>OY992891.1:53473865-53731365 GCA_963921405.1 Cepaea hortensis
ATTTAGTCCAACTACTATGCACGGCTGGATCTCCCACAATACAACCCACACATTGGGTAGGAGCCTCTGCTCTACTATGCAACCCACTCTGGGTTTTAGGCCTGTCTTCACAGCTCGGAGAATCACACAACGCAGTTCTCCGTGGACTACCGACTCCTTCGGTATCTCAAACTCAACTCTCTTAAACGACCTGACCCGCAGTCGGTCTCCTCTGTCACTGACTTTCAAGTCTCCTGACTTCACACAACACACAACTGTCTTTCGCCCCATCCCCCCTGGGGTCTTCCACTCATATCCGCCCCATTATTTCTCAGGGTTGATTGTTTTCCTCGTAGCCAGGTCACTCACCTTACTGTCTCCCACTTTCATCTCCATTCTTTCTCATGCCCGGTCACTCAACTCATTGTCAATGACCCAGGCTTATGTCATCACCCCCCTCTTAAAAGAAAACTTCGTTTTCAAATATTGGGAGACTAAACTTACTAAACATGTGACTCAGACATATTGCCTGGGTAGCCCTAAGTATGGCTGCACCTTACTCTAGCTACCACACTACATAATACATCAAATGCTCATAGTACACTCCTATATTCCCCACACATAAATACAACCATCTTTCTATCTTGTGTACCAATGCATGAACTAATACATCACATAATAATAATACATCATAGAAAAGCATTATACTCATGTACCCACAGGTCTCTTACTACTTCACGACCACACAATACTATTTGTGTACCGACCCTATATCAGGTGGTTCTGTTCTTGCATCAACCCACCTCTGATTCCTGTCGATGCTGTGTCTACCTTTCATGTACCCATGACTCATGGTACCTCTATAATTACAACATCTGTTTGCTATACCTAGCCCTGGGTCAGTAATGTCGCCAACACTCTTTTGACCTGACTCAACTTTCCTATCTGCATATTGCACCGTTACACTTGAGTCTCTGTTTAGTCTGAACACTTTATTCAATTTTGGCTCATATATCTGGCACCTTGCTTTCTGCTGCATACGCCTTATGCCTATGTGCCCTGCCCATGCACTATCCTGAGCTGTTCTAGTATATCGGTCTCTGTGTGCTAAAGGTACTGCTCCTTGCCCACGTGCAGTACTACTATATGAAAACCTGCGGGTGAGAACATTGTTCTTCCTCTCGAAGCACCATCTACCCTTCCCTGACTGACTATTTTCTACTCTACTACACCCTTGGAAACATTTGTTCAGAGTAGTATCTTGTCTCTGGGAATCACTAGCACTATATTTGGGATCCATTCTCATCTGCTCAACTGTACTATCCTTGTCCTGAGTTCCTGTGTCTACTTCAAGTGCCTCTTCTACCTCAGCTATACTCTCTAATTTAGGTTCTCCTGTGGTAACTACCTCATTACTGCTTACACTATATTTTCGGTCCCAATAAACTACTTCCTCTTCTGTACAATCTTTAATTCCTATAACATTTCCTATGATCAAATCAGCCACTGGTGAGTCCAAAACACACGCTGTCACTCTTCCAGTGATATATGGTGTTTTTACTGTTATTATGGCTAATGGGTAGAACTCTACTGTGCCGTTGAATGTTATGCATCTAATCTTTTTCCCTGTATAATCCGAGGGATCTATTAAACTTTTCCTCACTCCGATAGACGTACATCCGGAATCCCTAATTGTTAACGCTGGTTTATCATTGACGAATCCCTGATGAAGCTTCAGACTTCCTCCTTCATGCACTGCTGATCCTGCTTTCACTGTATGACCACATATTAGGACTGGCTGACTGTCTTTTTCAAAAAGAGGTTTGCACCCACTACAATCTTCATTGTTCAGCGTCTCAATTACTTGCGCTGCATTTGAGTGCTCTGTTTCTCTCATCCTACATTGATGACTGAGATGCCCCTTCTTTCCACATTTGAAACAGATGATCTCCTTCCTTGCGTAACTTGTTGGCTCACTGGATGGTTGTGCATCACACTGTGCTGCCTTGTGTCTCCATCTCCCACAATTCCAGCATCCGGCATAACTATTTGGACGCCTCTGGAAATTTCCCCTTCTGTATGGGTACCGTCCTGCTCTGCCAAAATGGTTGCCCTGGACACCATTATCTTGAAGTTCTTGCTGCTCACATTTCTGTGCTGAATCCACACTTTTATCTCCATTCTTTCTCATGCCCGGTCACTCAACTCATTGTCAATGACCCAGGCTTATGTCACTTTGCATTTTCCTCTGAAACCACATTTCCACAGCCATCAGATGTTTTTCAGCTTGACTGACGATTGTCCACGCTTAAGACCCATAGAGATCTATCTATATAGGACTCCAATACTCTTTTTCTCGTTGCAAGTGACATCTTTTTATTGGTCAATATATTTTCCATCTTGCAAAAAGCTACCTTCGCCATGGCGATTCTTGTTCTAATTTCTTCAAGGCATTTCCCATCACATGTTATGAATGTTCCGAGATAATTGTACCAATTCACTTGTGTAAGAATATTCTAATTTACTCGTATTGTGGTATTTCCTTCTTCTTAGCGACGACCATAATCTGTGTCTTCTTACAATTTAATTCTAATCCTAGTTGTTCACAGTGTGCAACAACCGCATCTACTAAATCCTGCGAATCCTGCTCATGGTCTGCAATCAATACTTTATCACCTGCATATTTAAGCTTTATTGCTGTTTCTTCCTCCAATGATGATTCCATTCATATCTTCTACATTTCTGAAAACAGTTTCACTGTACATGGAAAAAAAGATCTGGAGACATTACATATCCCTGTCTCACACCTCTCTTAATAGGCTGATATTGACCTTCTTCATTATCAATCTTACTGGCAGCTTGTTGTTTCCAATATACGCTTTTTCCAAGTCTAAGATCTTTCTCATCAATTTGTAGATCTGCAATCATCTTTATCATGTTGACATGTCTTACTTTATCGAAAGCTTTTGCGTAGTCGATAAAGCAAAGATATAGGTCTTTGTTTACTTCTATAGAACGTTAAATTAATGTTCCCAGCATACGAACATCATTTACTGTATCCTTGCCTTCTACAAACCCAATTTCGGGTTGTATTTTCTTCATAACTCTTTGCATGATGATTATTAGCAAAATTTTCGTAACGTGACTCATTATACTAATTGTTCTATGTTGATCACATACCAAGGCTCCTGATTTCTTCGGAATTGCAATAAACATAACATTACATAAATTCAGCAGGTATATCTCCAGTATTACATATTGTGTTCAGCAGTCTGGTGGTCTGGTCTATTCCATATTCTTCTATGGCATTGATTATTTCTGCTGCGGGTCTTGCCAGTTTTCATATGGTTAAGAGAATTATGAACTTCCATCTTCAAAATTAATGGTCCACAAATCACACTCATAGACTAAGTGTTGTGGACAAGTTCACCTATCTTGGCAGCACTGTGTCACAAGCTGTCACAATTGATGACGAAATGAATACAAGAATCTCCAAGGCCAGTGCGGCCTTTGGCAGACTGTACAAGAATGTATGGGACAGAACTGGAATAAGCCTGCAAGAAAAGCTAAAAGTCTACAAAGCAGTTGTATTATCCACACTGCTATATGCTTGTGAAACCTGGACTGTTTATCAGCGACACGCTAGGAAATTAAACCACTTCCACACAGTCTGCCTAAGGAAGCTACTGAAGATTAAATGGCAAGACAAGATTCCAGACACTGAAGTCCTAGAAAGAGCGTCCATGCCCAGTATCCACACTATACTTATGAAGAGTCAGATTCGCTGGGCTGGTCACTTGACTCGCATGCCAGATCACAGGCTCCCTAAACGAATTTTTTACAGCGAACTGCGTTGTGGTAAAAGCTCCCAAGGTGGCCAGAGGAAACGCTTTAAAGACACTCGGAAAATCTCACTGAAAGCTTTTGGAATTCATCATGACACCTGGGAGGCTGCAGCCAGAGACCGAAATTCGTGGTGTGCATCATTACGCAAGGGTGCAGTCATGTGTGAGGCAACCAGGACTGCAAGAGCTGTGAAGATAAGGCTGGACAGAAAAACCACTGCAGGAAATCCTCCTCCAGAAACGTCAAGCATTCTTTGCCCACATTGTCAAAGAACATTTCGAGCCAAAATAGGCCTTATCAGCCATCTTAGAACCCACGGCTTCATACTTTCAACCCCACTGGATGAAATGAATGGTCATATCATCATTCTTGATGGACAAACAACAACACATATCACACAGTTCTTCTCTTGTGTCATCATAAAGGTTTTTCACATAATCAAGCCACGCATGTAAAATCTGATCTTTTCCTATTATGATTTTGCCATCTTTGGATGTTAGGCTTTAGGCATCACAATATATATATTGTAGGAGTATATATACTGTAGGAGTATAGTGCTTCCATATTGACGTGGATAGGCCTTAGGTTCATGCCGGAATACGATCAACGGTGCCAGTAGTGGGTTGTGCTCAATATTTGAAATCACAAAAGTTTATAATTAGTAATCCTACTCACAAAAATTCACGATTAGTATTCCTACTTACACAAGTCCGTGATTAGTATTCCTACTTACACAAGTTCATTATTAGTAATCCTACTCACAAAAGTTCATGAGTAGTAATCCTACTTACACAAGTTCATTATTAGTAATCCTACTCACAAAAGTTCATGAGTAGTAATCCTACTTACACAAGTTCATTTATTAATAATCCTACTCACAAAAGTTCATGATTAGTAATCCTACTCACAACTGGGTTGGTGCTTGTGGTTTAGGGGTTAGTGAAATGCTAACACACCAAGTCGAGGTTTCAAAATCAGCCGCAACAGATGTTAAAGCAGATCGCTTTGCGTTGATTTCGATAGTATGTGGTGTCGACCGTTCATAAAGTATTGAACGTAAAAGTGCCTGGTGAATCACTATTGATCAATAAATGCTGGGGATTGATAGTAATTTCCTGGAATGCATGGATACGCAAATAACTTTAACCCACAAAATAAAAGAATATTTATTACATTCTTGCATGCATACATGTATATCCTGGTCGGTGCTACGAAGTTCGTGCACCGAGTTGAAATTTACTTTCGTGATCTATGAAAGGAGACTCCGGTAATCATGGGCGTATCTGCGTACAATGAAGGTTAGCCTGTACAAATCTATCCAGAAGCAAGAATGGGGAACGATCGGATTAAGAAATTAATGGCAAATCAGCGACATGAGGTTGTGTACTTTTATGACGAGAACCGCCATAGGTGGTGGACTGTGAGGTAAAGATTAATATATTGTATTCATGATTTTCTCTTTTTTTTTTTTATTTCTCAGGATCTTGGTGGGTGGTTACGAATACAATTCGTTATCCCGGATACCACGTTCGAAACACAGACATTTGGAAGCATGCCGCCTTGCGTTGGTTTCCATACAAGAGAATGAGTGCCGGTCGTTCAGAAATCAATGGCAAACTACTGAACTTGCCAAGAAATTACAACCAGCCAAAAAACGCTAGGGTTGACTGACACGACCTGTAAAGGATATGGAACTAACTTTACAAAATATTTTCTCTCGGGCGATCACTAAAGGTAGAAGTTGCACACTTCCAGGCTGAAAATCACGAAGGAATGCTAACGATTTTCAGTGGCCAGGGCAGGCTTCTGAATTCTTGCAAGTAATGAGAACTGAAGTCTTTGTTGAACCGCTTCTAATGAGCGTATCGATCGTAATTTGGAAAACAGTAAAGTATAATGTGTTAGAATAAAAGCGGAAGAACAGGGCAGGTGCCAAGTTGATCTCAAAACTGGCAATCTGCTATTGTTTTATATATAGTGTCTCTAAGACATACTTCATCATATATCTCAGATGTTGAGACATGCTATATATAGTGTCTCTAAGACATGTTATTATACCTGATGTTTCATCTGGCGTCTCTATGATATGTTATATCTGGCGTCTCTATGATATGTTATATCTGACGTCTCTATGACATGTTATATCTGGCGTCTCTATGATATGTTATATCTGACGTCTCTATGACATGTTATATCTGGCGTCTCTATGATATGTTATATCTGACGTCTCTATGATATGTTATATCTGGCGTCTCTATGATATGTTATATCTGGCGTCTCTATGACATGTTATATCTGGCGTCTCTATGATATGTTATATCTGACGTCTCTATGACATGTTATATCTGGGGTCTCTATGATATGTTATATCTGGCGTCTCTATGATATGTTATATCTGGCGTCTCTATGATATGTTATATCTGGCGTCTCTATGATATGTTATATCTGGCGTCTCTATGATATGTTATATCTGGCGTCTCTATGATATGTTATATCTGACGTCTCTATGACATAGTATAGCTGGCGTCTCTATGATGTGTTATATCTGGCGTCTCTATGATATGTTATATCTGGCGTCTCTATGATGTGTTATATCTGACGTCTCTATGACATGGTATATCTGGCGTCTCTATGACATGTTATATCTGGCGTCTCTATAATATGTTATATCTGGCGTCTCTATGATATGTTATATCTGGCGTCTCTATGATATGTTATATCTGGCGTCTCTATGACATAGTATAGCTGGCGTCTCTATGATGTGTTATATCTGGCGTCTCTATGATATGTTATATCTGGCGTCTCTATGATGTGTTTATTCTGACGTCTCTATTACATGCTATTATATCTGATGTATCTAAGGCATGTTTTATATGGTGTCTCTTAATTTTGACATATATAGGGTCTCTAAGACATGCTGTATTCGGTGTCACTGAGGCCTGTAATATCTGGTGTCTATAAGACATTATACACATCAATTATTATGGCAGCTTTTGATATTTCCAACATATGTTATTTACAAGTCTTTCAAGTCAATATGGAATTGCAGGCTTCTTTATCATGTCGACATGCCTGACTAAATCGAAAGCCTTTGTATAGTCAATGTAAGAAAGATGTAGGTTTTTGTTTAATCTTATTGTTTTTTAATGTTCTCGGCAAATCCACAAGCGTTGCCTTCTACACGGTTACTGTCAATAGCGGAAAGAGAGAGAGAGAGAGAGAGAGAGAGAGAGAGAGAGAGAGAGAGAGAGAGAGAGAGAGGGAGGGAGGGACAGAGAGAGAGAGAGAGAGAGAGAGGGAGAGAGACAGAGACAGAGAGAGAGACAGAGAGAGAGAGAGAGAGAGAGAGAGAGAGAGAGACAGAGAGAGAGAGAGAGAGACAGAGAGAGAGGGCAGAGAGAGAGAGCAGAGAGAGACAGAGAGAGAGACAGAGAGAGAGAGAGAGAGAGACAGAGAGAGAGAGAGAGAGAGAGCAGTAAAAACCTCGGGCTAACATTGGACAGAGGTTTGACTTCCATGGATAACGTGGAAGTGGCGTTATGGTCAGTACGGGACTCAAGGCACTGAAGCTGACAGCAACGGCGCACATGGCGCATACATTTTACACTCACACACTCCCCCCCCCCCCCCCCCCCTCTCTGTCTGTCTGTCTGTCTGTCTGTCTGTCTGTCTGTCTGTCTCATCTCTCTCTCTCTCTCTCTCTCTCTCTCTCTCTCTCTCTCTCTCTCTCTCTCTCTCTCTCTGTCGGTAATCAATTATTTCTGTGATTCGATAGAAAGCATGCGAAATAAGGCAATGAGAGTTATTTTAGGGTCTATAGGGAACGCGAGCCGTTCTCTCTGGCCGAGGGTTACAACACTTTCTCCGTAATCCCGTTTATCACGCAGAGTCTCGTTGCGGGCGAGAGCTGGGAGCAGTTCGACCCCCGCTGGTGACTTGCGGGATAACTGAGCCGGTCGCTCAGAAAGCAATGGCAAACTACTGAGCGTAATCTTGCCAAGAGATCAACAGACAGCTGAAAGATGCTGCTGTTGACAGCGATGTCCTGTAAAGGATATGCGAAAAAAAGGGAACGCGAGCATTTTATGCATACAATATATATGTGCTTTGCCTTCCATATATGATGGGGATAATGTGCATCAGGCAAACGATGAACCTCAAGGTGGCAACGGTTGAAGAGAGGCTGTTCTTGAATGACACACGCTGATGATACCATCAAATAAGTTGTTGCAAGATTACGTTTAGTAGTCTGTCATTGCTTTCTCAACGATCGGTACCCATACCATTTCATAAAAAACCAACGTAAGCCGGTCTGCTGCCAAATCACCCACAACTGTGTTTCGAACGCCGGTTTGCGCGATTAGGAACTGCGTCCGTAGCCCATCGCCACGGGCCAGCCATTAAATATGTATGTTAATTTTATTTTAAAGATATTGCAAGAAAAGGAATGGTAAGGCGCCACCCAACAAGGCATCATCATCTAGAAATCTAGAGTTATCGTCACGTTGAACCGAGGGTGTCGAGACTGGACAGTGGGTGGGGCTGAGGCGTCCGTGGAACGGTTGATAAATGACAGTTCATGCCCAAATGATGTGATAATACCTCCAAATGAGTTTGTGGTGTGAGCTAAAAGGGGTCGGTGGGGTTTCATTGTACATGTTAAGAGACGCTGTATGAAAGAAAAATACTCTGGTGTATGATATCATGACTTCCCGCATGCGCATGTCTGTGAGGGGTGTAACGGCGAAATCTCCACCGCTGAAGAACTGTACAGAAGATGTTTTTGTTACGGAGTTCCCAGGGCTGAAGAATAGTAAAGAAGATGCTGTGTTTGTGACAGACCAGCAGAGTATGCTACGTACAACAGAAACAGGTCAGTTCCGCGAAAAGGCGTCGGTCAAGAACATACCAAGCATTTTATTCACTGCTTATAATATATACCTCTGCAGTATGCAACTGACAAGATGCAGCAACTTATGCCTGGCAGGAAATCGTGCAATATATTGTTTGTGGCTTATGTGTTTACACATAGCAGGGGTTGTCTGCCCAGGTCATGCGGGTGTGCCTAGGTCATGCGGGACTGCCCAGGTCATGTGGGTGTGCCCAGGTCATGTGAGTGTGCTCAAGTCATGTGGTGAGCGTGAGAATGAGCAAGCTGGTGAACTTGCTTCTGCCACTCCTTTGGGCCACCAGCTAAATAATGACAGGGTTAATGTCGAGAAGGCTCCCAGGGATTGAGTGGACTGTTGCAACACACGGGACCCGCGTGTGGAAATGTTGATTCACCGGTAAGGAGGGGAGGGGGGATGCTGAGGGCTTTGAGAAAAACTCAAACTGTAGAGGAAAACGCAGGCGGAAGTTCACTAAGGTAACAGCAGCATGAGAGCTCTTTGTTAACTACTGAAGAAGAAGACTGAGAACGTGTGGAAATGTGTCGAGTGCTGTTATGTAGATTCTTGATTTCATATTGCCTTCTACAAACAAACATTGTTCTTCTCATATTTCTGTTCGTATTTTCTTCTAAATTATGATTATCAGGGGACAAAATGTCTTTGATGTGACGTTAATTGTCCGATGGTGACATCATTCTAAGGCTACTGATTTCTTCCAGATTGCAACATACATAAATACACATAAATCAGGATATATTGTGTTCAGCAGCCTGGGGAACCTGGTCTATTCCATGTTCTTCTAAGGTGTTGCTCAATTTTGTTGTGTGTTTTCCTCGACCCGAGGTCTAGATCATATTATTAGAGCGTTTTGAACATGCATCTTCAAAACTGATAGTACTTCGTTATTATAGGGAATACCACAGTGAAGTTCATCATGTGAATCACCGTAAAGGTCTTTTACAGACTGACTATTTATCGAAAATATTGTCCATGTTCATTAGGGTGTGCCTTCTTTGGTTTTCAGGCCACCAGCTGATGTGTCTCTTCTTTTCTTAGTGAGATAACTGATGTCCTTACAGAAAGTCACATATGACTTCCTGTCGTCTACAGTTTTTACGATAAGAAGTGTTTTCATGGCAGATTGTGGTCGTCTAAACAGAATACTTGTATATCTCGATTGCATGTATTGTATAATACTAATTTAATAATAATATAATTTAATAATATTAGTCAGGTCTTAGCCAGATATGACTGAGCTACCGTATAACAGTAGATGGTACTACCTGGTTTCTGTTAGCACCGAACGTTGGGCGGCGCTTACCAAACCCGACACCCCACATTGTGCCAACGGCTTCGGGCGGAAGAGCGCAATTGGGAGGGTACAGGCCTTACCCTGGTGCGAGGAAATGCAAGCTAAAGACAAAATTGTCATGGCAGGGCAGACCAGGCCCTAAGCCTTGGTTGGCAACTGGTCTAGGATCGAAGCTCCGACAGGCGGACAGTTAGAGCATTGCTTTGCTGATCCGGCAGCTTCTGCAGCTTGTCTTGTTCCAGATGTATTGGTGTTACCTTTCCTCTGGAGTGAACTAGGCAGGCCGAGAGAGGGATCATGCTGCATGGGCAACACATGATCTCTATATTTTAGCCCAGGCTTTGTTAAGCCTGTGTCCTTATTACTCTTCTCTATGGCAGTGAAACCTGGACAACTTACTCACACCAAGAGAACAATTTAAACAGCTTTCATATGCGGTGTCTGCGAAGAATTCTTGGTATTAAGTGGCAAGACAAAATCACAAATACTGAAGTATTGGAAAGATCAGGTTGTGTGACAGTTTATTCCATGCTCAGTCTTCGTAGACTTAGATGGATAGGACATCTTAGGAGGATGGATGATGGTAGAATACCAAAGGATATCTTTTTTGGTGAATTACAGATGGGTAAGAGATCTCAGGGTCGGCCTCTACTACGATACAAAGATGTGTGTAAGCGGGACATGATTGATACTGGCATTGATAATGCACATTGGGAGCAAGTCGCCGCTGAACGCGTTGCATGGAGGGCAAATATCAGAAATGGAATAAAGTCAAAGGAGAAAATTATTGCAGAAAAGTCACACACCAAGCGTTTGAGACGTAAGATGGTGCATGATGGTGGAAATGACCACGTGTTCAGATGCACCCACTGTGAACGGACATTTACAGCGCAAATTGGCCTTATCAGTCACACTCGCTACTGCCATAGTTAAAAGTTATTATGCCTTTTTAAAGCACAAACTATCGTCTGTCAAGACGGCAATGTGCCAATGTGTAAATGTAATTTAATAATAGTATAGATATTTTATATACGATACATTTTTCTCTAGCTGACAATATTCCCTAAAGATACTATAATGTTTATACTTCTTAGGTTTTCTACAGCGGTATGAAGAAGCTTATATAACAACAGTGAATGCATAGTGACAGCAACTTGAGGACACTCAGGGCCTTTCACCATAAGAAGTACGACAAAGTTGAATCCTGTCCCCTCTCTTGTTCATAACCAATATAGACAACATATGTAAAGAAATAGCCAAATAGAGACCGCAAGAACACCGCATGACGAGAATACAGAAGAAGAACCATCTGCAAATTACACCATTAGAGAACTACTGTTTGTGGACTACCAAGCACTAAAAGTAAATCAGAAGCTGAATTACAAGACCACATGAATAGTCTAAACGAAATGTGTAGGGAACATAACATGAAAATTAGCACAAGTAAAAGAGAGGTAATGACTATAACTAAAGAAGAAAAAAACAACAACAATTCACCTAAATGGACATCCCATGAAACAAGAAAAGTGTTTCAAGTACCTAGGAAGTATAATATCAAATGGCAAATCAGAAGACGAGATCGAAAATAGATTTAATAAGGCAAACCAACTCATTGGACAAATGGCACCAATACTAAACAACAAACATGTATATATAGTTACTAAACAAGCATTTTACAGCACAATCTTCCCACCAACCCTATGCTACCAATGTCAAACCTGGACAATGAGAGAAAAAGAGAAAAGAAAAATCAGAACGGAAATTAGATTCCTGAGAAGAATACTCAATGTATTAAGAAGAGAGAAGATCAGACATGGAGAAATCAGGACCAAAGTGGGGGGATATAACAGCGCTAGATTTTATTAGAAGGCAGCAAGCAAAATGGTTTGGCCATGCAAGTAGGTTACCAGCTAACAGTATACCACAAGAAGCAATGATGTACAGACCAAATGGAAGCAGAGGAAGAGGTCGACCATGTAACCGATGGACAGAGGGAATAGCAGCAGAGTCCATGGGCATATAGATACATAAAGCCCATAAGCGGGCACTCTACCGCTGTTTATACTTTACCTCGACACCGCAAGGTATAAGAGGAACATCATAAGGGATTTTTTCATATCCCTCACAGGACGTTGCAGTCAACCTAAGAATTTTTCAGTTGCCGTTGGTGTACTAGGTAAGATTAAGCTCAGTAGTTTGCCATTACTTTCTGAGCGACCAGATCACATACCCCGTAAGTTACTAACGCGGCGAGAACCGCTACCGATTCTCGCGCAGGTTACGTTACTCACGAGACTATACGGAATTACCGAGAAGGACGTTAACACCTGAGCCAGGGAGACCGGCTTGATGAGATACCATAATGATAAAGATGAATTGCAATAGATTAAGTGCCATGGGATGATTGATCGTCTGAAGCGATTTCCGGATCTGCCATGAGCTTGTATATCGCGGAAGTGTTGTCATTACATTATAATATTGCGTTATAATCCAGCATGTCTGCTACCATATCTACATCTTTTAAATCAAAGCTGTGACACGTCCTATTTCCTAACTGTGAACACTTTCATTTCCGTCATCTAATTTTCTGTGGTAAAAGGTGTATTTTTAATGACTGTGCAGTCTTTGAAAATATTGCCTGTCCAAATTTTGTATTACCTATTATGTTGCATGAACTTTACAGAAGCTGAATACAAAACTTGCACCGGCAATATTTTCAAGCACTGCACAGTCATTAAAAATACATCCTATACAAACACACATTTTGTTTGGCACAGAATCTGTTAGCAAGCTGAGATAGTCGGTATCCGAACAGATTAACTAGCAATTACTTCTCATTCAATCTACAAATACAAAGACATACAACAATAAACCAGAATTGAAACTTTTCACGCATCGAGTAGTATTTGGTATATGGCGCTAGCCTAGTAAACATGGTTGGTGAATGGATAGATATGTCGCTCGCTCGCATAGTTAACTTCCTGGGTGAGTGGATAAATATGCAGCTTTATATAAGCAGCTTTAGAGATGAGTAGCGGCAGATATGAGTAACTTCAGAGATGTATGGCGACACAGATAGGTAGCACAAGAGGTAGTAGCGACAGAAATAAGTAGATTCAGAGATGAGCAGCTTCAGAGATGAGTAGCTTCAGAGATGAGTAGCTTCAGAGATGAGTAGCTTTAGAATTAAGTAGCTTTAGAGATGAGTAGATTCAGAGATGAGTAGCTTCAGAAATGAGTAGCTCAGAGGTGAGTAGCTTTAGAATTAAGTAGCTTTAGAGATGAGTATATTCAGAGATGAGTAGCTTCAGAGATGAGTAGCTTCAGAGATGAGTAGCTTCAGAGATGAGTAGCTTTAGAATTAAGTAGCTTTAGAGATGAGTAGCTTCAGAGGTGAGTAGCTACAGAGATGAGTAGCTCAGAGGTGAGTAGCTTCAGAGATAAATAGCGACCGAAATTAGTAGCTTCATGGATAAGTAATTTCAGTGATGAGTAGCTTCAGAGATGAATAGGTTCAGAGATGAGTAGCGACAGAAATAAGTGGCTTCTGAGATGAGTAGCTTCAGAATTAAGTAGCTTGAGAGATTAGTAGCTTTATAGAGGAGAATCGACTAAAATAAGTTGCTTCAGAGATGAGTAGCCTCTTAAATAAGTAGCTGTAGAGATGAATAGCGGCAAATATGAGTTACTTCAGAGATGGATTACGACAAATATGGGTAGCGACAGAGATGGAAGCGATGCAGACGGGTAGATAAGGGCGACACAGAACTACAAGAAGTGAACAGGGTATCAAGGTGTGGCGAGAGATAATGGAAAGGCACTGGTGAAGACGTAAGGAAAGAAAACACAGATTTAAATGAGCCTGACATGTTTGGGCCAATAAGCACATGGGCGGCGCCTTGAAAAGATGTACAACGTATTGAGACATAAGTAAGTGGAAGAACAGGTGTATGGTAAGATAATTAATTCACTGGCAAGTGGAGGCAGGTTACTAGGGAAGCTACTAAGTTACAGCATAATTAGGTCATTGTTTTCATCATTTACCGGGAAAAAGTTAATCTACATAATGTTGATGACTTCCACAAATAAGTGAAAGACAACTAACTGCTCAAGTCACTGAAATGTAGTCGTATGTTAAATAATACAGAGAGGCATACAGACTGGCAAGCTGAATGACAGACAGGCCGGCAGGCAGGCGGGCTGGCAAATATGTATGGACAGACAGGCGGGGAAGCAGGCGGGCTGGCAAATATGTCTGGACAGACAGGCTGGGAAGCAGGCGGGCAGGCAAATATGTATGGACAGACAGGCGGGGAAGCAGGCGGGCAGGCAAATATGTATGGACAGACAGGCGGGGAAGCAGGCGGGCAGGCAAATATGTATGGATAGACAGGCGGGGAAGCCGGCGGGCAGGCAAATATGTATGGACAGACAGACAGACGGGGAAGCAGGCGGGCAGGCAAATATGTATGGACAGACAGGCGGGTAAGCAGGCGGGCAGGCAAATATATATGGACAGACAGACAGACGGGGAAGCAGGCGGGCAGGCAAATATGTATGGACAGACAGGCGGGGAAGCAGGCGGGCAGGCAAATATATATGGACAGACAGACAGACGGGGAAGCAGGCGGGCAGGCAAATATGTATGGACAGACAGGCGCGGAAGCAGGCGGGCAGGGAAATGTCTAGACAGACAGACAGACAGACAGACAGACAGACAGACAGACAGACAGACAGACAGATAGGCAGACAGACAGACAAACAGACAAGTGGGGTGACAGGTAGGTAGGTAGGTAGGTAGGTAAGTATGTAAGTAGGTAGGTGGGTAGGTAGGAAGGTAGGTAGGTTGGCTGGACAAATTAATATTGCTAAGAGAATGGGCACATATATTTATAAGCACCCACACACATTGAGAAAATCACTGGAGTATAGTCATTCGAGGGTAATTTAATAAGTAAGTAACAGATTTTTTTTTTTTTTAAATTAAATTCGCATATTCTTTTACAGGACATCGCTGTCAACAGCAGCATCTTTCAGCTGTCTGTTGATTTCTTGGCAATATTACGCTCAGTAGTTTGCCTTTGCTTTCTGAGCGGCCGGCTCAGTTATCCCGCAAGTCACCAGCGGGGGACGACCCGCTCCCAATTCTCGAAGTCACAGATAGCTGTAGAAAAATAACTAAATACAAGTATGATAACAACTTGAAACCAGTTTATTTTTATATATTCATTTTCCCTTTAATTCTCAAAATAATTTCCACCAACATTGATGTACTTATCCCATCGTTTTATCAGGCCTCCCAAACCGGCTGCACAGAACTGCGTGCTCTGCTTTCTAAACCACGTTTTCATTTCACATTTCACATTTCTCCCGCCAATGTGGGTTGCCAGTGTTTATGCTGACAAATATTTGTCCCGTAAAGCGGTGCATAGCTGGGTAGAAAAAGTTACGAGGGCGAGTCAATAAGTAAGTAACACAGTTCTGTGGGATGGCCGGTAAATGAAAACAAAGCACGCAATTCTATGCAGCGGGTTTGGGAGGACAGATAAAACGATGTTGGTGGAAATTATGTTGAGAAATAAAGGGACAATGTTATGTATAAAAATAAACTGGTTTCAAGTTGTTATCATGTGTCGTTATTTTTCTACAGCCATTTGTGACTTACTTATTAACTTACCCTCGTATGATAGAAAGAGCGAGAGAGAGAGAGAGAGAGAGAGAGAGAAAGAGAAAGAGGGAGAGAGAGAGAGAGAGAGAGAGAGAGAGAGAGAGGGAGAGAGAGAGAGAGAGGGGTGGGGGCAAGCACACAGGCAGATAAGCAGGCATGCTGGCAGACAGACAGACGGACTGATGGACTGACGGACGGACGGAGGGATGCACAAATACAGGCAGGCAGGCAGGCAGACGGACGGACGGACGGACGGACAGACAGACAGACAGACAGACAGACAGACAGACAGACAGACAGACAGACAGACAGACTAACGGACGGACGGACGGACGGACGGACGGACGGACGGAAGTACGGACAGACGGGTGGAGAAAGAGAGACAGACAGACATACACAGATAGACAAACAGACAGAAGGATGGAGGGATCGAGAAAAAAAGATAAACAAACTTACAAACAAATTAAGATTGCTAAGAGAATAAGCAAATATATTTATAAGCACGCACACACAAGCAGAAAACGAAATGAGAAACAGAAATACATGTTGCGTAAGACAAGAACATAAATGGACATGAAACACAAGATATGACATTAGGATCGTCATGTCAACATTGTCAAATAAAGCCATATTTGCATACTTACAAACAAGGGCAAAATGCCCAATCATTTCAAGCAGGAAGTGCACAAGACAAGATATACATGAGAAGATGTGAAAATCCTCGAATGGTAGACACGCGAACACGCTATCAGATTATCATACCCGGTCATATAAAAGTTATAACAATATTTCCAATCAATAAGACGGTACTCGAGAGTTGCCTACTTTTTTTCTTTCTCTTCCTCTTCTCCTCCTCCCCGCCTCCTCCACTCATCATCTTTATTGATCATCTTCTTCTTAATCTGATCTTCTTCTTCTTGATTCTCGTCGTCCTCCTCTTCCTCTTCCTCCTTCTCCTCCTCCTCCTTCCCTCCTCCTCACCTCCTCCTTCACCACCACCACCTCCACCCCTCGTCCTCACCTCCTCCGCACCTCCACCCCTCCACCACCACCACCTCCACCACCACCACCAACACCACCACCCATCCACCACCACCACCCCTCCACCTCCATCCCTCAACCACCATCACCTCCACCACCACCACCACAAACTCCACACCTCCACCACCACCACCTCCAAGCCTCCACCACCACCACCAACCCTCCACAACCACCTCCACCCCTCCACAACCACCTCCACCACCACCTCCGCCCCTCCACCACCACCACCACCACCTCCACCCCTCCACCACATCCACCCCTCCACCACCACCTCCACTCCTCCACCACCACCACCTCCACCACCTCCACCCCTCCACCACCACCTCCACCCCTCCACCACCACCAACTCCACCTCTCCACTACTACCAACTACCACCACCTCCACCCCTCCACCACCACCACCTCCTCCACCCCTCCACCACCACCTCCTCTACTCCTCCACCACCACCACTTCCATCCCTCCACCATCACCACATCCACCCCTCCACCACCACCACCTCCACCACCACCATCTCCATCACCACCACATCTACCATCACCACCTCCTCCAACATTACCACCACCACCACCACCACCTTCAACACCACCACCACCACCACCACCACCACCTCCACCACCTTCACCACCACCACCACCACCACGCCCTCCCCTCCTCCTCCTCCATCCCTCCACCACCACCACCACCACCTCCACCCTCTCCACCCCTCCTCCTTCTCTTCTTCTTCTTCTTCTTCTTCTTCTTCTTCTTCTTCTTCTTATGTATACAGACAAAATAACATGGTGTTCTGAAATGAAGCTAGATTAAGAAAAATAGCCAACAGTTGTGTTTAGGAGACCCTCTATCCACGTCTATCCGAGATCACTGTTTCCAGACCCACCGAGGTATTAGCGTTGACCGTACCAGTATCAGTCTATGACTGTCAGTTTTGTCTATCTGAAACCACCGTGTCAGGACTAGAGGGGGAATCTTTGTTGACCATTGTCTATGACAGTCAATTTAGTCTGATAAGATCAGGTATGAAGACAACCATTTTATTTACTACCAACTACATGTTTCTGTACGCTTGCCTGCCCACATGGTGATCATATGTTCGAATCGCCATCAAGGCGGGTTTTACTAAATTGACTGGGCTTACGGGTCCATTTGTTAACGCTGTTTTATCATTTAACATTATTTTATCATTTAAAATAATTTTATCATTTAAGATTATTTATGTTATCATTAATCAACACAGCGCTAATCCAGATAATGCTTGCGACGTCACGACTACCCAATCCTCTCTGTTATCTGATATATTGATGAAGTCAGTGTTGCTACAACTGTAGTGATTTCACTTGCGGCACGTCTGTATGTGCTAATCAGTCTCAGCAGATATCTGGGTATCGGGATGCTGGTTGTTCCAGTAATTACAGTAATTGCATTTTCCCCATACCTTGAGGTATACTGGGTACACGGTGTTAGGCCCTATATTTGTATAGACTAAGGGTACCTGAGATGTGATGCGGTCCATTAATACCACTCGGGGCGCTTTTATACATGCGAGCATCTTCTGGCACTCATTTCAGTCTAGGTCGACTTGGGAGTCCAAGTTAACTTATTGTAACATAAATCCCGGTCTCGTTGAGGATTTAGTTTAGGTTAGTTTTAGTTCAGTCAATAGATCAACATCACGTCATGCGGGTGTAATCCATAAGTGCTCCGTTCTACTCATAACTCAAGCCTGAGTCCAGAGAATCTTAGTTCAGTGCTCGAACTCCGTAGCACCGGCGAGGATTCTGAAATACTTTGGGTAGATTTTAAACTCGAAATTTTGCCCGGGCAGCACCGTTAGGCTGCTCTTTTTCGATTTCCAACTGCCATGGTTTTTTTTACGTGCGCAACAATTCTCACGGGCGTCCGATCTCACTACCCAGAGACCAGGGGAAATTTTGTTACTAGAAGTCCACGTGAAAAATCTCGGCTCTCACCGGGGCTTGAACTCATGACCTCCAGCACTCGAGGCGGACACCATAAATCGAGACCACTCAGTCTCCCCCCCCCTCTCAAATCATTGAGGATTCGAACCCAGGACTACTTGGCCGGTAGGCATCGTGCTCGCTACTGCACTTGCTCAGCTTCCAGTTGTTCTAGTAGAGCACAGACAATGGGTACACCGATATGCCTGTGTTAGCCCCTCCTGTGATACCGATGTCTGCTGCTGTAAGTGATGTCAAATGTCAAGTGTTTGTCGGGTTGTTCGTCACAATCCGTATCAACCTGTAGCAAACTGTATTACGTGACGTGTATTTTGAATCCTGCGTCCATTATCAGTTTCCCGACGATTAATTAGTGCCTTTGGGATCAGCAAATCTGCGCTTTCGTTACCTCAGATCCATGTTTGGCCTCCTCACACCATTGACCTACGTTTCAAGAAAGATAGTCTAGCCAATGTACAGTTACACAAGAACGTTAGTTAGTTAGTTAATCAGTTAGTCAATCAAGTAAATAGTTATTTAGTTAGTTAGTTAGTTAGTTAGTTAGTTAGTTAGTTAGTTAGTTAGTTAGTTTAGGGGGGTGGTCTCGAGGTATGGTGTCCGCCTCGAGTGCTGGAGGTCCCGGGTTCAGGCCCCGGTGAGGACCGGGATTTATTTATAAAATCCATCTGGACTTCCAGTAATAAAATTTCCCCTGGTCTCTGGGTAGTGAGATCGGACGCCCGTGTGTATTGTTGTCTCTGGGTAGTGAGATGGGACGCCCGTGTGTATTGTTGTCTCTGGGTAGTGAGATCGGACGCCCGTGTGTATTGTTGTCTCTGGGTAGTGAGATCGGACGCCCGTGTGTATTGTTGTCTCTG
Organism: Cepaea hortensis; assembly: GCA_963921405.1. Lineage (NCBI taxonomy): Eukaryota > Metazoa > Mollusca > Gastropoda > Stylommatophora > Helicidae > Cepaea > Cepaea hortensis. The sequence goes on from OY992891.1 coordinate 53,493,438, forward strand.
GGTAGTGAGATCGGACGCCCGTGTGTATTGTTGTCTCTGGGTAGTGAGATCGGACGCCAGTGTGTATTGTTGTCTCTGGGTAGTGAGATGGGACGCCCGTGTGTATTGTTGTCTCTGGGTAGTGAGATCGGACACCCGTGTGTATTGTTGTCTCTGGGTAGTGAGATCGGACGCCCGTGTGTATTGTTGTCTCTGGGTAGTGAGATCGGACGCCCGTGTGTATTGTTGCGCACGTAAACAATCCCTTGGCAGTTGGAAATCGAAAAAGAGTAGCCTAACGGCGCTGCCCGGGCAAAATTTCGAGTTAAAAATCTACCAAAAGTATTTCAGGATCCTCGCCGATGCAACGGAGTTCGTGCATTGAGCTGAGTTTCTCCAGACTCAGGTTTGAGTTAGGAGGAAAACGGAGCACTTATGGGTTAAACCGTGTGCCGTGATGTTGATCCAATGACTAAGTGACTTAGTTAGTTAGTTAGTTAGTTAGTTAGTTAGTTAGTTAGTTAGTTAGTTAGTTAGTTAGTTAGTTAGTTAGTTAGTTAGTTAGATAGTTAATTGATTGACTTGGTTGGCTGGTTGACTCGTCGGATAGTTGGTGGTAGATTGGTTTGTTTGTTGAATTGTTGGTTAACTAGTTTGTAGCAGATCATCATCGTAGCACATTGAACTATCAGCCTACAGGCAGTAACACAAGGACATCAATGAACACAAAACACGAATGGAAAGCTCAACAATAAGAAGGGCACATATAGATCAAGAGAACATTTCAATCAGAAGTTTATGAACGAACAAAAATCAGACTGACTTAGCTAGACATCCGGAATATCACAATCACAAATGTGCAATCCATATATCTGAACTAAATAATACAAATAACGTATGTTCTGGAAAGGAAATAAGGCAAGAAGGAAATGGGTAAATAAAGACATGTGAAACGAGATAAGAGTGTTTAAAAACGAAAAAGAAAAACAAACTGTTTTGCTAAACGTGCCCAACCTAATCTACACACACATACACATAAAAACAGGTTAATAGATATATTTTAGATGAAAGAATGTTTAATATTGATTCCCGTTGGGTGGGGAACTCCTAAACTGTAAATGAGAAGTTTGTTTTGCAACACACAAATAACGTTGCCGTCTCCGGGGTCGTATTGAATGGCAGTGACAGAAATGTCCGCGTCACTTAGATGTTTGTGGCTGTTGACATGGAGTACGTAGGGAGTTACACAAGGAAGGAACATTAGGTGATGATTTAAAGATCGACCGTTCTAACTGGACTTTAGAGACGTTCATCATATGTACGGGGCAGGCAGATCATGTTAATAAGTATATCAGTTAACGGTTAGTGTACTAAATGAGGATGTGTCATTGCTTGATGATAATATATAAATAATAATATAGATTGAAAGATACACGAGATATGTGACAGTGAGGATACACATATATGACACCGTGATTAAAATGAATAGTTGCATGAATCTGAAATATTATTATATAATAAACTCTGAATTACAATATATATTATAATACACAGTTTGTTTTTCCAACACTCAATCAATCAATCATGTGCCATGCCGGGAAGCGTGGGCGGTCATGACTCACCATTTCACACGATTACCAGAGTCGTGGATCAGCTCAGTGTTACTCGACCATGCCATGTGGCCAAGCCATCCAGGTATTTACTTTTTGGTCTTCGATCTACTTATTCGATCTTGCAAGTTGTCACCAAGTTCTCCAATTAATTTCTTCTCATAACATGTATAAAAAACTTTTACTGTCTACGTCTAATTTATCTAATCATTTTACGATTTTCATTTGTCTCCTGTAGTACTTGGTCATTGGTTTTTCTGTCTGTCCATGGTATTCTTTGCATTTTCCTCAGAAACGACATTTCTGCAGCCATCAAATGTTTTTCAGCTTGACTGCACATTGTCCAAGTTTCACATCCATACAAAAGAACAGGCTCTATGTATCCCCTCAACACTCTTTTTCTCGTTTCAATTGACATCTTTTTATTGGTCAGAATGTTTTTCATCTTGCTAAAGGCTACTTTCGCCATGGTAATTCTTGTTCTAATCTCTTCAAGGCATCTCCCATCAGATGTTACGACTGTTCCGAGATAATTGTACCGATTCACTTGTTGAAGAATATTTGTATATTACATTGTTGTATTTCGTTCTTCCTAGTGACGACCATATTCTGTGTCTTTTTTCAATTTAATTCTAATCCCAGTTGTTCACTGTGTGCAACAACCGCATCTACTAATTGTTACAGATGTTGCACATTGTCTGCAATCAATACTGTATCATCTGCATATCTAATGTTACTGATGTTTCGTCCTCCAATGCTGATTCCATTTATATCTTCTACATGTCTGAAAATATTTTCACTGTATAGGGAAAAAAGATCTTGAGACATTACACATCACTGCCTAACACCTCTCTTAATAGGCTGATATTGTCCCACTTCATTATCAATCCTTATGGCAGCTTGTTGTTTCCAATATATGTTTTTTATAAGTCCAATGTCTTTCCCATCAATTTGTAGATCTGCAAGCATAACTACCATGTTGACATGTCTTACTCTATCGAAAGCCTTTGTGTAGTCAATAAAGCAAAGATGTATATCCTTGTTTACTTCTATAGAACGTTCAATAATTGAACGCAACATGTACACAGCATGTTGTATTACAAACCCACATTGTTCTTCCCCTATTTCAGGCTGTATTTTCTTCCCCACTCTTTGCATGATAATTCGTAGTAAAATCTTTGTGATGTGTCTCATTATACTATTTGTTCTATGTTGATCACATTCCAAGGCTCCTGATTTCTTTGGGATTGCAATATATTCAGAATTACATAATTCAGAAGGTATATTTCCGATATCATATAATGTGTTCAGCAGTCCGGTGACTTGATCTATTCCATATTCTTCTAAAGCTTTAATCATTTCTGTTGTGATGTTATCTGAACCGGGGGCCTTGCCAGCTTTCATATGTTTTAGAACATTTCGAAACTACATCTTCAAAATTGGCGGTCCTTCATTATTAAATTGAATATCATACTGTTCATCTCTGTTATCATCATAACAGTTTTTCACATATTCTGACCATACATGTAGAATCTGATCTTTTTCTATTATGATTTTACCATCTTTAGTTGTTTGGCAGCATGCTGAGGTACTTGATCTTTTATTAGTAAGTTCCTAAATTCTTTTGTGTACTAATTTGGTATTTTGACTATTGTGTTGTTTTTCAATTTCTAAGAAATTTGTCTCAAGCCATGCTTCATTTGCCTCCTTACATAATATTCTGACTTGTCTGTGAATTCCTTCATATTTGGCAGAATTATTTTTGTTGAGTCTTCATGTTCCCATTAGTTGTAAAATTTCTTCAGTCATCCATTTCTTACGATCCACCTTTTTTAAATTTTTGAATAGTTGTTTCTGCAGCCAAACTGATTGAATTCTTCAACTTTTCCGATTGATCATCCACATCCTGGTATAGGATCTCTAGATAAGATAATATAACAAATATGTTCTGTACTTCTATAGTGAATTTGTTTTGTATTTCCTTGTCGTTACTCAATGTACACAAATCATATTTAGTGTTTCTTGTTTTATACTTGAATTTCTTTAACTTTATTCCCAATGTTCCTGAACGTAATTTCTGGTCACTATAACAATCAGCACTGAGAACTGTTTTTGCTATTCTTAGCGTGTTTCTAAATCTTCTGCTAATCAAAATGTAATCAGTCTGGTTTCTAATCCTGCTATTAGGACTCCCCCATGTCCATAATCTTCTATGGTGTTGCTTGAACAGGTGTTTCCTACAATCATTTTCTGCTCTTTTGCCCACTCTACAAGTCTGTATCGTCTTTCATTCCTCACTCCTAAACCATAGTTTCCTACTGTGTATCTATCACCTTGATTTCCTAGTTTTGCATTGAAGTCCCCTATTATGATGTTTATTTCTGAATTTGTACATTTCTTTATAGCAGACTCTATGTCATTATACAATTCTTCTACAATATCTTCATTGGATTCTCCTGTTGGGGCATATACTTGAATAACATTTGTGCTAAAAGATCTGCCGCTTAATGTAACTAGTAGAGCTCTGTCTGTCACGGCCCAATATCCACGAACAGATTGTGATGTTTGGCGGTCCAAAATAATTGCTACCCCCCCCCCCTCCCCGTCGATTTTCTCCTCCAGAATAAATAATCTTAAAATCTTCATCTATCTTGATGCCTGCTCCTGTCCACCTCGTTTCGCACATCCCTAAAATATTAATTTTCTCTCTTTCCATTTCTGGTTTGATGTTATCTAATTTTTCGTCGTCATTTAACGTTCTAATGTTCCATGTTGGTAATTTTAATGTCTCTGTCCTTGCCTTGCTATGATCTGTCTTTAAGCGAATCATAATGAACTAGTCACTTTTAAAGAAGGTAGTTTGCCGTTGCTTTCCTTCTATGGCAGTGACCATACTGGTCGGAGACGCCAGCCACTGTCCCGTGAAAGCGATCTTCTACCTACCGTCGCGAAACTTAAGACCATAACCAACAACTATCTGTCGGCTGCCCTCATAATTTCATCCACCACCTGCCGTCCGTGGCTTCTTTTTAACACCCCATACGAAATAACACCCCATAATCCACAAGAAAACACTAAAACAGCGTCGTCCCGATGAATAAACACATCACGTCGTCGCCATTTTACCGGAAGCTGTGTTACATTAAATACAGGTGCAAATATTGCAATCGGTCAAACATTGCAAAATATAAATGTAATCTGAACTATACGGATAAAATCCAATAATTCCTAGCTAGACGCTTTTAAGCCGATGATCATTTCTGGTTCACAAAAAGTGAACGTACATAAGACACTGGAAAAACCAGCATCTTTGGGTGAATCAAAGGCCTGAAGCTAAAGACAACACGATCTTGTTCAACTACAGTGTTTCTAAATAAGAGCGATTAGAGTAATAGTTCGGCCTGTCAAAGAGAACAAAGATGTAAGAATGTAGGACGAGGGCGAGCGAAAGATAATTAAAGCTTCACAGGGTGGCCGTATAGCTGATGTCTCTATTAAAGTAGAAGTAAGGCACCTCCTTACCTCCGCTAGCCTACAGGACACCCTTGAGCAATGGAGTGTGCTCATTTAGCGACAAACAAGTTAACGTTAGTTAGTTAGTTAGTCGACAGATCATCCTCATTGCACATCGAACCATTCAGTCCATAAGTGCTCGGATCCCCTCCTCAGCAAATCCCGCAACGTGTAGCGGCTAACGACGCCAGTTCTGTGTTGGTTTATAAATCTTCTTTGGCTTCCTGCGTAGTGTTCTTGTTTGGCCACCCCTCTTTTAATTTGCTGCTCTCGCAGTCTGGCCATTGTTGTGGATTCACAGTCATCACTTGGTTCTCGCAAAAGTCTTACTTCTCGTAGAGCATTCAGAATGTCGGCCTGGTCCATGGCGCTTCCGCCCTCCACAGTAGCCTCACCTGCGAGCTTGTCAGCCCGCTCATTTCCTTGTACTCCCGCATGCCCTGGCACGAAGATGAAACTAATCTTTGCCAGTCGAGACCGCTCCAGAGGCAGCAACCATTCTCTTCGGATCGACCCCTCCTCTATCCTCTTGATCATGTTCATTGAGTCGCTAAGGAAACAAGCCCTAGTGAATGTCTGTGTCTCGAGCCATGTTATTGCTTTACTTACTGCCATGACTTCCATGGTCAGGCTACTTGTGGTTTCAGTGAAAGCACCAGAGTCCTCCTTCACAATTCTCCCTCCGGCCCGAGCTGTAAAGGCCCATGAGCTTCTCACATGTTGGACGACCGACCCATCTGTGTAGATGACCGCGTCACCGTCTAGCGAATTCTCGAAAATCAACGCTTGTACTTCAGCCTCAACAGCAGCCGGATTTTCTTGTCTGCATTTTCTATCTAGTTGGATGCAAACTGAAAAGGATGTGCAGAAGTCTGTTGGCACTCGCACCCACTCCTCGCCAGGTTCTAAGTCCTCAAGTGAACACACCTGTTGAAGAATGTCTTCGGCTTGACCCATCCACGACCGTCCTCTTTTTAACCTGCTGCCCTTCACCTTCCTAATTTCACTATACAGCGGATGTTGTGTGTTTGCGTTAATTCTGAGGTAGGCGCGTGCCCTGAAACCTTGTATTCTCTCTTCAATGGTTGGAAAACCAAGAAGGTAGCGCATCGCCCTGCATGCTGTATCTCTTGTACATCCAAGAATAATGCGCATAGCTTCATTCTGTATCCTTTCCATCCTTTCTATCTGCTTATGGCTGAGAGTCAGGATTGCCATTCCATACTCCAAAACAGACATGACCAACTGTAGCATGATGGAACAGAATTCCACATTTCCAGTCCGACACATTTCATAAAGATACTTTAAGTCTTAACGGGGACCATCCCAAATATAAGGGCTATTCTTAGATCGTATGTTCTAGAACGAGTTGGGGGAGGCGGCGGTATGCACTTGTCTTTTGATTGGTTCATAGGTAATGAGCCCACGCTATTCCTGGGCCATATTTTAAAATCTAATTAGTTTGAGCGGGGATTTCACCAGGAGCGGTCGCTAATGTGATGTGATGACCCAAAAATGCCCTTAAAGATTCAATAATATATTGTTCTCTGGACAGCAGGTACCACTTTAAAACATACTTTAATGTTGTAGTGTGCCTGATAAACGAATGAGAAGAATGTATGAGTATTTTATGAATAAAATGTGAAAGTGGGAAACCTAACTTCTGTGCGCCAGAATTCTGAACACTGCATCTTCAACCTTGACACGTCTTTCACGCTGTATACTCCAAGTGCATATCAATCCCTTGTTGTGACTGGTTGCGTATGCTTGATGAATGTATGACACACTCATGCAGATTCGCAAACCAAAACCCCTTGTGCATTCTTCATGCCTGGGATGACTCATTCTTGACTCAACTGTACCTATGCTCTCGTGTGAGTTAACAAATGGCAGTTTGGATTGGAATGGGTGATGAAACATGTACACGTTCCTTTGTAAAAAGCTGAAAATGATGGAGTGAGTGAGTTGGTGATTTAATAAATAGCCTCTCACATCTAGTGGAAGGAAAGATGCTTCAAATATCCATATGTAAACAGGTTGTGTGTGTGGCACGCCAGAATTGCTAAGTCCATGTGATGCCTGGTGAGTATATGCTCAAGAGAGTTAATACAAGTTCTCTCTGAAGTATTACACTGTTACCTCTACTGTTGGATGGTTCATATAAACTAGTTCCTAAGAGAACCATAGGTGTGTGAACCTGTGTCTCAGTTGGCTGAATATAATGTATGGCTCATGCAAATTTACAAGGACTAAACATGTTTTTCCACATATGTGCTTGGTGCATATGTGAACAATTGTGTATGCAATTGAGCTTCTGTTACCTACTGTAGTAGACATGAAAATTACTCAGTGGGGAAAGAGCACATGATGAAGATGATGTACCTGTGAGCCAGGTCTGTCTGAGAAAAGGGGTGAGGTCTGGCATTGCTGTGTGGGTGAATATGGAATAGGACATTCATGCACCGACATCACAGCCATAAGAATGGATGTCTGGTCTGCTAATTGGGTAAATGCCATTAGTTAATACATAATGCATATTGCAGTTGTAAATGCCTATTTTCCATTTCCCTTCACAATGCCTGTCCCATATTGCTATGTCACAATGATTGCTGTACTGTGTCTGGTCCTCCTTGTGCCCAGGTTTACTGTGGTTCAAACATGGTGAAACTTAGACCACATGAATGCTTGTAATTGTGTTAAGCTACCCCTGTCTCAACATATGGTCTTGTGATTACCACAGATAAGGGTGAATGGAACACATATCACCCACAGTACATCAGAGTGAAATACACGGCATCATCAAACTAGGAGAGGTGTGTTTAGACCACACCCATCCTTTTCCTCCCCATCCCCAATCTGTGTCTGTTGATGTATAATAACATTATCTTTTAACATATGTAAAGAGATGTTGTGCCATTTTATATGTCGACAGAGAACAGTATGGTGGAGAGGCCATCCATATATCATCTGGGACAACTAAACAGAAGTCCTAGATCCAGATGTGACTCCCTATCAAAATGTGGGAATATCAAGAAGAGTTTTCTCTCAGCTCAACAGCTGAATGCATAAATGGGAGAATAACACAATCTGAAGCACTACCAATGTGGTGAACTGGACAGTGATCTTTGAGTCAGTCAAAAGATCAACTGAGACTAACATCAAATCTTGTTCTATGAACTACATTCATGGAGAACTGTGGGGTAATTTGGGAGTGTTTGTTTATCTAAGACAAAACTTAGAAAATATCCAGCCTGATGCTCACATAGTGATTCTTGAAGAATGTGAGGAACAGTAGGGAAGTTGATCTGGCTAAGTGAGGAGCTGCAATGTATGGGACATTCTGTATGTCATTATTGAAGTACCCAGTGACAGCCTTCACTGACAGCCTGATCAACCGTGAGATGCAGTACCATATCATCATATCAAATCTTGTCTTCAAGAGGAATGAATCTGCCATGAAGCTTAATCTGGTGAAGCTGCTAACTGGAGCTAGTCCAACATCCATGCTGATGATAAAAGGATCCAACAGACCCAGAACAGTAGTTTCTTCCTTGAGTTGCCCATGGATAGGATTTCCTAAATTCCCAAAGAGTCAGGAAATGATGATAGATACAGATACTGTAACGGAATGGTGTGGTGGTAATTAGAGAGGAGAGGTGGAGGAGAGTTATTGGGTGGTGGAGTAAATAAGAAGTGTTGTATCTTGTTTATCAACCTGCATGTATGAAATATTTTATGCATTTTCTATGCAATAATTGAAGTGTTGACATGACAGGAGATGAGGCAATGGTCACCACTCTACTTACCATCAGCTCAATAAATTGTGTATTTTATGAATCAGTTTTAAGTACATGTCTTAAGAGAATTTCTTGTACAGTTGCTGTCAAGTGTTGTCTCTGGTGACTGTGTTAAGTGCTGTGCTTGGTTATACATATTGTGAAAAGTCCTGTATAGATGTTGTCAAGTATCACATGATGTCTATCTTGCACAATTGTGGCGTAAACAATTCCTTGTGAATGTATGTCCCACTTTTGGCAGGAAACTGTCATGTAGATGTCTTGTCCAACAGATGTAATGTACCGTTATTGTTGAAGTTTGTTTGTCTACAAAATACAGGAGTCCTAAAGTCCTAAAGACTAATTGAACTGATATAGGTCACAAAATGACAAAAACTATAGGGAAAGATCTATGTGACGGACGAATAGCATACTGGCAACATTATGTTGAGTGAGAGGGATCCTCAGTTGTACAGGCGCTAATAGTTCAGATCTTCTCTGGCCTTGGGTGAACTAGTTACTTCTTATATAAATTTCTGTGTAGATACATAGTGGTCTCACAGTGGGGGTTTGAGCCAAAAGTAAAAGTGGTTCTCCAAAAAGGCTATTGCGGGAATGATTAGCTCATTTGAGTGACCTCTAGACAAAACGTGCTAAATCATAACCTTTATCTTGTTATTTAATATTCAAGATATATCTCCAGAGAACACTACAAACTAGGTCCTCTGTCATCATCAAATAATTTGTCACACCAACCCCTCGTACAGAAGACATAGATGGCGCTGCTCACAGTTTGCTGCCGCCATCACCCGCATCGCTGTCAAACCCCGCTTGGCCTTTGTTATCACCTGGTCTATGTGCACATTATAAGCAAGGCTTCGATCAAACCGTATCCCCAGGTAATTCATTGCCTGCGTTCTTTCCACCGTCTCTGAACACAGCATTACAGTTGGTGTTGGAGTGTTGACAATATGATTATTCAACGAGAACCAAGTCACTGTTGCCTTTTTTGGGTTGACCATTGCCCCAGCTTCATCACACCAAGTACTTATGCGATTGAGTTCGGTTTGTAGTTCCACAGCAACCTCCTCTCTATCCTTCCCCTGACGATACACTAAAACATCATCGGCATATGACAATGTCCTGCCAGGTCCAGTGATCTGCTCACTGGTGATTCTCACTGTGTAGGCGTTGAACAGTACCGGAGATAATGGTGATCCCTGTGGTAGGCCAGGATATATTGTTGTTGGTTCCGAAGTCCAACTGCCACATCTAAAAACTACTTTCCGTTGGAAGAGGGCTGCAGCGATCCAACTAAGGAGGAATGGACTTACGTTTAGTTCGAGAACGTGGGAAGTTAACGTGAAACCAAGATAACATGCGGTGGTCTGAGCTGAAGAGCAGCCAACATGTGGTTGTTGGTTGGTGTCTGTAGTTCACGACGAAAGGCAGGGGGTCTCTTTATAGAGGTCTTTGCTAGAGAGGAAAGTAACGACAGGTTTCCTTTCTGACACATGTCTAGAGAACTACAGTAGTCACAGATATTACGGAGAATGTCTGTTATGTGGTCACATTTCTGCTTAGTACACTGGACTGGGTGATGTGGAAACTATTAATAAGGTCACAAGATCCAACAGACTAAGAAATATGATCGTGAGGAGAGAGAGAGATACAGAGAGAGAGAGAGAGAGAGAGAGAGAGAGAGAGAGAGAGAGAGAGATACAGAGAGAACGAACGAACGAACGAACGAACAAACTTTATTTTCAAAGGGTTAAGAATTGGGCACGCAGGCCCGTCTAACATTCTGCCCTTCTATCACTCTCTTTCATACATTATTTCATTCACACATCATTCAAGGCTAACAGAAAACAGCAACAATATAAAAGATATGCATTATAAAGGCATGGGCAAAATGCGAACATCAAAACTACACGACTCAGTAATATTAGATAATGATCTGACACTTGTTATTAGCCATGTGGAATATACTGGCCTACCAAAAGGGGACTGGCTGTTATACTAGGGTTTTGTTATTATTATTATTATCTCTATTATTAAGGGGGAAGGTAATCCGCACTGAGATAGTGTTCGAATAATTTGCGATTATATGAATAGGGATTGGTGATGTCTTTGATTTCTTGTGGAAGATTGTTCCACAGCTGAGCTGCGGAGTACGTTAAGCTTGTTTTGTATAAGTCAATCCTAGGCTTCTGAATGTGTAATATATTTAAACGTTTACTGTGTCTAGCATTATATTTAAACAATGGCCAAAGGTAATTTGGGGCATTCCGATGCAGGATTTTGTGAATGAGTTTAGCTTTATTGAAAAGCAGGCGTTTGCGGAGTGGTAGTAACTGAAGGCGTTTATGCAGGCTAGGATTGTCAGATAAATGTTTGCTATAAATTAGACTCATGGCCCGTTTCTGGAGTGAGTAAAGTCGCTTGGTGTTTGAATTAGAACAACCGTCCCAGATTGTAGAGCAGTAGTCAAAGTGTGTCTGTATATGAGAAGTATAGAATAGTTTCCTTGTGTCCTCATCAAGGAAGTTTTTAATCTTGGCGAGTTGGTAGACTTTTTTCGCTGTTTGTTTAATGAGCGCTTGAACGTGGGAATTAAAGGTTAGGTTTCTATAAATGATTAGGCCTAATGTCTTGTGCTCAATTACACTTTCTACTGGCATGCTATCGATGCGAAGTTGAAGTGATGTGTGTGAGCTTAGAGTTTGAAGTCTTTGTCTGGTTGTTAATAACATTGATTTTGTTTTAGTGATGTTAATTTGCATACGGTTTGAATAGCTCCACCTAACTACATTATTTAATTCTTGTTGTAAAGACGACTCCAGTAAAATACAGTCTTCAGCGTTTGTGTACACTGTACAGTCGTCTGCAAATAGATCGCAGGACGACGAAAGATGTAAAGGTAGATCGTTAATATATATGGCAAATAATAGAGGGCCAAGAATAGAGCCTTGCGGTACTCCAATATTGAAAGGTAGTGGTTTGAGACAGAGATTTATTATGTGATACTACTTGCTTTCTGTTTGATAGAAAAGATGATATTAGAGTGACTACATTAGGGTCAATTTTCATTGTCTGAAATTTTTTAATTAAAATAACATTGTCTATCATATCAAATGCTTTCTTGAAATCAATAAACACAGTTCCACATAGACTGTTGTTGTTTATATTCTAGTGGCAATTTTCTATCATGTTTGTTAGGGCCGTATGGCAAGAATATTTTGGTCGAAATCCTGATTGGCTGTCAACAATAAAGTTGTTGCGAACTAAATACTGTAATGTTACTTTATGGTTGTGTTTTTCTAGTTGCTTAGATAGTGATGATAGTAAGGAAATGTGTCTGTAATTGTTCGGGAGACCATTGTCCAATGAACCAGATTTAAGAAGAGGGTACCCTTTAGCGATTTTGAGAGCTGATGGAAAGTGGCCTTTGGGAGAGAGAGAGAGAGAGAGAGAGAGAGAGAGAGAGAGAGAGAGGGAGAGAGAGAGAGAGAGAGAGAGAGAGAGAGAGAGAGAGAAAGAGAGAGATCAAGCTGCCTATACCATCTATTCACCAATCCCATCTATCTAGTTACCTATGCCATCTATTCACCAATCCCATCTATCTAGTTACCTATGCCATCTATTCACCAATCCCATCTATCTAGTTACCTATGCCATCTATTCACCAATCCCATCTATCTAGTTACCTATACCATCTATTCACCAATCCCATCTATCTAGTTACCTATACCATCTATTCACCAATCCCATCTATCTAGTTACCTATGCCATCTATTCACCAATCCCATCTATCTAGTTACCTATACCATCTATTCACCAATCCCATCTATCTAGTTACCTATGCCATCTATTCACCAATCCCATCTATCTAGTTACCTATGCCATCTATTCACCAATCCCATCTATCTAGTTACCTATACCATCTATTCACCAATCCCATCTATCTAGTTACCTATACCATCTATTCACCAATCCCATCTATCTAGTTACCTATACCATCTATTCACCAATCCCATCTATCTAGTTACCTATGCCATCTATTCACCAATCCCATCTATCTAGTTACCTATACCATCTATTCACCAATCCCATCTATCTAGTTACCTATACCATCTATTCACCAATCCCATCTATCTAGTTACCTATGCCATCTATTCACCAATCCCATCTATCTAGTTACCTATACCATCTATTCACCAATCCCATCTATCTAGTTACCTATGCCATCTATTCACCAATCCCATCTATCTAGTTGCCTATGCCATCTATTCACCAATCCCATCTATCTAGTTACCTATACCATCTATTCACCAATCCCATCTATCTAGTTACCTATGCCATCTATTCACCAATCCCATCTATCTAGTTACCTATGCCATCTATTCACCAATCCCATCTATCTAGTTACCTATGCCATCTATTCACCAATCCCATCTATCTAGTTACCTATACCATCTATTCACCAATCCCATCTATCTAGTTACCTATGCCATCTATTCACCAATCCCATCTATCTAGTTACCTATACCATCTATTCACCAATCCCATCTATCTAGTTACCTATACCATCTATTCACCAATCCCATCTATCTAGTTACCTATGCCATCTATTCACCAATCCCATCTATCTAGTTACCTATGCTATATATTCACCAATCCCATCTATATAATTAAGTATGCCATCAATTCATCAATTCCATCTATCTAGCTACCTATGACATATATTCACCAATTCCATCTATCTAGCTACCTATGCCATATATTCATCAATTCCATCTATCTAGCTTACCTATGCCATCTATTCATCAATCTCGTCTATCTAACTATCAATGCCCGTAAATATTCTATTCCTCCTCCTTCAAGATAACCTAGCCGCCCGCTCGCTCACCTGTCTGCCTGTTTGCTGTCTGTCTATCTGCCTTCCCCCCTCCCCCCTTTCTGTGTTTGTCTGTCTGTCTACAAGTTAGTCAGTGTGTCTACCTACACCTCCAGCCCTCCATGTCTTTCTGTCAACCATTCAGACTATTCTGTGTATATTCAATGTAGCTATTTATTCTACATTCATTCACATACGACTTTTAAAAAATAAAAATCTATGTGTGTAAAAATAACAAAAAATCTCATTTCTTCATCACAGTTGACATATCCCCTGGCCTCGCGCAAGTTCACGCAAGCGATTAACACAGTAACGAATGATACAGAAGAAACGTCGAAAGCATATCTACATCACCACAGCCTGGCATAAACATGACTCAGTCAAACATGAATGCCACAGAAATAGCAGCTAAAAAATCAACAACTTACGAGGAACTATACTTAGTGCAAAGCTCATTAACCCCAGGAGGATACAGCCGTCCATGTTAGGTAGAAGCAGTTTCTGGGTAATATTTGCGCTATTTTTGCTGTCAATGCTAATGTTTAAGATGTTCTACCTTTTTCTTGAAAGTTTTCTTTTAATACAGAAAGGAAGGTAGGCTGAACTAGATGGCGCCAGGCAACAGCTGCAGGGTTCAGGGGAGCCAGGGAGGGCGGGAGGATGGTTGCACGCCCTCTTAGTTTAAGAGTTCCTGATTGTGGCAGTCTGTGGATTTTAATGGCCTTGTCATTTAGTACTAGCGGGGTTAAGACAGGCAAGAGAGGACAGAATACAGACATAAAGACAGAAAAAAAAGAAGATTGGTAGGAATTTAGACTGATCCAATATATACATACATATATTGCGCAAGAAACATGCAAATACGTAGGTAGAAATGCCTACCAACCAGCCCACCTACCAACCAACCTATATATTTGTCTAAGTAATTACATACCTGCATGCCTACTTACCGACCCACTAATCTACCTACCTAACTACTTTATAGCTTATTAAATGCTTCATTGATGCGTGTGTCTTATTGTGTCTCGTAACCTGACATGTGTGTCATTCAAGGATTATTCAATCACCCATCTAAAGTGTTTTCGATTGTATTGTACTGTTCCGATTATTTTCTATTTTCTTGCACAATGGAAATGTTGTTTGTTGTCTTTTATGTGACAAAACCAAGTTAGTTGCATCTCCTTTACAAAACGTCTCAGTCAACTCCAGCATTTTTTGTTGTATCATTAAGTCCGCAATTGTTTATATTATAATACGTGCTGCTCTATATCTGACTTCCCTCTCCGTCCCATACTCTCTCTCTCTCTCTCTCTCTCTCTCTCTCTCTCTCTCTCTCTCTCTCTCTGTCTCCCTCTCCCTAATTGAATTGTCATATATAATTGTTAGGTACCAATTCTTAATTAGGACACTACGATCAATGCCAGTATTTAATTGCTATTTGTGATGTTCTGGATAATTTGACATTCAGTAGTTTGCCATTGCTTTCTGAACGGCTGACGCCGATACCCTGGTGGAAATCAACGCAAACCAATTTGCTGCCGAATCTCCTGCAGCTGATACTCGGTATGTCGGGATAAAACAAATGCGTTCACTGCCGCTCAGCCATAGACGCCGACAAATGTCGTAGAAATGCATATACATTCATTTAGAAGCATGTCCTTTGCAGATCCTCGATCCCATATCAAAACAACCTTCCGGAAAACCTCTCGACCATAAGCAAGATGTCCTGCGTCCGATACACCCATCTGGAGATCATCCGCCACATCCTGCACCCATCTTCTCTTTGGCCTTCCTCTCCCTCTCTTCCTAGGCATATACCCCTCCATTATTGTTCTCTCCAAACTTTCGTTACGTTTTAAGTGACCAAAATATTGCAATGTTCTTTATTTTATCGTCTATAGTATCCAACATTCTTCAATATTCAGCTCTTGTCGTATGCGTGTATTTGTTCTTTTCTGTATCCAAGGAATTCTTTGAACTCGTCTATAACATTCATATTCAAAGGCATTTATGCGCTGTTCAGCTTGTTTAGTAAGTGTCATATGTAGCAATGGGAAAGTTACATGCTCTTATATATATATACACACACAGACACACACACACACACACACAAGCTATCTCCATGGCAAAGGCGTTACGGACGCGGTTCGTAATTCCGCTGACCCGAGTTCGAAACACAACTGTGACCGATTTAGCAGCAGACCGTGTCGCACTGGGTTTTAACGTGTTGGTATGGGAGCCGGCCGTTCAGAAAGGTATGGAAAACATCTGAACGTAAACTTGCCAAGAAATCAACAACAGTAGTGCTAGTGTTGACAGCGATGTCCTGTAAATAGGATATATATATATCATCATCATCAAGTGCCGTATATATATATATGTGTGTGTGTGTGTGTGTGTGCGTGAGAGAGAGAGAGAGAGAGAGAGAGAGAGAGAGAGAGAGAGTGAGAGAGAGAGAGAGAGAACAAAAGAGTATTTGCGCCTGATTATTTTTTTTTTTTAAATTACAGGTTGGCTAGAACATGTGCATCATCAGCTGATGCTGACGTAGATACGAGTACAGATCCCAGCCTCTTACTGCAGCAGAGACCTCCGGCTGGCAAGGGAGAACCCCGTGTCAACTCGGCTGCTGCCACACACACTTTCCTAAACGCTGCTACCCCGGGCGCTGGAAGGCACAGTTTTCTATTTTTCTTCTCATTAAATCCGGGGAAAGAACAAACGGAAGTGTGTAGAGGACGTGCTGCTGTTTATTTAAAACTACGTTGCATTTTTCGGTAAACAGTGCTCACTGGGAACTGGTTCAAAATGCATTATTTAGTGAACTCGTGC
This sequence comes from Cepaea hortensis, assembly GCA_963921405.1. Taxonomy (NCBI): domain Eukaryota; kingdom Metazoa; phylum Mollusca; class Gastropoda; order Stylommatophora; family Helicidae; genus Cepaea; species Cepaea hortensis. The sequence continues at coordinate 53,510,045 of OY992891.1, forward strand.
TGTCGACAGTGTGCGAACGGTAGATAAACAACTGGGTATAAAAGCACTCAAAATGAAACAACTAATTATTAAAGAAAGAATATTTAAGTCTGTTTGTACGCATTTCTTTCATTTTGTCTTTCTACTTTGTACTTTAAAGCAATAGGCGCTTTTAGAAGTTGCATGTTTTCCTTGTTTGACTGCATTATTCACAGTGAAAGCCAGAAGCACAAATAAATCGTGCAGACAGATCTTTCTAACTTGACGCTGAAAGACACAACAACGAAAGCGCAAAGAAAAGGAATAGTAATTACATTTATTTCTGCTAGTCGTATAAAGTAAAGAACCACTTTACTGGCCTACGGAGCACAGTGCGTATGGCGCTAAACCCACATGTGGTATTGATACTCGGCACTCGCTGGGTGATGAGGTCACTGTGATGCCGGCCATCTTTACTATCCAGGACATTTTCTAGTAAACACTTTAGGCTAGGACGACGTAGCAGCCCGATCAGTTTGAAAACTCCGGATTCGAGCCCTTGATCCTTGTGCCGGCTGGTGAACATCTAGCCACTACGATACCGCGACTCCCCTGCCAATCGTGAACTCCATGGAAACCAAAAAGAGTTGATGTCCGGCTACTTAATCCCGCTTCCCAAGCCAAGCAACAACCATTTAAGACTTAATGGCTATAGGATTATCTCCTTGAAGAATACAATGGACAAGGCATCGGACCAGATCGTTGCTGCTAAGCTGCACACATTCTTGGAAAGAAAAACAATAATCCCTAGGACAGAGGTTCTCAACCTTTCTTGGCCCATACACCCCTTCACCATATGTTCAGAATGCCCACCCCCTGCTTCGTATTTTCTCCCTATAAATTACCCCCCCCCCCGCCCCTACACAGTATACGTACACATAAAAGCTAAATTTAATAACACATACTAGAACAAGTCTAGACGTCTACATAAAACGTGGTTTTCGGGTCTACTTACGTTATAAAACGAATGTCTGAAGAGTAAGACGTACAGAACCGTTAAGTATGGAGGAAAAAATATTAAGTAATCGGTTCTTATATTAACGCGATCTTTAAATCCTAAAATAAATTCAACACCGGTTAAGAAACATTATCCATGAGGGCTGGTGATTTACCGACAAGAAAAGAGTCATTGTCAAACGCAGCGACATTTGCTTTTTATGATTCTGAGGGGTGCCAGAGTAGACAGGAAACAATGGCGACAGCACTGAATTTTGGATGTATACAATAGAGTCAGATATATCTCTTAATGCACACTCTTAAGGAGATGGGTGTTAGTCACTGGGTGGTGAATTGGTTAGCAGCTATCCTGCACTCTCGCAAGGTTGCCTTCCGTCTAGGTTCGTCGACTTCGAAAGCATGCGTTATTACTCCGAGATTACCACAAGAATCTGCAATATCACCTGTTCTGTTCAATATATACACAAGCAATATTGAAAGCACTGAAGCATCTGGGATTTGAAAGATACTGACGTTTGCAGATGATTTACGTATAGGCAGGGAAGAGACAGGATGCAAATAGCGCGAGAGTTGCAGGAGACGGTAAACAAAGTGATCAACTGGTGTACAGAGAGATACGTGGTGTCATTAATCCAGGTAAGGCAACTGTGTTATGGTGCTCGCTGGACAGTAGGATTTTTAAGGTTGACGTCTCAGGCCTCACAATAAATGGCAGACAGGTCAACAGAGAGAGTAAACTGAGGAATCTGAGTATGTTCTTCTATAGAAGCATGTCATTCAATGATCATGGAAGAAGCTCATGTCACATGTAAGAAGGACTTAGTGCGCTGAAGATTATGGTAGCAATAGATATGGAGTAAAGAATGTTCAAACTATATCATTTGATTCTCTCAGTAATTGTGTATGAATTTGTGACTGCTCGAAGTGAAGAGTCAGCTGGTGAAACTAGAGAGCAAACATAATGAAGCTATGCGGATGATACTGGAAGGCACAAAGGACGAGGCAATAATGTGTATGCGATACATCCTAGCTTTACCGGTGTTTGCAGACAGGCTCAAGGTTCTGCAGATTAAATCGTATCTCAGGGTGTCTGTGGACATGGACCATCCCGTGCATCAAGCCCTGGACACAGTTAAAAGTCCAATGGTTTATAGCAGGGAAATAACGTATTGCTCAAGCAGAGGACACATTCAGGGAAGTGTGCATGTTTAAGAACTGTGGGAAATAGAGGAGTGGGTCAGAATGCCTGTGGAAAAATAATACCTGTGCAGGGTCCTACTACTACTGAATCCGAAATGCAGTGATTGGCCGGCAGGCTGCACTGAATGGGAAGTGAAACAATTGCTTCACGACAATTGGCGACTACATGAACTGATCTGTGCTAAGAGGGGAAAGAAGTGCCTGAGAATTTGTGGCGAAGGTTGGTAAACGGTATTTGAGTCATACTGGGTGTGGTTGGAAACGAGCAGGTGGACAGATTGACTGGGTCTGCCCCGCTGGGTGGGGGTTTTGGTGCATGATAAGGCAGACGTGGTCAGGATCCTTTGGGACCATGTATATAGTGCTGAAGAACAGATACCATCATGACCTGGACAGAATGATGCTACATGGAGTGATAAGAGGATCAGGCCACCACTCAGGACTTCGAAGAAAGACCAGGCAGACACATAATCAGATTGCTGGTACTGTTAGTATTCTGGAACTTCATTTGGCTGTTGAAGATGAGGACGGAACACGTATAGGAATGTCCCATGTGCTATAATGTCGGCTCTTAGCTCAACTCAACTCAACTCAGAGACAATAACCAGCAAATCTTCTGGTAGTGGTGAGTACACGTCTATACACAACAACGATAACATACAATTCCAAGATTAACTTCTCAACACAAGTCTCATTCAGGAATGTTATTTCTACAGAGTTTGAACTGACTCGGTGTGTTATGTTACTATGGCAGCCACTGTTTGCACAGACTGTTTGTTATGTTACTACGACAGTCACGGTTTTCACATTCTGGATTTGTTATGTTAACAAGGCATTTACAGTTTGCACAGACTGTTTGTTATGTTACTGCGGCAGACATGGATTTTACAGATTGGGTTCATGTCACTAACACAGCCACGGTGTGCACAAACTTGGTCTTTTTATGTTTTTATGGCGGACAAGGTTATCACAGATTAGGTTTGATAAGTTTCTAAGGCAGATACGGTTCCTCAGGCTGGGTTTGTTATGTTCTTTTACAAGCTGAAGATCGCAGCCATGAGAATAACCATCATGCATCAGGTCTTCTGTAGATGGCCACATATACTGACGGCTCACTCTGACAATACTGACGGCTCACTTGGATAATACTGACGGCTCACTCTGACAATACTGACGGCTCACTTGGACAATACTGACCGCTCACTCAGGGAGACTCTCTACTTTCCTCAGTTCGCCTGTCCCATGTATGCTCACGTAAATTGTCGTATTGATACGTTATGTTGATCTTCGTGTTGGCCAACCTGTGCCGCTTCGTCCATGAACAGTTGCTGTTCTTGCTGTACTCTCTAAGCTACTGTCGCGTTAAATATAACATCAGTATTTCAGTGTCCTAGACATGACGATGTTTGTAAGTCATTTTTCATAGATGTCCATGTCTTGTAGGATATCCATGTTTGTCTACTTCATGATCCACGCGTTGAAACATGTACCATCGTAAACCTCGATTGTGTTTTCCTTTAGTGGTTGTTAAATTGACCACGGTTCAAACCGGCATATTACCACAGTAAAACGCATGTTCGCACAATGTTTGCTTGTATGAATGTTCTGGTGTTTGACCGGAAGCTCATAATGCTGTCCGACATCATCACTGAAATTATCGATCTCCATCTGACGTCTTTTGAACAGCTCGTAGTGTTAATTAAAGATGTAAAATGCAACGAGAAAAGAAGTACTGTAGTACTTGTACTTTTGTATGGAAGTGAGACGTAGACAATGAGCAGACAAGCTGCAAAACATCTGATGGCAGCGGACATGTGGTTGCAGAGAATACCACTGAAAGACAATGAGCAAGTCCTAAAAAAAGCAGATGAAAATCGTAAACTAGTTAGAGAAATCAGACGCAGACAGTCAACATATTTTTGGACATGTTATGAGAAGAAATCAACCAGAGAACTTGGTGACAGCTGGGAAGATTGGGCGGAAAAGAACAAGGGAAAGGCAGAGAAGTAAATATATGGATGGCATGGTCACGTGGCATGGTCGAGACAAGAACACGGAACTAACTCACGACTCTGGTGATCGTGTAAGATGGCGAAACATGCCCGTCACCCTGATCGTCATGGCACACGATCATGATTAATTATGAACAAAAGATGTTCAATGTATGACGTTTTCACATTTTCAGTTATGCCACTGTCAACTGCAATTTTTAATTCTGGACATTATTTTTTATGATTGCATCGTCAGAAATACGAATGCTATTTTCAATGTATTTTTTTATGGACAGGATTAACTTTTGTAATTCCTTGGCAATATTTAAAAGGATGACCATATCATCTGCTTATCTGAGTTGTGAAATCGGATGTCCATCAGTTAGTTGTGCATGAATACAAAATTGTCACAGGCGTCTGAGAATTCTTAGAATTACCTGGCATTCATTTTATAAGACTGAACCGTGGTTTTCATGGGAACAATCCAAACGGTAGGAAAGGAATGTGCAGCAAACAACATGACTCCACAATGTCTGGGTGCATCTGCACGTTACTATAAGTGAAACAAGTGTGTTTCCCTTTTGTATTTCACTGGTAACTAATGTTTAAACTTTAGAAAATGGAATCTGCTAGAGAAAATTGACGTTTTGTGGTATAATGTCTGGGCAGGGATAAATAGGTAACTGAAAACAGGTAAAATTGGATGTTTTCCAAATTAGGCCAGTAGAACTGAGTACAAGGTAAGACCATAATGGCTGCTTGAATAGAAAAGTTGTTTCAGAGCGACGCTTAAGTAAAGTATTGGTTGTTAAGGAGATGGTTTAAGAAACCCAAAAACTCCTAAACAGGGGACTGCGGTAGGGCAGCTCCTGGTGCGTGTACCCACAGGTTCCCTGGTCATGTGTTCGACTCCACTGATCGAGTGACTTAGTTTTGTTTTAATTTATCAGGGCTCCAAGTTCGAAAAGACTAAATTTTGTACCAGAAAATTTTCTAAGAAGTAAAGGCGGCCGGTGAGATGTGGGCCACATGAGCCATGAAGCGCAGTGTCTCCCAACAGGCAAGGACTAGCTCCACTTACTGTACATGCCTGGTGGTGTCAACAAAGAGCGAGAGAGAGAGAGAGGGTCAGCTGGGCACACACACAACTGGTGGTCGACAGCCGCATGAGCAATAGTGCAAATCGAACATTCCGGAGTGTGCTATGCTTGAATTCTGTTCACATGCATATTGGGTGATATATTCTTTGTTCACGGTCGAGCAAATTGTCCCCTGGCTTCTTGTAATCAGGGACAGTACAGTGAGCTGGCATCCCGTGCAGAATTATTTATATACCCTGGACATTATACGTATTCTTCTTCCTAGCGTTGATATATACGTATATACATAAACTTCTAAGCGTTGACGTATACTAAACTATACCATCCTCAAAAGGCTCCCACATATGACCATAAAAACGATTACTAAGTTGTATAACGAAATATGAAAGACTGGAAATATTCCCAAACAGTGGAAAACAGCCACGGTAATACCAGTCAAGAAACAAGCCAAAGACCCAACAAGGGTAGAATCATCCCGCCCCATCTCTTTGACATCACACCTGGACAAAGTCATGGAGACTGTGATAAACAAAAGATAACATGATAATTTGGCGTGTCCATCGTGTGCCGCGTAGTTACACACCCGCTTCACACACCAGTGATCCGGGGCTTGTTTCCGGATCCGGTCAGGGATATGCACTACTGACGAGCTCAAACGAGAGCGAAAATATAGTGCTTCCATATTGACGTGGATGCGCCTTAGGTTCATACCAGAGTACGATCAGCGTTGCCAGTAGTGGGTTGTGCTCAATATTTACATTTCAAATTCCGAAACAACCAAATAATCAAAAGAATAACATTCTACATGGAGAAGAATGGATTTTACAGCCATACATAATCCGGGTTTAGAGCCAACAGGTGCACGATGGACCAAATTATCAAATTGGATAATCATGTAAAGAAAGGATTTAAAAGAGGGGAAAAGACGTTGGCTGTATTCCTGGACCTAGCCCAGGGGTACGATCAATGCTGGAGAGAAGCCGCACTAATCAAGATAAAGAAAGTAGGCATAGTGTGAAGAACCTACAAGTACATAGAAAATTTTCTCAAAGACAGAAGCTTCTCAGTGTGGGTAGGGAATGAGGTTTCCGACACATGTGCGCAAGAGAACGGCATCCCCCAGGATTAGGTCACCTCACCACCAACAATCTTCTCAATACTGATGAATGACCTGACAGAGGAGATCCAAGAACAGAGAACAGGACTGTCACAATTCGCGGACGACTGCGCCATATGGAGGAGTAGAAAATATGCAAAAACCACAAGAGGACCTTTCCAAAAACAGATAAACTAACCGCATGGATGGACAAATGGGGCTTCAATATCAACACCAATAAAACAGTCAGCACGGTATTTAGTAACAAGAAAAAGATAAATTATAATAATGACTACAAAATACAGATAAACGAGATAACTATTAATAGAACAAGCAGCACAGTTTTTCTAGGAATGACCCTAGACGAACAGTGAGTGGGTGGCACCTTGCAGTCTTGACAGACCAAAGTATGTGGATTGGAATTTGGCCAAAATTCCATCTCACAATGCCTGGGCAGAGCTTCAGAGAACATGTGGTGCCCAAACGACATGTTCCCTCTCTCGGCTTTGCCTTGTTTGATCCAGAGGAATGGATAACCAGTTCGTCTGGAACAAGGAAGGCGGCTCAGCGTCAAACCTCCGAGACCTCACCCCCACGAGCAGGAGGCGAGCGGTGCCAGACCCTAAACCTTTGGGACTTGACTTAGAGGAGTTCAGCCAAATACCGCAGGTGAGGGTCGTATACGCGCCCGGACCACTGGGCGCGTACAACTGTCAATCGCAAGTGCTGGACCTTGTAAGCGTATACTACCGTCAGACTCCCCGCCTGACTCGTGCGGATCCCGCGACCAACTAGAATAGGCACGCCGGAGATATTGCTCTGCTGCTGCGAGCAAATCTCCAATTCTGACTGAATAAGTAAAGAATCAGCGGGGAAAGAAGACCCTGTTGAGCTTGACTCTAGTCCGACTTTGTGAAGACACATGAAGGGTGTATCATAGGTGGCAGTGCAAGCGCAATTGAAATACTACTAGATGAACAGATGAACTGGTCAAAACACATAGGTAGACATAGAAAAATGCAAGAAAGCAAGCAACCTACTGCGGGTGGTAAAAGGAAACGGATGGGGTGCCCACACCAAAACAATGCTGATGTTCTACAAAGCATTTATCACAGGCAAACTAGAATATGGCAGCATTGTGTACGACTCAGCATCAGAAGCCAACAAGAGGAAGCTAGACACCATACAGACCCAAGCGCTAAACACCATCCTGGGAGCTGGAAAAGGAACATCCAAAGAAGCCATGGAGGCAGCTCTTGGTGTGCTACCATTGAGTCTGAGGCGTAAATAGCTGACGTATAACTATTGGTTAAAGGTAGCACGAGACGAAGACCACCCTGGATACCAAACATTCAGTCACAACCGCAGCAAATGGGGAGGTATCCCAATAGTAAAACTGCAAAGACCGGCAGGATGGGAAGCAGCAGAGAAGATGAAGGACGAAACCGATCTAGCAGAAACCCTGAAACAGACAAGACGGTTCAAGCCAACAATCCCACTATGGGAACTAACAGTCCCATTCACAGACTTTAATCTGGCAAAGACCATCACCAAGGACACAGAGGACACAGATGCAAGAGACGCGGCCGAGGCATACATAGAAGAAATCAGTAAGGACAACCTCATAATATACACAGACGGGTCCAAGAACGAACAGGGAGAGGTAGGAGCAGGAGTAGTGGTCCCAGACTGGAAACTGAAGAAACAGTTCAAACTAACAGACCAGACAGCAGTATGCACGGCCGAACTGGTAGTCATACTGAAAGGGCTGGAGATTGCAGCCTAAAAACCACCGCTGAGGCTATGTATATTAACAGACTCCCTGTCTTCAGTACAAACGCTCGGGAACTTCGCTAGAGGAAACAGACCCGACATAAAAGAGGAGATACTAGCGACAGCCACCAACCTCAGGTACATGGGATGCCAAGTCACCATCGGATGGATACCAGCGCACAGGGGTATCCCAGGTAACGAACAAGCAGACAACGGCGAAACGAGGACTAACCAGCAGTAATAAAATCAGCACATGCCTAGGAAAAATAGAAGGAAAGAGTATCATCACAAACTACATACTCCAGGAATGGAGGAAGCAGTGGCGAGACAGCGCTAGAGGTCGTCATGCATACCAGGTACTGGTCGAACCCAGCTACACACCACAAGCCAAATCCAACATGAAAGCACCGGCAAACAGACAACTATGGAAAATCAGACTTGGAATACTGGAAAGACGCAAGAGAGAACCCATTCTGCAGAGCATGCCTAGAAAACAACACCATTGACCACTATTTATTAGCATCCGACAAGCACAATAGTGAGCGAAGGGATGTAAGAGATTACTTCGTCAAAACTGGGACCCCAATGACAATGACGGAGTGCCTGCACACAAACAGCAACCCAGTAATACAGCGACTGGTCAGACAGTTCATATGCAGAACATGGCAGGCCTTATAACCTTTCTACATTATATATATATTTATGTGTATATTTTAAAAAAAAATGGATGCCCTGGCTGTCATGAGAGGGACAGTTGAGTGTGGCGGGGAGGGGGGGGGGAGAGTGGCAGTAGTGTGGGTTGGCTCTTCCGGAAGGGCTCCTGAACGGGGCTGATAGGGAGATCGGGTCGTCTTGTTGTGGCACCAACCCATACACCGACGACGAAAACAAGAAAGCGAACCTAGCGGAATACGGGCAGCTGACCGGGGGGGGGGGGGGGGCAACTTGAGACTGCACTTGAACTCTCTGCCTTTGCCTACATCGAGTCCTTACATGGACTGAATATGACCGGGACCAGCCCCAGCGAGGACAACACAAGAAACAACAAGCACGTAGTAGTGCTAATAGAGAAAACAACCGCCCGACCAAGGACCGGTCTTAATCAGAACCAGCATAAGGCAGAAAGAAAATAACTTTATCCGACGAACAGAGTGGACCCAATAAAACCAGTATGAATTAGGACTAACAGTTCACACAACTAAGGATCTCAACAATAACGACCGCTGAGGAAGCAGGTTAGACGAAACCGAATTTGAATTTTTTTTTTTTTAAACTGGAATTGGAATTGGAGCGTTGACATCATCTGTCATACTGTATGTCTGTCTGTCTGCTATCCTTTCTATTCTATTCTATCTATTCTATCTATTTTATTCTATCTATTCTATACAATCCATTATTGTCTATTCATTCTATTCTATTATATCTATACTGTCCTATCTATTCTATTCTATTTCATATCCAGCCCTGCTGCCATGGTAAAATTCATTATCTTCTCAAGGTAAGCAAGAGAGCTTTTGCGTCAACCTAACACTCTGGCCACATTTATATATGGAATACGATATATATATATATATCTGTTGGGCAATCGCTCAGAATGTGTTTACGGTGATGTATTCCAGTTCGTTATTGAGAATATACTGATGTGTTTTATTCCCCGAGTGTGTCTTGTTTTGGGAATGAGACAATAAAGACAACCATAGCAGTGATACTTTTGCAAGATGAAAAGCATACTGACCCATGAAAAGATATCAATTGCATCGAAAACAAGCATGTTACGCTGCTACATAGAACGTGTACTTTTGTGTGGGTGTGAAGTGTGGACAATGAGCAGACAAGCTGACCAATTCCTTCAAAAAACAAATGAAAATCATACACAGATTAGAGAAATTAGACGTAGACAGTCACATTTTTTGGTCACGTTATGAGAAGAAATAAGTTGGAGAAATTGATGACAACTAACAAGATCGAGGGAAAGAGACCAAGAGGAATGCAGGGAAGCAAATACTTGGATGACTTATCCACGTTGGTCGAGACATGAACACGGAAATGATCCACGACTCAGGTGATCGAGTTAGTTAGTTAGTTAGACGAGGTTCCAACTTCACGGCAACGGATCGTTCCAATTATGCTCCGTTTCTGTGCCAGTGAATATCACACAAAATGCTCCCCACTGTCCAATGTGAAAAGTTGAATAGGCAGGAGTCTCGGCAATCCAACAGCCCGCACAGGTACACTGTGCATAATGCCGCTGCCAGAATGCCAACACAAAATTAATCCACGAAAACCACAGTTCCTCGTCGATGGACTCGGCAGTCACCAGAAAGACCTCATTGGCCCGGGTTTTCTCACATGGCTCGGTCTTTTACCGCAGGGCGACCCGCCAAAAGTGTCGCATAAAGCAAGAACACCGCAGCTTCAGCGCCGACTCCCGGGAGTCTCCTGAAAAATGTACTCGTGAACCGAAAAGGTAAATCAGTCTATTCAGCAACAGCTGATAGCCATTGTTCCGAACATGCAGGTCACTTTACAGGACAGATGTAAAAGCATTCCCTGCGAATTTCACAGCTCACAGTGTCGCTCACACACTCACTCAGTAGCAGGGCGACGGAACCATGTACTACCAGGAAAATGCAATTGCAAACTGTAGCAGCAAGCATAAACACTCCACAGGCCTTAACGGTCCAACGCCTAACCGCCATGTTGGCGACCGGAAGTCTCTCAGGTGATCGAGTGAGATGGCGAATCGTAACTGCCAACGCTTATAGCATGGCACAATGATGAATGAATAGCTGTATTGTTGATATAACATCCAGTATCACCATCTTATTGCTGTACTTTTTTGGTGTTCGTATAAATCCTAATAGCAGAAATCCACCTCCTGGGGTTAACAACGTCTTATGTGTTTATGGTTAACAATGTACGTACAACTTTCGGACACTGCCTTCATCTGGAAGGCATTCTAGTGACGTGAACAAATCGACTAGTCAGAAATACACACTGTGCAGTTAAAGTAAATGTCGTTAGTTTGGGGCAAGTGCGGAAATTCATATATATATATATATATATGCACATGGATAACATCAGACGGAAGATCCATCACAGAGATAAAGAACAGAATAGGACAAGCAAAAACAGTATGTTATGAAATGAAGAACATTGTGCGCAATAAGTCCTTGTCCTTGACGTTGGAAAAAGAGAGCTTGCATGTTACATAGAATCAATTTTAATATTTGGTTGCAAATCCTGGACAATTAGTTAACAGGCGAAAAAATCCATGGAAGCTTTGAGATATGGTTTTATAGAAGAATGCCGAAGATTAATCGAACAGCCAAAATGAGTAATCTGGACACTTTGAGGGAAGCTGAGACGCAAAGACAACTTATCACAAACATCAGAAAGAAGCAGTCTTCAATTTTGACCACATTATAAGAAGAAGAAAAAATTAACATATTGTGACAACCGGAAAGGTTTGTGGAAAGAGAGATAGAGAAAGACATCGTGAGAATATTCATGACAGTCTTGTGTCATAGCACTGAAAGGAGTCAACACACGCATTGATCCATGCCGTCGGAGATCGCAATTTGTGGATAGGCATGATCGCCTACGCCAGCAGGCAAGTCACTGGATGATGATGATGATTGATAACTGCATGGCCAAATAACAGCTGTACTTCAATAATCAGATTCTCAAAATATGATTTTTTGTTGTTATGTTATCTGGATTAGCCAATAAGATTCCAAGACATGCATTACATAATGTATCATGTGCTTAGCTATGTAGGATTGTTCGCATAGAAAATGTTATCATGTATAATTGCTGACATTAGTATGCCTTAACATAGATAGTTACATCAGCATTTACAGCTGATTATATCAGCATATATTAACGTTTATAGTTAGTTAATCAGCATGCTTTAACATTTATAGTTGGTTTCATAAATATGTATTAACACTTACAGCTGGTTATATCAACATGCGTTAACATTTATAGTTAGCTACTTTAAATGAATTAACATTTATAGTTAGTTACATCAAAATGTATTAACATGTATAGTTGGTCACATCAAACTGTTTTAACATGTATAGTTGGTTACATCAAATGTCGTAACATTCATAATTGGTTACACCAGCAAGTATTAATACCCATGATTATTTTGGAGCAGCATGCGTTAACATCTACTCATTAACATCAATAGTTTATTACATCCGCATATGTTAAAATTTATAATTGATTATATGATCATACGTTAATATGTATCGTTGATTACAGCGGCATGCTTGGAGTCTCGGTAGCGTACAGACTAGATTACAGCGGCATGCTTGCAGTCACGGTAGCATACTGGCTAGATCTAATCCTGTCGGCCCTCCTGACCATGGGTTACATCTGCTTTGGGAAGGATTCACACTTGTAACATTAACCTGGGCTCCTTAGTGGACCCAGCCTAAGATCTGTTGGGTGGTCAAGGGGGCCGCCGTGGTACTGACCTCATCAGCCACCGAGTGCTGATTGGTCTATTCAAATAAAGGTCTAGCACAGAATTCCAAATGCGCATTCAGGCGTGAATAAGGCGCCATGTACTTACCTACCTACCTATCTACCTAACTACCTACCTACTGACTGACTGATCGACTGACTGACTGACTGACTGACTGACTGATCGACTGACTGATCGACTGACTGACTGACTGACTGACAGACTGACCGACCGACCGACTGACTGACTGACTGACTGACTGACTGACTGACTGACTTTACTTAACTTACTGAACTTACTCAACTTACTTTACTTACTTTACTTACTTACTCTACTTACTTTCTGACTGACTTATTGACTTACTTACTGACTTACTGACTGACTCGCTGACTGACTGACTGACTTACTGATTTACTGACTTACTTACTGACTGACTAACTTACTGACTGACTTACAAATTGACTGACTGAATGACTGACTTACTGACTGACTTACTGACTGACTGACTGACTTACTGAATTCACATGTTCAAATGCATTGGTGTCTTCGCTTGCTATTGGGGTTTCTTCTGTCTGAGTACCCGGTGGAATAATAGGTTGTATAATATAAGAGGTTTACAGGAGCGACCGGGAATTTGCTTGTAGCTTTCGACACAACTTACATAGCCAAGATACAACTTGCATAGCTAAGATAAAACTGGAATAGCTAAGATACAATATGTATAACTAAGATAAAACTTACATAGCTAAGGTGCAACTTGAATAGCTATGGTGCATCTTGAATAGTTAAGAAACAACATAAATAGTTAAGATAAAACTTGCATAGCTAGGATACAACTTGCATAGCTAAGATACGACTTACATATCTAAGACACCTTGCACAGCTAAGACACAACTTGGATAGCTAAGACAACCTACACAGCTACAATACAATGTGTATAGCGAAGACACAAGTTACACAGCTCAGACACATCTTACAAACTAACAAACACTAACACAGACAAAACACAATTTAGATAAAAACATGAGGATAATCATGACATTAACAAGTAGCAGCTAAATATACCTTTAATATGGTATGATATTTATTTTATAAACACATTATGCTATGAAATACCGCAGAATACAAGGGACGAAATGCTGTTAAAACATGTTTAAGATCTCCTAAATGTAAGCAGAAGGGAAAGCCCAGTGCAAATATCGAAAGGCACTTGAAAGACTTCAGGAGAAAATCTGAAAAATAAAAGAAATGAAACACAGACAGATGAATGTAAGGAAAGAGCGGGATCAGCAAACAGTGTTTGGCTCACAGTTCTCAGATGTTAAAAGTAGTGCATTCTTGTCTCTTATTGACGATAGCCAGGTCTTGCGTCTGTGCCTGGCAACTACTAATGACGGGCTCTTGAACTCTGGTCTGAGACCCTGAATTGATACCCCAGAGTCCCTAATGCATTCCTTTCATGTTGGTAATCACAAAACTCAAGTGCATTAAAAGCGAGTCATTAGCATGTTCTGTTTCATGTAGCATCATATCGGCTAAATTTAGAACTGCTTGATGATCACTGTCTGTGTCGGGCTAATTTACTTGGCACAATATACAATGAGAATGTTGGACTAATTTTAGTAGGCAGAATACCTTGTGAGCGAACTTGATTATTACATTTGTAGATTGAGGCGAAGAGAAGACGATGGCGGTGGGTAGAAGACACATTGAGAAAACCTGATAGTAATATAACGATGGCGGTGGGTAGAAGACACATTGAGAAAACCTGATAGTAATATAACGATGGCGGTGGGTAGAAGACACATTGAGAAAACCTGATAGTAATATAACGATGGCGGTGGGTAGAAGACACATTGAGAAAACCTGATAGTAATATAACGATGGCGGTGGGTAGAAGACACATTGAGAAAACCTGATAGTAATATAACGATGGCGGTGGGTAGAAGACACATTGAGAAAACCTGATAGTAATATAACGATGGCGGTGGGTAGAAGACACATTGAGAAAACCTGATAGTAATATAACGATGGCGGTGGGTAGAACACACATTGAGAAAACCTGATAGTAATATAACGATGGCGGTGGGTAGAACACACATTGAGAAAACCTGATAGTAATATAACGATGGCGGTGGGTAGAACACACATTGAGAAAACCTGATAGTAATATAACGATGGCGGTGGGTAGAACACACATTGAGAAAACCTGATAGTAATATAATTAGACACTCCGTTGTCTACAGCGAACAAGGCCAAGGAAACAGGGGAAGACATAAAACTTGTGGAGAGGGGATTTCAAGGCAAAGATAATTATATGTGGACGGCTTGGAGAAGCCGAAACGCATAGGAAAGGATAGAAAGACTTGGCGCGTGTTAGTTAAAAGCTTATACTACAATAGGGGATAAAAACACAAAAGAAAGAAAGACAGACAGACAGACAGACAGACAGACAGACAGACAGACAGACAGACCGACCGACCGACCGACCGACCGACAGACAGACAGACAGACAGACAGACAGACAGACAGACAGACAGCAGCAGAAGAAGAAGAAGAAGAAAAAGAAGAAGAAGAAGAAGAAGAAGAAGAAGAAGAAGAAGAAGAAGAAGAAGAAGAAGAAGAAGAAGAAGAAGAAGAAGAAGAAGAAGAAGAAGAAGAAGAAGAAGAAGAAGAAGAAGAAGAAGAAGAAGAAGAAGAAGAAGAAGAAGAAGAAGAAGAAGAAGAAGAAGAAGAAGAAGAAGAAGAAGAAGAAGAAGAAGAAGAAGAAGAAGAAGAAGAAGAAGAAGAAGAAGAAGAAGAAGAAGAAGAAGAAGAAGAAGAAGAAGAAGAAGAAGAAGAAGAAGAAGAAGAAGAAGAAGAAGAAGAAGAAGAAGAAGAAGAAGAAGAAGAAGAAGAAGAAGAAGAAGAAGAAGAAGAAGAAGAAGAAGAAGAAGAAGAAGAAGAAGAAGAAGAAGAAGAAGAAGAAGAAGAAGAAGAAGAAGAAGAAGAAGAAAAGAAGAAGAAGAAGGTTTACATAAGTTAATCGCTGTGGGATCAAGGTGACAACAAAATGCAGCAGCGAAAACCCTCAAAAGCGCTAAAAATATCAATAAGATCAATAAACACAGAAAGGAGGTTGAGCAGAAGGGCCACTGAAGATGCCAGACAGACTTGTACACTTTAATAATAAGTTTAACCGGCAGATAAGGAAGGATTACGTCACCAGTTCCCAACGTAGTTGCTATTATCACTCAATAGGCATCAGCCTAAATAGATTTGAACCATGTAACATAATGCTTAGCCTGAATAACAAATAACAGAAGAACAAAAACAAAAACAGAAGTAATGGTAATTAGAAAGGAAATATGTTTTCCCGAATGCGGGTATCAAAGTGAATCGGACCTTTTTTTTTTTTTTAGCATATCCTTTACAGGACTTAGCTGTCAACACCAGCATCTTTCAGCTGTATGTTGATCTCTTGGCAAGATTACGATCAGTAGTTTGCCATTGCTTTCTGAGCGGCCGGCTCAGTATCCCGCAAGTCACGAGCGGGGGTCGAACCGCCTCAGCTCTCGCTCCGCTACGAGACTCTGCGTGATAAACGGGATTACAGAGAGAACGTGTTGTAACCCCACAGCCAGAGAGACCGGCAATCGGACCTTGGTTGAACAAATTTAATGTATTTAAATGTTGGGTATGTTAAAAACAACAGATGGAAGGTGTATTTTTTTAAGTTGTATATCCTTTACAGGACGTTGCATTCAACACCAGCATTTGTTGCTGTTGTCATCGCTTAGCAAGTTTACGTTCAGTAGTTTGCCATTGCTTTCTGAACGACTGGCACTCATACGATTTCGTAAAATACCAGCGCTTACGCGGTTTGCTGCCAAATCGCGCGCAGCTGTGATTCGAACGTGGGTATGTGGAAGCACGAACCGCATCGGTAAAACCCACGTGGATAGGCCTTAGGTTCATACCAGAATACGATCAGCGTTGCCAGTAGTGAGTTGTGCTCAATATTTAAATATAGAATAGCCCAGCAAAAGCAACATTTCATAAGATGAAGTATATTCTCTGCACAATTTCTCCATCACTCGACGTGGGGACATGAGTTCTAGAGAGCTATACCGAGTCAATCCTGGTGTATGAAAGCCAATCATGGCCAATCATGGCCAGACAAAAGGCGATGTCTGTGGAAGCCGCGGAGATATGGTTTTATAGAAGAATGATGAACAATATCGCGATAGGGTAGAAAAGAACAATGAAGGTATTTTGAAAGAAGATAATTCACAAAAAGAATTGGTTACTCGCATCAGAAGACCGGTATGAACTATGACTCCACTCTGTATGGAGTATGCCCCCACTCTGTATGAACTATGACTCCACTCGATATGAACTATGACTCCACTCGATATGAACTATGACTCCACTCGGTATGAACTATGACTCCACTCGGTATGGACTATGATTCCACTCAGTATTGAATATGACACTACTCGGTATGAACTATGACTTCACTCTGTATGAACTATGACTCCACTCTGTATGGACTATGGTTCCACTCAGTATGGAATATGACACTACTCGGTATGGACTATGACATCACTCGGTATGAATTATGACTCCACTCGGTATGAACTATACGTAGACGAAGAAGTCACTGCAATGATGGTCATCTTTCCTACATTCTTACGAAAATGTATAAAAATCATCCCTGAGTGTCCATCACATGTAGACATTAGGAAATTGTATCTTCAACAGTCGCCGGATACATATTACACTTTAAATGAAACCAGATAATTAAGCTAATGGACGCATGAACACGACTACCAGATTACAACACGACTTGCAGACGCAGATCTAAATAGAGAAGCTACAAAAAGGTTATTAAGGAATAGGAAAATAGGAATGTATCATTCTGTGTTAGGCGCAAACTTACAAATGCCATTCTTTGTGATATTAAACTGAAAGGTTTTCATGGTTTCTTGTATTCAAGGGATAGTAAAGGAATTCAAAAATCGATACTTTTAAGCAGATCACAAAAGCAAGCTATTAAGAGCGACAAAATTAATGTAAACATTGACCCATTCTTATTGTGTGTGTGTGTGTTTCTTTTTTTTGGTGCGTAATATTAGATCACATTGATGTTTACTTCATGTTATTGTGTGTGTGTGTGTGGGTGGGTGGGTGGGTGGGTGGGTGTGTGTATGTGTGTGTGTGTGGGTGATTGGGTGGGTGGGTGGGTGGCTATTATTCCAGACTCCCTGTTTACCATTCTATCAGTGATTTACATATTCATTGAGGTAGCAATACAACTACCCCGTCACTATAAGTAGACATTTACTGTGTACAGCCTGTGCACAGCACTGTTTCATCTGTCTTTACAAGCTTTTCCTGTCTACGTGGTTTCTATTAAGGCTGCTTTAGATTTTCTTCAAATCGCCTCAGATTTCTCATACCAATAAAGCGTTCATTAAACGTGGTGAGTTTGATTCGCTTTCCTGGCTTGGCTGACGCCTTCAAAACTGAATTGTGCAGCTAAAGTTGTCTATGAGATAATGTATTGTCTATGACATAATGTATTGTCTAAGACAGTGGTTCTCAACCTTTTTTGGCCCGTGCCCCCCTTCATCATATTTTCAGAACGTCATCCTCCCCGCCCCCTTTCGTATTTCCTCCCTTCAAATCCCCTCCCCCCCACAGTATACGTGATAATGGAAGCTAAATTTAATAACACACACTAAAACAAGTCTAGACGTCTACATAAAGCATGATTTGCGGGTCTACTTACGTTATAAAATGAATTTCAGAAGGGTAAGACGTACAGAACCGTAAAGTATGAAGGGAAAAACAATATCAAGTATTCGGTTCTTGTATTAACACGATCTTGAAATAATCTTCATTCCCCCCCCCCCTCACCTGAAAACTCTAAAATTCCCTCCTGGGGGGGGGGGATATTCCCCACCGGTTGAGAACCACTGGTCTAAGAGATGATGTATTGTCTATGAGATGATGTGTTGTCTATGAGATGATGTGTTGTCTACGAGATGACGTATTGTCTATGAGATGACGTATTGTCTATGAGATGATGTATTGTCCATGTAACACACGGGCGGCTATTTATATATTTATTTTTAATTAACATGGCTTCACAGACACCGCCCATAGTTACGAGCACGAGATTATATCATTAACAAGCATTCTTTATCAGAAACGGTTTGATCTGAACCAGGCATGAGCTATAACAAACAAACTTTTATCTGAGCCAGGCATCAGCTATAGCAAACGAGTACATCTGTTTACAACGCGTAAGCCCGGTGCTGTTTGTCCTTATACAGGTGATTGCAAATAACTGTCGAAATGTCTGAAAACACAGGCGTGGTGTTTTTCTCTTCATTTGTTAACATGACAGTTAGCGTGACAAAGCCTCATCTACGACAGGCGTGTGCGTGCTAAATACCGCAAGCCAAGACACCAGGCAACAAGCACAGCCTTAAATTAGTTGAGCTGTGCAGCCAGATCAGTTTACATCAATTCTGACAAATGATCAATTGCTGAAACGATCGTTCCAAGACAGATGCATTTATCTGCGAGTTCAATTCTCTGAAAAAAAGACGGTACCGAACAATTTAGCTTTTTTTTAATTTTTAATTTCGTTGTCCAGTTTCTTTATTATTGAAAAGGTGAAAGGGGAGGGGGAAAGGAGGTATCTACAACTGTGTATAAAATAAAAAAGAATCTGTACAATTATCTCGGAACAGGCGTCACATCTGATGAAAGGTGCCTTCTTTAGATTAGAATAAAAATCACTTCGACAAAGGTAGCTCTTTTGAGAGATAGAAAAATCCATCCATCATGTGCCATGCCGGTAAGCGTGGGCGGTCATGTTCTGCCATCTCACTCGATCACCAGAGTCGTGGATCAGCTCCGTGTTTCTGTCTCGACCATGCCACAAGGCAAAGCCATCCAGGTACTTGCTTCTAGGTCTTCCCCTTGGTCTGTTCCCCTCGATCTTACCAGTTGTCACCAAATTCTCTAATCCATTTCTGCTCATAACATGCCCAAAAAATGTTGACTGTCTACGTCTAATTTCTCTAATCAATTTACGATCTTCATTTGTTTCTTGAAGGACTTGTTCATTGGTCTTTCTGGCTGTCCATGGTATTCTTTGCATTTTCCTCAGAAACCACATCTCTACAGCCATCAGATGTTTTTCAGCCTGACTGCTCATTGTCCATGCTTCACATCCATACAAAAGTACAGGTTCAATGTAGCATCTCAACACTCTTTTTCTCGTTTCAATTGACATCTTTTTATTGGTCAATATGTTTTTCATCTTGCTAAAGGCTACTTTTGCCATGGCGAGTCTTGTTCTAATCTCTTCAAGGCATCTCCCATCAGATGTTATTACTGTTCCGAGATAATTGTACCTGCTCACTTGTTGAAGAATATTCCCATTTACTTGTATATTACATTGTGGTATTTGGTCCTTCCTAGTGACGACCATAATCTGTGTCTTTTTACAATTTAATTCTAACCCTAGTTGTTCACTGTGTGTAACAATCGCATCTACTAAATTTTGCAGGTCCTGTTCATTGTCTGCAATCAAGACTGTATCATCTGCATATCTAATGTTATTGATGCATCGTCCCCCAATGTTGATTCCTTCCATATCTTCAATATTTCTGAAACTACTTTCACTGTACAGGGAAAACAGATCTGGAGACATTACACATCCCTGTCTCACACCCCTTTTAATAGGCTGATATTGGCTTACTTCATTTTCAACTCTTATGGCAGCTTGTTGTTTCCAATATATGTTTTTTACAAGTCTAAGATCTTTTCCATCAATTTGTAGATCTTCAAGCATCATTATCATGTTGACATGTCTCACTTTATCAAAAGCCTTTGTGTAGTCAATAAAGCAAAGGTGTAGATCTTTGTTTACTTCTATAGAACGTTCGATTATGTTTCTCAGTATATACACAGCATTTACTGTACCCTTGCCTTCCACAAACCCACATTGTTCTTCTCCTATTTCAGGTTGTATTTTCCTCCTAACTCTTTGCATGATAATTCTTAGCAAAATCTTCGTGATGTGACTCATTATACTTATTGTTCGATGTTGATCACATTACAAGGCACCTGATTTCTTTGGTGACGAAACGCGTTTATCTGTCTTGGGTCGTAAAGATCCCGCACTATTTTGGCGCGTCATCGGGGGACTTTCCCAGCTAAAAATAGACTGAGGGAAGCCGATAGAGGAATTACTATCTAGAATCTTCTCGAAACACCGGAATTTGAGTGACCCGTGAGGCTGGGTATCGCACTAAATTCTCGTGCAGAGAGATCTAGAAATTCTAGGCGGGGAATGACGGTTTCCCGAGAAAGTGTCTTTTCTCAAGAAGCACTAGCTCATCGTGCGCATTGAGTTGGCACGAGTGGGGAAATTGGCTAAACCATTCATTCACTTCAATTTTGCTCGTAGAGAGCAGACGCAGGCCTGTGTGAGCCATTTGTGTTGCGTCTCACCTCAACCATGATTCGGCTGACTGTTACGGAAAGGAGGCTGAGGAGCCCTTAAACAGTTCTGAAAGCTGACTGGAGTCTGGTTTTCGACATTCAGGTACTTATTTGTTTAAATCATTAACTTTGTAAGTGTGTACAAAACGCCATCGTTCTAACCTCATTACCTATGCGGATGTCCTTGCATACTAATTAGCAAACCGATCGATAACGCTGCTGACGGCTAATCGTGTGTTTGTTTACTGTGTGTTCGCGAATCAGCTGTTGGGAGCACAGGAATGCGATGTGGGCGATTTGGGGTTAAATTATATTTACCATATATTGCAAATCGTTGCATCTATTAGGTTGCTTTGTTAGAATAAAACCTAGTTACTTGTGCCTGATAGAAACTTAGATTTATGTCAGTCAGTTGCTGAAGCCAGAAGAACGGTTAGAAAACCAGGTAAGTTGGTAGGTGGAGATTCAGACTAAACTGTGCTTAGTTACTAAGTAAAGAAAGAACTTAGTTCTGTGCCACCAGGAATGATGTAACTATGGTGTAGTAACTTAATAGTGAATTCATTGTGTGGAACACGGGATTTCTGTGGGCAGTAAGTCTGCATTGGTGATATATATATATATATATATATATATATATATATATATATATTATATATATATATATATATATATATATATGATGTGGCATTGTGTATATATATAAGGTCATGGCATGTAATACTTCCTGGAGTAATCCCAACAGCCGGATAGGTCGACGCGTGATAACAATGCGTGCCGTCGCGATATACATATGCGTTCTGAACTCTTGTCTGAGCTATCTTGTTCTTTCATACTGGCGCTAGTGCGAGTGAATGCTAAGGTGCTGGAAGTATGGAAGGATGCAAGGAAGCTGTATGAGACAGGGGACATATAGGATATGGGGGATGTGAAAGCAAGTTGTGAAAGTATAGGTTGGTAGACCAGACCAACGATGAAGTTCGGTCCGGGCAAGGCTAAACCACTTGGGAGGGCGGAACTGGAACATCACCTTTGGAACATGTGGGGAACATGTATTCACAAGAAGGCTTCTTGACTCTAAGGAGGAGTCTGATAAGAAGAGTTTGCTATGGTGTGGTCAGGTGGTCCCACCAGCAAACAGGATTGTGTACATATTGGATGTGATCATGTACTATTCCTATATCCCGAGGGATGGTATATTGATCAATATTATGTTTCTTAATGAACATTGATGATGTTAGGAACGAGTCCAGGGACTCTTTACCTTATTGTTTAGTTCGATTAAATTAGAACTATGATAACAGCCTACTATCACTATTGACGTTAGCGACGACTGGTAGATGATTAGGTATAGGTGAGACCTACGATCAGACTCGTCATTCTGATTTCTTGCTCTGTTTGACGGGCTGTTCTGTGAGGCCAGCTGACAATACTGAACCCATGCTTTACTACTCTCCAGATAGAGATAATGCTTTGGTTATATGCATAACTAAGTAGCATGACTGATGGTTGAGTAGTCTTTGGTAGGATGCATGTGGACTAATGTTTGGGCCAGTATACTCTCACCGGTCGCTCTTCCTTTTCAGGAGTTTGCCTGTTGAGGAACCAGTCAACTATAATTGTCGTTGGCAGGAAACCACTTCGTGTGACACAGCGAAGGGTTCAATTCTTTACTTATCACACCAGACTCAACCACACCATGTTCTCAATGTGATTCACGATGCGTGAAGGTTGCATCAAGTAATACAGGTGCCCTGAAGGTGCACGTGTGGGACGTGATGGTTTGTGATGTTTTTCTACATTAGAAGATACTCTATTTCAGCCAGGAACATTTCAGCATTTTGAGCAATCATGCTCAAAGAAAGGAAACACCTGACCGTATATTATTACGGTGGTTCTGCCTAAACGCGGAAATAAATGAAATTTAGACACTTGAATGGTTCTTATGACAGCTATAGTGGCAGGTCTTGAGAAGAACTACAACAGCTATTAACTTGTGGCAAGTGTTACCAGGTGGAAGGGACAATTGATTATAGTCCAACCTGAATTGTTTTCCGTGAAATTAGATGTCTGATTCTAATAGTGTACTGAACGAGTACGAAGACTTGGAACTGTGTTCGTCTAGGACTCAGTGACATATCAGTTGCCATATCTGATTCTTCAAGCAGTGTTACTGTGAGGGACCATTGAATTGGTCATTGACATATTCTTCAAGCAGTGTTACTGTGAGGGACCATTGAATTGGTCATTGACATATTCTTCAAGCAGTGTTACTGTGATATGAGGAAGGGACCATTGAATTGGTCATTGCCATATTCTTCAAGCAGTGTTACTGTGCTATGATTGATGGACCATTAGATTGGTCAGTGACTACTTAGGTTCATCGAAGTCACGAATACTTGGAGTCAAGTCCAGGGGGATTGTCTCCCAACCAGTGTTGTTAGAGAACTGTGTATTAACAGTGACTCAGTGGGAGAGATACAGATGCAGTTGGTCCAGTTGAGTGAGGTCCAGCAGTGACTCTATTGTTGAGGAGCCACGCTCTGGGGACGGAGTGGTCTCCAAGGTTCTAGTCATCTCACTGGAAGGAAGCCGGGTGAGTTGCGGACCGACTGGACGGGACATCTGCATCCAATCTACTTTTCAACCTGATGATGACAACCATATCTCTGATTCTGTCTCTACTCTATGTTCTACTTGTGTAAATAGATTATTCTATCAGGATGTTCATTTCAGTTCTATATTCTCAAGGGTAGAATAAACTTTATGTAAGTTGACTGGCTCTTTGTATAATGATTGAGTGTGGTCTCGGACGATGCCTAAGTGTTCATTGTTCCACAGGAGTAGGTAGTTAGTGGGGGTCTAGAATCTGGAGGGGCTTGTAGACATAATTAACTAATATGAGATCAACCACAGAGTAAAAATGTGTATCTGCCTGTCCAACCCCTGGAGCTAGAATACACGGGAGTGCCAGAGACACCTCGGGTGTGGTTCACTCTCACTACCCAAGGTGAACTCGTTACACTCCAGAATACAGAGTGGGGGTTCGTCCGGGATTATTCCAAGCTCTCTGTGTGTTGTAGAACTCTCGCATAGGGATAGGGACTTAGTCTATATCCTCTACTTCAGTCTACATAAGATTCTACTACTTCGACCTATCTCATAACTGTCTGACGGACATTTGTGTTGTGGTGATTAGTTAATACTATTGATTATTGATTCATTGTATTGCTTCACCCACACATACTTGAGTACCCATCTCTCATAGTCAACATGTCTACCCAAGAGATAGACTTAGACAAAGTTCAGGAAACTGGGCGTAAGTCAGGTCTAGAGGGAGATGCTTTGAAATCCTATGTGCAAGAGGTGGAAAGACATTTTCGCCAAGAGGAAAGAGAGAGGAGGAGAGCAGAAAGAGAACTGGAAGCCAGTAAAGTGGCTCTTGAGGAAAAGAGGATAGCGGCTGATAGTGAAATGAAACGGCTTGAGTTGGAAGCCGAGAGAGAAAAACGTGACCATGAGTATCGAATGAAGCTACTTGAGGCACAAGTGCCTGCTACATGTATAACTGATGGAGCTATGGGAGGAGGTGTACCTCCTGGCTCAGAGTCAACCAGTAGACGTGACTACCAGGCTATGAAGTGGCCTTTACAGCCGTTCGAACCCGAGAAAGAACGGATAGACCAGTACTTAGTGAAGTATGAGGCCATGTCTATTGCAATGGGGCTAGACAAACAGAAACGGTGTTTGAAACTCTCCCAGGGACTCAGAGGCGCCGGTTATGACGTGTACGCACGCTTGCCACCGGGTTTACAGAATGATTACACGGCACTGAAAGCGGCTCTCTTGAAGAGATTCGAGATCACAGCGCACTCATACCGAAGGAAGTTTAGGACTTCTAAGCGAGAGCCTGGCGAACTGTTTTCAACATACAGGGTGAGATTGAACTCATACCTTCTTAAATTGATTGCCTTGGCCGGATTTGAAGAGGGGTATGAAAGTTTGCGTGAGTTGATGGCTGTAGATCAGATGCGAATGCAAATGTCTAAACCCTTGCGAAACTTCTTAGGTGAGAATGGGGCTGAGAGATTAGATATAGTCACCAAGTTAGCCGAAAGATACGTTGAAGTCTATGGCGAGACTGGGGATACCAGTCCAACAGATCCGAGATCGAAAGATACGGATCAAGGTAAGTCAAAGAAGAAGACAAAGAAGACCAATGGTTCGGGAGAACCAAGTAAACAGGTAAATTCTTTAGAGAGGATCTCTAACGTCAACCAAGGTAAGAATAGCCCACCTAGTTCTCCAAAGAGGAAGTGGAGTGAACGATGGTGCAAATTCTGCAAGTCCAGCACTCACAACACGAGTGAGTGCAAGAGTAAGCCCAAGGACTTTCACTTTGCGTGTCTGGCAGAGGTTAGGGATAGACCCTGCAAGAAAGTGAAGTCGGTTGATGGGAATGTGGAACCTAGACGACCTCCAGTGGTTGAGAGAGTAGAAGTGAACGGGCAACAGGTGATGTGCCTCTACGACACAGGATTGCAATTTCCTACTGTAATTGCATCCCACCTGACAGGCCCAGAGCAATTCACCGGGGAGATGACGGAGATACAGCCAGCCAGTAGGAGTGCTGTAGCGTTGCGTTGCCCGATTGCCAATGTGGAGATTCGGAGCAAGTACGTTACTGGACGCATTCAGGCGGCAGTAGTACCGGATCCTCTCTATCCCCTAATTCTTGGCCGGAAGTACGTGTTTCTGGGCGAACCAGAACACCCTAGCATCCATAAGTCTAGGCAGGTCAGATATACAGAGGAAGAGGGTCTCGAAAAGGTAAGTCTCCGGAAAACTCACCTGGATGTGATGAGTAGTGCTCGGAGCAAGGATGCGACGGAGTGTCCTTGTTCAGAATGGTTGCCCAAAAATGAGAACCCGTTAACTCAGGGTAAGTTCGAATCTGATAACCGGTCACCGTTAATTCAGACCGGAACAGAGAAGCGTCAGAAGGAACGTAAGTTGGTTCCTGAGAGCTTCAGAGCTAATCTGCTGCGAACGGTACATGTCAGGTCCCCAACCGGACATCTGACTGTAGGGACAACCAGTAAGTGTCTATCCCGTTACTATTGGTGGCCAGGAATGACAGGCGACGTGCGCAGGTATATTAGGTCTTGTCCGGAGTGCCGTAAATGCACACTTGAGAAATGGACGAAGACGAAGATATCCTTAGCGGTTGGAGACCGAGTTCTAGTACTCCTCCCAATCGAGGGGAACGAATTCGAAATCGGGTGGCAGGGCCCATTCCTAGTGGATAAAGTGGGGCTCTACAAGCACTATGGAGTGGCGATCCTGGGAAAGTCTTCTACTTTCCATTCCAGTCTCCTCATGCGCTATGAGGGGAAGCCCGATGATAAGTCCACCAGCCCAAGGGCGCAGAGATTCGCTGAGAGAACGGTTCGGGGTTCAGGTCAGGTAGCGGAAAGCCTGTCACACCATAGGAAGTCCTATATGTATGTGCAGGTACCTTCTTCGGTTCAGCCCGGTGATCGGGGGAACATGACCGGCCAAAGGAACACCCGCAGTGCTAGCTACACTGAGAACCGTGGTCGGAAGAGGTGGGTTGTGTCGGAACGGACACAGACCCCTGGTTCCTCAACCCGACCGACTGCAGTCCAGCTGGGTCCTCGAAAGGGGAAGCTGGAGTTGCAGAAGTCCAGTAAACTCTGGCACGAACGATCGTTAAATCAGATCGAGACGGGAGCTCTGGTCCGCAAGACACTGCGAGATGCCCGATCGCAATAGCGGAGTAGGCGTTGATCACCCGTGATACTGAATAGCTTGTCACCCCACAAAAGGTGGTAAAAGTATCCTATGAAATATTGACGGGTTAGACTTCCTCACCCGCCATCCGGTCTCTAAGAAAGAAGAAAGAACGACATAGACAGCTTCTGCTTAGAAGTGGAACGACGGGGTCGATCCTCTTAAAGTGGGGGGCCTATGTGACGAAACGCGTTTATCTGTCTTGGGTCGTAAAGATCCCGCACTATTTTGGCGCGTCATCGGGGGACTTTCCCAGCTAAAAATAGACTGAGGGAAGCCGATAGAGGAATTACTATCTAGAATCTTCTCGAAACACCGGAATTTGAGTGACCCGTGAGGCTGGGTATCGCACTAAATTCTCGTGCAGAGAGATCTAGAAATTCTAGGCGGGGAATGACGGTTTCCCGAGAAAGTGTCTTTTCTCAAGAAGCACTAGCTCATCGTGCGCATTGAGTTGGCACGAGTGGGGAAATTGGCTAAACCATTCATTCACTTCAATTTTGCTCGTAGAGAGCAGACGCAGGCCTGTGTGAGCCATTTGTGTTGCGTCTCACCTCAACCATGATTCGGCTGACTGTTACGGAAAGGAGGCTGAGGAGCCCTTAAACAGTTCTGAAAGCTGACTGGAGTCTGGTTTTCGACATTCAGGTACTTATTTGTTTAAATCATTTAACTTTGTAAGTGTGTACAAAACGCCATCGTTCTAACCTCATTACCTATGCGGATGTCCTTGCATACTAATTAGCAAACCGATCGATAACGCTGCTGACGGCTAATCGTGTGTTTGTTTACTGTGTGTTCGCGAATCAGCTGTTGGGAGCACAGGAATGCGATGTGGGCGATTTGGGGTTAAATTATATTTACCATATATTGCAAATCGTTGCATCTATTAGGTTGCTGTGTTAGAATAAAACCTAGTTACTTGTGACTGATAGAAACTTAGATTTATGTCAGTCAGTTGCTGAAGCCAGAAGAACGGTTAGAAAACCAGGTAAGTTGGTAGGTGGAGATTCAGACTAAACTGTGCTTAGTTACTAAGTAAAGAAAGAACTTAGTTCTGTGCCACCAGGAATGATGTAACTATGGTGTAGTAACTTAATAGTGAATTCATTGAGTGGAACACGGGATTTCTGTGGGCAGGTAAGTCTGCATTGGTGATATATATATATATATATATATATATATATATATATATATATATATATATATATATATATATATATATATATATATATGATGTGGCATTGTGTATATACATTAGGTCGTGGCATGTGATACTTCC
This sequence comes from Cepaea hortensis, assembly GCA_963921405.1. NCBI lineage: Eukaryota > Metazoa > Mollusca > Gastropoda > Stylommatophora > Helicidae > Cepaea > Cepaea hortensis. Next base: position 53,538,255 of record OY992891.1, read on the forward strand.
TGGAGTAATCCCAACCGCCGGATAGGTCGACGCGTGATAACAATGCGTGCCGTCGCGATATACATATGCGTTCTGAACTCTTGTCTGAGCTATCTTGTTCTTTCATACTGGCGCTAGTGCGAGTGAATGCTAAGGTGCTGGAAGTATGGAAGGATGCAAGGAAGCTGTATGAGACAGGGGACATATAGGATATAGGGGATGTGAAAGCAAGTTGTGAAAATATAGGTTGGTAGACCAGACCAACGATGAAGTTCGGTCCGGCCAAGGCTAAACCACTTGGGAGGGCGGAACTGGAACATCACCTTTGGAACATGTGGGGAAAATGTATTCACAAGAAGGCTTCTTGACTCTAAGGAGGAGTCTGATAAGAAGAGTTTGCTATGGTGTGGTCAGGTGGTCCCACCAGCAAACAGGATTGTGTACATATTGGGTGTGACCATGTACTATTCCTATATCCCGAGGGATGGTATATTGATCAATATTATGTTTCTTAATGAACATTGATGATGTTAGGAACGAGTCCAGGGACTCTTTACCTTATTGTTTAGTTCGATTAAATTAGAACTATGATAACAGCCTTCTATCACTACTGACGTTAGCGACGACTGGTAGATGATTAGGGATAGGTGAGACCTACGATCAGACTCGTCATTCTGATTTCTTGCTCTGTTTGACGGGCTGTTCTGTGAGGCCAGCTGACAATACTGAACCCATGCTTTACTACTCTCCAGATAGAGATAATGCTTTGGTTATATGCATAACTAAGTAGCATGACTGATGGTTGAGTAGTCTTTGGTAGGATGCATGTGGACTAATGTTTGGGCCAGTATACTCTCACCGGTCGCTCTTCCTTTTCAGGAGTTTGCCTGTTGAGGAACCAGTCAACTATAATTGTCGTTGGCAGGAAACCACTTCGTGTGACACAGCAAAGGGTTCAATTCTTTACTTATCACACCAGACTCAACCACACCATGTTCTCAATGTGATTCGCGATGCGTGAAGGTTGCATCAAGTAATACAGGTGCCCTGAAGGTGCACGTGTGGGACGTGATGGTTTGTGATGTTTTTCTACATTAGAAGATACTCTATTTCAGCCAGGAACATTTCAGCATTTTGAGCAATCATGCTCAAAGAAAGGAAACACTTGACCGTATATTATTACGGTGGTTCTGCCTAAACGCGGAAATAAATGAAATTTAGACACTTGAATGGTTCTTATGACAGCTATAGTGGCAGGTCTTGAGAAGAACTACAACAGCTATTAACTTGTGGCAAGTGTTACCAGGTGGAAGGGACAATTGATTATAGTCCAACCTGAATTGTTTTCCGTGAAATTAGATGTCTGATTCTAATAGTGTCCTGAACGAGTACGAAGACTTGGAACTGCGTTCGTGTAGGACTCAGTGACATATCAGTTGCCATATCTGATTCTTCAAGCAGTGTTACTGTGAGGGACCATTGAATTGGTCATTGACATATTCTTCAAGCAGTGTTACTGTGAGGGACCATTGAATTGGTCATTGACATATTCTTCAAGCAGTGTTACTGTGAGGGACCATTGAATTGGTCATTGACATATTCTTCAAGCAGTGTTACTGTGATATGAGGAAGGGACCATTGAATTGGTCATTGCCATATTCTTCAAGCAGTGTTACTGTGCTATGATTGATGGACCATTAGATTGGTCAGTGACTACTTAGGTTCATCGAAGTCACGAATACTTGGAGTCAAGTCCAGGGGGATTGTCTCCCAACCAGTGTTGTTAGAGAACTGTGTATTAACAGTGACTCAGTGGGAGAGATACAGATGCAGTTGGTCCAGTTGAGTGAGGTCCAGCAGTGACTCTATTGTTGAGGAGCCACGCTCTGGGGACGGAGTGGTCTCCAAGGTTCTAGTCATCTCACTGGAAGGAAGCCGGGTGAGTGGCGGACCGACTGGACGGGACATCTGCATCCAATCTACTTTTCAACCTGATGATGACAACCATATCTCTGATTCTGTCTCTACTCTATGTTCTACTTGTGTAAATAGATTATTCTATCAGGATGTTCATTTCAGTTCTATATTCTCAAGGGTAGAATAAACTTTATGTAAGTTGACTGGCTCTTTGTATAATGATTGAGTGTGGTCTCGGACGATGCCTAAGTGTTCATTGTTCCACAGGAGTAGGTAGTTAGTGGGGGTCTAGAATCTGGAGGGGCTTGTAGACATAATTAACTAATATGAGATCAACCACAGAGTAAAAATGTGTATCTACCTGTCCAACCCCTGGGGCTAGAATACACGGGAGTGCCAGAGACACCTCGGGTGTGGTTCACTCTCACTACCCAAGGTGAACTCGTTACAGTGATGTGACTCATTATACTAATTGTTCGATGTTGATCACATTCCAAGGCTCCTGATTTCTTTGGGATTGCAATAAATACAGAATTACATAACTCCTGAGGTATATTTCCAGTATCATATATTGTATTAAGCAGACTGGTAACTTGATCTATTCCATATTCTTCTAAAGCATTAATCATTTCTGTTGTGACGCTGTCTGAACCGGGGATCTTGCCAGATTTCATATTGTTAAGAGCATTCTGAACCTCCCTCTTCAAAATTGCTGGTCCTTCATTATTATTTTGAACATCATACTGTTCGTCTCTGTTATCGTCATACAGGTTTTTCACGTAATCTGACCATTCATGTAATATCTGATCTTTTTCTATTATGACTCTTCCATCTTTTGTCTTTAGGCAGCCAGCTGATGTACGTGTTCTTTGATTAGTAAGCTCCTGAATTCTTTTGTGCATTAGTTTCGCATTGTTACTGTTGTGTTGTTTTTCAATTTCTCTGCAATTTTTCTCAAGCCATGTTTCTTTTGCCTCCTTACATAAGGTTCTCACTTTTCTATGAATTTCTTCATATTTGGCAGGATTATTTTTGTTCTGTCTTCTTGTTTCCATTAGTTGTAAAATTTCTTCAGTCATCCATGTCTTACGGCCCACTTTCTTTACTTTTGGAATAGTTTTTTCTGCTGCACAACTGATTGAATTCTTCATCGTTTCCCATTTATCATCTACATCTTGAAACAGGATCTCTAGATCAGACAATATATCAAATTTGTTCTTTACTTCTATGTTAAAATTATCTTGTATTTCTTTGTCAGTTTTCAATTTGCACAAGTCATATTTAGGGTTTCCTGCTGTATACTTGACTTTCTTTAACTTTACCCTCAATGTGCCTGTAATTAATCTGTGATCACTGTAACAGTCTGCATTTGGAACTGTTTTTACGACTGTTAACGCATTTCGAAACCTTTTGCTAATCAGGATGTAATCTATCTGGTTTTTAATCCTGCTGTCTGGACTCCTCCATGTCCATAATCTTCTAGGATGCTGTTTAAACCAGGTGTTTCCTACAACCATTTCTTGTTCTTTTGCCTATTCTACAAGTCTGTATCCTCTTTCATTTCTCTCTCCCAAACCATGGTTGCCTACACTGCATCCATCGCCTTGTTGTCCTATTTTTGCGTTGAAATCACCCATTATGATATTTATTTCTGATTTTTTTCAGTTCTTCAAAGCAGACTCCACGTCATTATAAAATTCCTCTATGCTTTCTTCACTGCTTTCATTTGTTGGGGCATATACTTAAATGACATTTATTTTAAAAGGTCTTCCGTTTAATTTTACTAATAGGACTCTGTCTGACACAGCATGATATCCTTTGACAGAATTTGATGTTTGCTTATCTAATATAATGGCTACACCTCTTTGCTGTTCTTTTCCCCCAAAGTAAATATTCTTACAATCCTCTCCTGTCCTTATCCCTGCTCCTTTCCATCTCGTTTCCGATACTCCTAATATGTTAATCTTCTCTCTCCCCATTTCTTTTTTGATGTTTTCTAATTTTCCATCTGCATTCATTGTTCTAACATTCCAAGTTCCTACTTTCAATGATATTAATCTGTTGCACCTAGTAGCCTGTTGACGGTCTGGAGTCACCTGGTGCTCATGACTATCCCTACCGGGCGAGGCTACTCCTATGGAGCACCCATTTACGCCGTTTCTCTGATTATCTATGATTTCACACAACTTGATTTTCTTGGTATCTGTAAAGAAGGTAGTTTGCCATTGCTTTCCTTCCTAGCAGTGACCATACTTGTCAGTGACCGTAGCCATTGTCTCCTCAAAATAGAGATCCTCTGCCTACCGTCGTGAAGTTGGAGACCATAACCTACAACTATCTGTTGGCTGCTCTCCATCTTCATCCACCACCTGCACGCATGGCTTCACGTAACCCTGATCGGGGGGCTAAACGGGTACTCCACCTTGCCCAAGGGTGTCCCGTAGGCTAGTGGAGGGAAGGAGGCGCCTTACTTCTCCTTTGATAGGGGATACCCCTACCCCGCTACCCGATAGAAAAATACTCGCCACTAAAAGATCTCTCATCGACAATGAGAAAAATAGTGTTTACATGCTAAGTAGAATCTATACTATGATACGCACGTGCAGCATGGACAATAAGCAGAGAAGCCCAGAAATATATCATGGCAGTGGAAATGTGGTTTCTTAGGAAATTTAAATAATACCAGCGCCATAAAGAAAAACGAATGAGACAATCACTTAAACAAGAAATGAAACACAAATGAATGAGATACATTAACCGTAACCAGTTAAGAATTCTGGACATGTTGTGAAGAGAAATGAACTGAAAAACGAATAGACAAGTGGCAAAAGTAATAGAAAAATAGAAAAGGGAAGACAGAGCTACAAATAGCTGAACGGCTGGATCACATGGAATAATCTATAAAAGAACGCGGAGCTGATGCAGGAATCGTGATGGAGTAAGGTGGCCAATCATGATTGCCCATGCTTATCAGCACGGCGTATGATGATGATGATGACGACGAAAACTGTACTTGTGTAACAGATATCTCGTGACGTAGCATTCCTTCTGCCACACTATGTATTTGTGTGGTGTTTCTACCAAAGTATAGCTGCGAGGGAAGGTGATAAAAATAGTCACGTGTTCTTATACACATATGTCCAACGGGTCCAAGAGATGCTTCAGTCGAGAGGTCAATTTGACTGAATATCAGTCACAAGCTTCCTTGACAGTACTTCAAGATGGACATAAGTTCGCATAGTAAACAACCGTATACTTACACGTGGGGTTAACTGTTGCAGCGAATATGTGTGGTTTGTACCGAAGTCGCTCATATATAGTACGGACAATTTGTGTACGGCACAGCAAGTGAAACTATATACACACAAAAACACCTTGTTCAGATAGCTAGTCTTCGAATAGATATGCGCCTAAACGTCGATGCATGAAATAAATACCCGTTCAGACATATCACCAAGTGCCTTCTCGATTTTCGTGAAAGATCAGGCTTATCCACGCCCTGCTATTACCAACGGAATGCATCAGTTTACGTGTTGACACCTTTCCGTGCCCTAAGAAAAGAATGTCCAGAATCCTATCTCGAGGTCTTTCTTTGTCTTTCTTTCCACACATCGTGATAGTTGTCATAGAATGCTCCAGTTTTCTATTTTCTTGATATGCCCAGAAAATTCTGCTGCCTCTTTTCTGGCGTATGTGATTGTCTCTGTCTCTCAGCCTCCCACAAAAAACTGAGATATGTCCTTTTGGCTGCCCAGGGAATTTCAGAAACAAAAGCATATCTCTGAGGCCTCAGGGGATGTTAATTCTTGTTTCTTAATTGCCCAAGATCTACAGCCATATGTTATAACGGTTCTACATAACACACAGGAATTCTTTTCTAACTCCTTCACCATGTTCTTCATTCTATAAAATGCATATTTTCCTTTCCGTATTCTATTGTTGATCTCTGAGATCTCTATTCCGTCGTATGTTATTCAAGTGGCCAGATTCTTGGACATTGATACTTGACCCAGATTAATAGCAATGACTCTTATTGTACATTAAGGGAGTCTTCGTGACAAAGTGGTTCCACCGCAAGCCTCGCGATGCTGAGGTTGTGGGTTCGATTCCGGCCTGCGTCGTTGGGTTCACGCATGCAGTTTCCTTGGAGACTCCAGGGGCTTCTGCTGGAGCTACGTGGTTCGCGCTTTCTGTGACACTTTCGTCAGACCGCTCTGAGGAAAGAGACCGAGCCATATGGGAGAAAACCCGGTGCAGTGAAAACGAAAACCTTGCTGTTAAACGCGTGTGTTCTTACATTAATTGTACGCTGAGACACCTGTCATCTCTCATCTAATGTCATCTACTGCCTATAGTATCTTGCTGTCAACTTAGGGGATCTTGAGCCTGAGGAAGTCAGACCGCCTGGCTAGTGCAGTCGCTGCGAACTGTACAGGCTAGGGTTTTCTTTTTTTCCCCCAACAGAAAAATACATCCACACCTTACCGAGGATTCGAACCCGGGTCTCATTAAGGAGGACCAGGCGTTCCAGCCACTCGGCCAAGTGAAATATGATTCCATGTCAGTTCTAAGCCGAGGATGACATACTTCTAATGAAATATTCTGATATTCTCAACTTTAATTAAATAAACTAAATAACGACGACGGAGCTTTCGTTACAAACTAGTAACATTATTTATTCAAAGAGTTTTTTAATTTTTTGTTTTTTGTTTTGTTAAAGAAATCAGTAAACCAATGGACACGCACATACATAGAGACATATAAATACACCTAAAAATCAATTTAACTGATAAACTCAATGATGGGTGGCAGTAATACTATGATAGAAGCACGAACGGCTAGTGTTAGCGAGCCATATTTGTGTTTTCTATGAAAAGAGTCCTTGGCGATGCCCATCTCATTTACAGGAGATTCCACAGAACATTCTGTTTATATGTAAACTTTCTTATTTTCCTAAATAAATCATTAATATTACAAGTTCATTGAATGGAAAGGATGACACGGAGATCTATCCAACAATAACTCAGTATTCAAGTAGATTTGTTATTACAACAATATATATTATTATGGATCATTATGGAGGAAATTGAAACGGAAACACGGAGAAGATGAAGACCATGACATAGATAGATTCCAGATGTGGTAGATAATTTATACATACCAACAATAGAGGTAGGCCGTTTGGCTTATGACAAAGAGAACATTCGAAAGACTGGTCTGGAAGTGAAAATCTACTTGTGAGATGCCACTGGTTGATGATAACAGCAGACAGTGGTCAATTTGATCACGTCTGTGCAGTTTCCAGGCAACACGTATGTGAATATGCACATAAGTTACTCTATGATTTTGAACTTATCAAAGAAGGTTTGAGGTCCGAGCCACTCTCTTGGGATCACTCAGGATTTTAGTAAACGGTTCCCTTAATCTGGAACTGGGTCCTGTGCCTTGGAAGCCGTGGTAGCGTAGTGGCTAGATGCTGACCTGATGGCTCCCTGGTGGACCCAGTCTAAAATTGGTACCAGGTAAGGTCTTGAAAAGTAAAGGCAGCAGGCGTGATACCAACCACATCATATACTCATTGCCGATAAGGTCTTTACCAAGATGGATCTGGAGTATTCTAGCGTCAATGCGCACTTAAGGTATTTTAAAAAGGTCTTTTTCTCACTTACCTATGAGGTAGAGGTGGGGAAAAGTGGAGGGTTTGGGGGACGCTGAACCTCCAAGTCACTTTGGTGCAACTATTCAAGTATGTATACATAATCACCGATAACTGTAGGGCTCGGATCCACAGACTGACGAACATAAGGGTGTCTGTACTAGACGTTGGCGTGTGGGTTTGTGTACAATCCGTTAACTTATGGTTGATTGTACTAGACGTTGGCGTGTGGGTTTGTGTACTATCCGTTAACTTATGGTTGATTGTACTAGACGTTGACTTATAGATGTTTCTCCTAGGCATTGACGTATGGATGTTTACACTAGAGTTGACGTATGGATGTTTGCACTAGACGCCGAGATATGGATGTTTACACTAGAATTGACGTATGGATGTTTATACTAGACGTTGACGTATGGATGTTTATACTTGACGTTAACGTATGGATGTTTATACTAGAATTGACGTATGGATGTTTACACTTGACGTTAACGTATGGATGTTTACACTAGAATTGAAGTATGGATGTTTATACTTGACGTTAACGTATGGATGTTTACACTAGAATTGACGTATGGATGTTTATACTTGACGTTAACGTATGGATGTTTACACTAGAATTGACGTATGGATGTTTACACTTGACGTTAACGTATGGATGTTTACACTAGAATTGAAGTATGGATGTTTATACTTGACGTTAACGTATGGATGTTTACACTAGAATTGACGTATGGATGTTTATACTTGACGTTAACGTATGGATGTTTACACTAGAATTGACGTATGGATGTTTATACTTGACGTTAACGTATGGATGTTTACACTATAATTGACGTATGGATGTTTATACTAGACGTTGACGTATGGATGTTTATACTTGACGTTAACGTATGGATGTTTACACTAGAATTGACGTATGGATGTTTATACTAGACGTTGACGTATGGATGTTTATACTTGACGTTAACGTATGGATGTTTACACTAGAGTTGACGTATGGATGTTTGTACTAGACGCCGAGGTATGGATGTTTACCCTAGACTTTGACGTTGGAATGTCTATATTAGACGTTGACGTATGGATGTTTATATTAGACGTTGGCGTATGCATGTTTGAACTGGACATTGGTGTATGGATGTTTGTACTAGAGGTTCACGTATGGATATTTGAACTAGACGCTGATGTATGAATGTGTGTACTAGACGTATGGACTAAACTTAAGGAATCAAAACACATGGCAGTAGAAAAATTTTACAACCCCAACGAACACCGTTATTGTATGATGTATCAGGACGTCATGTTGAGATTTATGTTCCTTTCAAGTAAATATTACGGTGACATTATATCTCCCAATAAGTAATCTGTGCAAATCTTTCTCCCTGAAACCTTGTTGAAATGACCTAACTTATGTGAAGTTGTGGATCAACAAGACAAATCACTGAACACATCGGATATTAAAACAGCATGTAACACTGGCAGAGACACGAAGGAAGACATGAACAGCTACAAAGGGAGATTTGAAATATTCTTAAATTGCCAGCATGTGAAATACTATTATATACGATATACTGAAGTAACACATTAAACACTCTTGTGTATGATGGATTGAAGTAACACATGAAACAATTTTCAACTGGAAGGAATGAAGTAACACAGGACAACTGTTAAATTGATAAGACAGAAAAAGACGTAGAGCAGTATTAAATTGCCTAAACTGAAGGAAGGCAGGAACACTTTTACATATGATGGGATGAAGTAAATTCTACACCATCCATTCCCTTAGTGAATGTAAATATAGCGACCACAAACCATATGTTGTACGATTTATTGCTTGGCATATTTCGCTGTATCTGTCAGATGCCCTAATTAAGACAACGTAAGAGTGTGTCGTGATTTATATATTAAATGAAGAGAGTAAATGAATAATACTTTAGCTGAAAAGACTTAAAATACATTTTTAAAAGTCGCTTAAAAGTCGACAGGGTCGACTTCATTGCACCGGGTTTTATCCCATATGGCTCGGTCTCTTTCCGCAGCGTGGAAAGCGTCGCACAAAGCACGAACTCCGTAGCTCTAGCGACGACCCAAAGGAGTCTCCGAAAAATTTAACTCGTGAACCGAAGAACGCGGCCCGGAATCGAACCCACAACCTTTAGAGCCCGAGTTAAACGGCTTGACCTCTTCGCCACGAAGACTCCTGAAAAAAATTTAAAAAATAAAATACATAGTCACGGGCATTGTTCGAATATGGATCACATTCGAAAAATACCTGTGACTATATTTTAATTGTTTCAGCTTAAGTATTATTCATTTATTCACTTCATATAATATATACATCATGAAACACTTTAACATTATTATAACTGATATAAATCATGAAACAATCATGCACTGTCATGACTGAAGTAAATCATTAAATACTCTCTTACATAGGCAGCACCCAAGAAATACACGAAAAATATAAAAGAAAACTATGAATGAAATACGTTTATGACATAAAGTAACTAAGCAATGTTGAAAGGAAAACAGATTAATAAATAACGAAGTTGACAATCTGTTTTATGTCTACTGTTTGTGAAGCCTCGACCTTTACGGGTTTAGATAGACACCTATAGAAAACATAGGCTTTTGTCACACCTTGAAATCAATTCACCGAATACAATATTCGTCACGGACAGGGTTGAAGCGACATCTACCAGGTAATAAAGCTATCCTTCATCTATTATGCCCACTCTTTCTTTAACTAAGCTAATGATCTTCAAGATGAGCACAAGCAGCAGATGCAAGAACAACAAGGAAAAAACAACAACAACAACGAAAACATACACTTACAAACAAGCAACAACAACCTTCAAGCAAAAGAGACATGAAGAATCTTCATACAAGCATTCCCCGCCTATCAGATTAGTCAACAGACGCGAAGACGAAAATTCAATTTGGCGTCTGCTTATTGGGTAAAGTAATACAATTTCCAATATTCGAAAATATATTCCAGTATTCATCTCTTGCTCGTTCTCCCCTGTAACTCTCAGTCAATCAGTTTCCATGTTTCACGTTCCGTATGTGAAAAGCACGATTCGAAACCACATGACCGCCCCCCCCCCCCATTCCCACTTCTTCCTTCCTCCGCCACAGATAAGAATGTCTAGTCCCTGTACGTCTTTGGATTCGCAAGGCTAGAGGCTAATGACAAGTATGACAAGTGTCCAGACATACCGGAAGATATAGTAAGGGAAGGACATTTTGCCAGACCTTGATTTAAACAAGTAAAGAACGCTTTGAAATACTATGAGGTGTACTTGGTATATGGTACTCGGGGCATAATGTGTGTTTTTTTTTTTTTTTTTTTTGCGTATCCCTTACGGGACGTTGCAGTCAACACCAGCATTTTCAGCTGCTGTTGATGTACTAGGCAAGTGTTACGTTCAGTAGTTTGCCATTGCTTTCTGAACGACCGGCCCCTATACCTTTTTCGAAAAAACCAGCACAGCCGTGTTTCGAACCCGGGTATACGGGCTCACAAACCGCGTTCGCAAGCCCTTAGCCACAGAGGTTGATAATGTTTATATGATTAAAAATGTAAAGAAGTCTTTTACATTTCTATGAGGTGTACTTGGTATATGATATATTTTTAAAGAGTAATAAATACTTTAGTTAAATGATAGAACAAGAGAAGCGAACAATTATATAGAACCTGTTCTCGGTGATAAAGGTGAATCTTGGGATGTCAACAAACATTTTCAGAAGAGCTTCGTAGATACGGAGATGTGCTTATGAAATGAATGTCGCGGAATAACTTGGACTGGCAGGGTCACTAACACATGGGGATTAGAAGAAGTGCGGTTTAAGGCAAGAGGGTCGATTGCATTGCACCGGGTTTTATCCTATATGGCCCTGTCTCTTTCCACAGTTAGGCTTGCCAAAAGCGTCGAACAGAGCACGATCTCCGTAGCTTCAGAGATGTCACCCACATTTATACTTGTTGGGCCAACATGGCCGAATGGGTAAGAATGCTCGCTCTTAAACTCTAGGTGTTTTGATGCCGAGATAGCGGGTTCAACCCCTACACTGGTCAGTTGGACTCACATGATGCCTTCGTTCCTTGACTTGGAGACGTAAATTACAAGCACCCCAGAAGTCGAAGTGGATTAGCCTGATGGCGAGGTTCACTGGTAATAAGGAAAGCTAATCCACATGTGGCCGGTCTCTCTGGCTGTGGGGTTACAACACTTTCTCTCTGTAATCCCGTTTATCACGCAGAGTCTCGCAGTGGAGCGAGAACTGAGGTGGTTCGACCCCCGCTCGTGACTTGCGGATACTGAGCCGGCCGCTCAGAAAGCAATGGCAAACTACTGAGCGTAATCTTGCCAAGAGATCAACAGACAGCTGAAAGATGCTGCTGTTGACAGCTAAGTCCTGTAAAAGGATACGCAAAACAATCCACATGTAAAATCAGCCCAGTGAGCGCCCCAGTATTGACAACTACTAGAAGTAGTTACACATGTATGGGCTATGCTTGAATTTAAAACCAGCTAATGCAAAACAAAGAACTGGAAACTCGTGAACCGAATAACGGTGTGTACTAGATGACCCCACGACCTCTTGAGCGAGATACAGACGTCTGAACGATGGACCCGCGGGAACCTGGTCAGTTAGTATAGAGACTAATAAAAGTCGAACACTATATACAGTTGTATGGCTAAGCTACCGTATGGCACTAGGCGGTACTAACTGCTTTCTGTTAACACCGAATATTGGCCGCTGCTCACCAAACCCGACACCCAACATTGTGCCAACGGCTTCGGGCTGTGGAGCGCAATTGTCAGGGCACAAGCCTAATCATTTTTTGTGTGTGTGTATATCCTTTACAGGACATCGCTGTCAACACCAGCATCTTTCAGCTGTATGTTGAATTGTTGGAAAGATTACGCTCAGTAGTTTGCCATTGCTTTCTGAGCGGCCGGCTCACATACCCCGTAGGTTACCGATGCGATTCGAACCACTGCTGATTCTCACCGTCATCACGTTAACCACGAGAGTATACGAGATTACGGAGAAAAGTCGTAACCTCTAAGCCAGGAAGCCGGCTAGCCTAATCCTAGTACGAGGAAATTCAGTCTAAAGAGTCAGGGCAGTCAAGGACCTAAGCCTTGGTCGGCATATGGTCTAGGATCGAAGCTTCCACAGGCGGACAGTTAGAGCATTTGTTTTTCTGATCCGGCAGCTTCTGCAGATTGTTGTGTTCCTGATGTATTGGTTTACCTGTATTCAGCAGTAAATTAGGCAGGCCGAGAGAGGGATCACGCTACAAGGGCAACACATGATCTCTAGATTCAGCTCAGGCTTTGTGTTATGGAGAGGTATAACTCCATTTTACAAACTATCGTCTGTCAAGAAGGCCAGGTGCCAGTCATATACAACTAACAGGAGGAGAGAAATAATGTTCGTGCTTCACATTATGGGACGAGAAGTGTCGGCAAATACGCTGACGACTGGAAAGTTCAGCATTTGAAGGGGACGACGGATAATTGTGATGCTGGATAGCTTAAGACGCTGGCATGTAGGAATAACATCAATAGGATTGATCCAGGACACCAGGGGCCGGAATCTGTGGGGACAGCTTAACGCCTGCGACATTTGGTTGAGTACGCGGTCATGATGTGTTTGGTTGAGTACGCGGTCATGATGTGTTTGGTTGAGTACGCGGTCATGATGTGTCTGGTTGAGTACGTGGTCATGATGTATCTGGTTGAGTACGTGGTCACAGACCGACCGACCGACCGACCGACCGACCGACCGAAAGACGGACGGACGGACGGACGGACGGATGGATGGATGGATGTATAGATAGATGGATAGATAGATAGATAGATAGATAGATAGATAGATAGATAGATAGATAGATAGATAGATAGATAGATAGATAGATAGCAGCGAGAAACAAATTGAATGAGAGATAGGGTAAGAGTGATACAGAGAGAGAGGGAGAGAGAAGGGGAGGGGGGCGGAAGAATGAGAGACTATAAGAACGTTCCACTGTTCACACACGTGAAATGATTGTTGATGTGGTTTCTCGGTGCAAACAACGCCCACGTTTTATTGAGATGCCCAAAGATGTTTTACTAGATTCATATCCGTATGCAATCGTCTGACCTAACACTGAAGTGTTTAGTATCCTGGTTTCCCCATCTCATGTAGCCATGTTTAGTGGCATGTTCTATCCTGTACTCAAGAAGCAGTGCATCGTGAATGCTACCTGACCTCCGTTTGATGCCTACTTTACCGGGATTTAACTATGAAACGAAATGCTCAAGCATCTCCCTCTCTTATATTCCTTTCATGTTATAATCAACGTATCTCACTCACCCTACCTGGCACATCTTGTCATTACTTTTATCACGAGGCGCCTGGCGTGGAGCTGCTTCAACTGTCTTGACTGTGACGTAACGTCTAGCGTTGCGTATATGTTAGCATAAAACCAGAGAAAAACAGCAACAAGTGCCGTTAATGATAAGAAGGAGGTCTTATGCTTGGGGGTGTTCTCAATAGAGGTCTGAGGAGTGGGGGAGGTCCTTGGAGGAGTGGTCAAGTCGTCTCTTACTTGGAATGCCGTGTGTTTGTTTTCGCACTATGCCAGTTTGTTCACAAGTGACATGTTTTCGCACTATGCCAGTTTGTTCACAAGTGACATGTTTTCGCACTATGCCAGTTTGTTCACAAGTGACATGTTTTCGGACTATGCCATTCTGTTCACAAGTGACATGTTTTCGCACTATGCCATTCTGTTCACAAGTGACATGTTTTCGCACTATGCCAGTTTGTTCACAAGTGACATGTTTTCGGACTATGCCATTATGTTCACAAGTGACATGTTTTCGGACTATGCCATTCTGTTCACAAGTGACATGTTTTCGGACTATGCCATTCTGTTCACAATTGACATGTTTTCGCACTATGCCAGTTTGTTCACAAGTGATATGTTTTCACACTATGCCAGTTTGTTCACAAGTGACATGTTTTCGGACTATGCCATTCTGTTCACAAGTGACATGTTTTCGGACTATGCCATTCTGTTCACAAGTGACATGTTTTCGGACTATGTCATTCTGTTCACTAGTGACATGTTTTCCGACTATGTCATTCTTTTCACAAGTGACATGTTTTCGGAGACCTCTGGGAAGAGTCGTTAGAGTTACGGAATTTCTGTTCTGTATGAAGCTTTCGGCAGGCTGCTCTGCAGAAAGAGAGCAAGCTATATAGGATAAAACTCTAATCGGATCCTCTTGTCTTAAAACTCCCTTTCTGCAACGGAGGTCTGCGAAAGTATTCTTGCCTGTTACAGAAGTCAGTGTAACACGTTTGTCAACAATAGATCTGAGTCAGATATGACTGATTACCGTTGACAGTAGACGGATCTACATGATTTCTGTTAACGCCGAATGTTGGGAGGCGCTCACCAATCCCTACACACCACACTGTGCCAACGGCTTCGGGCGGAAGAGCGCAATTGGGAGGGTACAAGCCTTATCTTAGTGTGTGGGAATGGAGTTTAAAATATTATGGCAGAGCAGAACATGCCATAAGCCTTTGTCAGCAACTGGTCTAGGATCGAAGTTCCGACAGGCGGGTAGTTAGAGCATTGCATTTAGATCATTGATCCGGCAGCTTCTGTAGCTTGTCTTGTTCCATTCGTATTGGTGTTACCTTTGCCTTGGCGTAAACTAGGCAGGCCGAGAGAGTGATCATGAGGCATGGGCAAGACATGGTCTCCTACAATTCAGCCCAGGCTTTGTGCTATAGAGAGGTATAACTCAATCCCTGGTCCCCGATTTCGGGTATAGTTATTTTGCCTTTTATAAGCATCATGTAACAAACTATTGCATTTCAAGACGGCAAGGTGCCAGTGTGTCAATAATCAGTAGTTTAGCCGCCATCATATAGGATGTGGCGTGGTGACGTTAGGTAGGGTGATGGTCACTGAGAGAAGGAATGTTAGTTGGTGAGGCAGCTAACTATAAAACATCTCAGCACTCTGCGGGATGGCCATCGCATGTCATACATAATCTCTTTTCCCTGTTGCCTTTCAGAGTCTGCCTGTTCATCAAAAGGACAGGGGTTAAACTGTACACAAACCTATGGAAATCAAGGAGAAACCGACATTGTATAAGATCCTAATAAATTATGCTAATTCAAAACGCGTATGAAATTTACGACGGTAATTGAAAGTCTGTTGCAATTACATATTCCATTAGGAAGCATCATGTGCGACATATGATATCCTATCGATAGCACGTAATTGTATACACATTAAACATTAACAGTTATTGCAATACGTTAGCAACCCTTTACAATATGGAGATTGGAAAATAGCAAAAGGAAATGAAGAGAATGAAATGTGAATATACATAGTCTGACATGGGATGATCCAGTGTGAGGAAACATGTTTACATACATCATTATCAAGTACCATGCTGGCTGGCGAAGGCGTTCATGACTCTCCACAGATCTCGCTCTTTGGTTTTCTGGATTAACTCCGCTGTTGATATTCATCCATACCACAATCGCAATCCATCCAGCATCATTTCTCTCGGTCTGCCTCTGCCTCTCTTCTACTCGATATTTCCAGTTGTCACGATGTTCTCCAATGCCTCTCTTCTCATCACATGACCAAACAATCTGTTAGATCTTTCTTATTGTTGTATATAATGTTCTAGTTTCATTAACCTCTTTCAGGCATTCGTTGTTAGGTTTATTTGGCAGTCCAATGAATTCGCAACATTCGTCTCATGAACCAAATATCTGTTGCTTCCAATCTCTTCCTAATTTGTTCATTTACGGTCCACGATTCACCGCCATACACCAAAACAGGTTCCATAGATCACCGCAGCACTCTCTTTCTGACATTCAATGAGGATGACCTATTGCATATGTTATTTTTCATTTTCTGAAATGCAGCCTTAGCTTTCCCTATTCTGCTCTTAATCGCTGTTGTGCATCTTCCATCTGATATTATAAATGTCCCTAGATATTTAAAACTATCAACTTGTTGAAGAATTTGTTGCACTCTCTGTTACTACAATGTCCAACAATTGTTGTAGATCTTTTGCATTATCCAACATCATTACTGTGCCATCTGCATAGCGTATATTATTTATATTATAACCTCTGAATATTATTCCTGGCTTTTCATTCATCTCATTCATTATTACTTCGCTATAGAGGGAGAAGAGACCCGGTGACAAAACACATCCCTGTCTTACTCCCAGCTTTATATGTTCATAATTTTCAACTTTATTTCCATTTTACTTGCTGCTAGTTGGTCCAAGCTAATATTTTTTTTATTATTATTCAATGTTAATAAGCTTAGTGACATGGTTAATGAGGTTAATCGTACGAAAATCTTCGCATTCAATTGCTCCTGGTCATTTTGTTATAGCTATTAACACAGATTTCAACATATCGCGTGGTATATATCCACTGCTGTAAATATCATTCAACATTGTGGCTAATATATCTACTCCAAATTCTCCCATTACTTCTAATTCTTCTGTTGTGATTCCGTCTTGCACAGCTGTTTTTCCTTTCTTCATATGCTTGATAGTGTCATCAACTTCTTTTTTTTAAAGAATAGATGGACCTTCTAAGTTACTTTCTTCTGTTAATTCTGCCCTTTCTCCATCATATAAGTCTCTTATATACTCATTCCACCTCTTCACTATGGCATCTTCCTCCAATAATATCTTTCCTGTGTTTCATTTTAAACACCCTGTGTTTATTCTTATTTTTCTTCCTGCTAGCTCACTGATTTGTTTTTAAATATTTATTGTATATTTAATAGAATTTAATTCAGTTTAATTGCACTGTTCGTTTAATCAATTGTCTTTTGCCTTCACACAATTATTTCTTATTTCTTTATTTATCACATTATATTATTGTTTATAAGTTTTACTCTGTTTTCTATTGGCCATCAGCTTTAAGATTTCACCTGTCATCCATATTTTCTTTGCCTTTTGGCTTCTCTCCGGTTATATTTCTTTGCTCGTTTGATAAATGGAGTCATTTAATATTTCCCATTGTTCGTTTATATTCTGTATTTTAGTTATTGCATTATACATATTTTTCACAATCACTCTGTATTGTTATTGAATTTCTTTATCTGCCTTCAAAACCTCTTTATTAAGTCTCATGTTTTTAACAACTTTTGTTGCTCTCTTCAGTCTGGCTTTTATTAATCCACACAGTGGTGCATGATCATCATTACAGTCAGCACCTGGCATTGTCTTTACATTAATTAACGTACTTCTACTAAGTATGTAGTCAATATGGTTGAGTATTTTTTTATCAGGGCTTTTCCATGTGTAAAGTAGTCTTTCATGGTGTTTAAACCAAGCGTTTTCAATTATAATATCATTGATATTTGCCCATTCTATTTGTTGTTCTCCTCGTTCATTTTTCTTTTTGGGGTACCTAAACCATAATTCCCCACTACATCCGCCACTTTTCCTTTTCCTACTTTTGCATTAAAATCACTTAGTATTATTTTTAAATCTTGTGAGTTAATTTGAGACATTGCCATGACTACTTCATCGTAAAAATGTATTTCTTCATCACTACTGCTTGTTGTTGGTGTGTATACTTGTACAATATTTATGTTTATTGGTTTGCCTTTCAATTTGACCATAAAATACATCTGTAACCATTAATTGATTTGGCTGTTTGTTTATCAAATATTAGGACTCTGGTCATGATGGCGGCTGGTGGTTGTGCTGTTTTGAAACCGCTCCTTTTTTCACGTAGGAGATTAATAATTTCATCTTGTGTGTGTGATTTTTGCGATAGGATGTAAACCAGGAGTTTTCGCCGGTGCTACGGAGTTTCGTCTAACTGAGCGAATCAATCCTTGAGTGTTTTTGCAGCGTTTTGGGTCTCTTTGTTGTGTATAGTTTTCTTCTTAATGGTGGACCAGCGTTAATGCCCCATACAAAGGGTAAACAATTTACCGACTCGGCGCTGTCGAAGACGTAAACGGCAGGGCAGATGGGCTGGGGCCTGACGTTTCAGGCACAAGTGCGTTCGTCTGGGCCTCAATAACACGCGTATTCTATTTTGGAATTGTGCCAGCGCAAAACAACGAGGCCCCATTATGGAAAGCCAGGCATACAGGAATTATATAGTAGTGCTTCAGGAGACGAGACTGAGGGTGAATTCACTCAATATAGCCAGCTTTAAAAGTTTTTACAACAGGCGACACCTGGGAATGGCGATTCTGATTCGAGACAGTATAATGGCTTCAGAGCTGGACATGTCCATGTGGGACAGTAACTAGATACAAATACAGGTTAGAGTTCAATCCGGTCTATCATTTGTATCGGTTAATGTTTATGCCTGTAACGTGAGTGTGGATTCCCAGAAGTGGCAGTGTTTGAGTGACAAATTATGTCACGAGAGGAATGCCATTTTCTGTGGCGATTTCAACGACAAGGGCAAAACATGGGGTAACATTTCTTCCAACACACAGGTAGTATCCTCTGGGGGGGGGGGGGGGGAGGTGCTATACGTTGTACGTCGAGACAATGTATGAAAAACAACACTAAGACTGAAAGCATTTTAATAATAAAAGTGTACAGTGCAGTGCCACACTTGTAGGTTTTGCTGACAGTGGCATATGTTTTCCGAGAACACATTTTTTGTGGCACTATTGACGGCATTCTTTATCAATCAAAGTATCTTTTGTGGCATCATTAGTGGCATACTTTTTCAATCAAATAATCTTTTGTGGCACCATCAATGGTATTCTTTATCAACCAAAGTATCTTTTGTGACACTATTGGTGGCATACTTGATCAATCAAAGCATCTTCCGTGACATCATTCATGGCATCTGCATCCATGAATGTATCTATTGTGGTACTATCAGCAGCATACTTTATCAATGAAAGCATCCTTTGTGACATTCATTCATTCATTCATTCATTCATTCATTCATTCATTCATTCATTCATTCATTCATTCATTCATTCATTCATTCATACATTCATTCATTCATTCATTCATTCAGTAGCATGTCCTTTGCAGAACCTCGCTCCCATAACAACTTTTTCGGAAAATCTCTCGATCATAAGCAAGATGTCCCGCGTCTGATACACCCATCTGGAGATCACCCGCTACATCCTGCACCCATCTTCTCTTTGGCCTTCCTCTTCCTCTCTTCCCAGGCATATACCCCTCCATTATTGTTCTCTCCAAACTTTCGTGACGTTTCACGTGACCAAAATATTTCAATTTTCTTTGTTTGATCGTCTTTAATAGCCAACCTTCTTCACTATTCAGCTCTTGAAGTATGGATGCATTTGTGCTTTTCTTTACTCAGTGACACCATTAATGACATATTTATCAATCAAAGCATCTTTTGTGGCACCTTTAGTGGCATACTTTATCATTCAGAGCATCATATTTGGCTCCATTACCGACATACTTTATCCATGAATGTATCTCTTCTGACACTGTTCCATCGCACACATTGGGTTAGGGTGTAACAGAAGATATACGGTGACCTATTTTACAAAGGGGGGCTGAAGACGTGCTAATAATATGTTGGATTTCGTGGCTAAGGTTTTCTACGAGATAAGACAACAAACCCTCCAGGGTCGTCTCTTACGGCACACGTTTGGTAATAAAATGTACCGTGTCAACCCCTTGAGGTGTACTGGGTACTTGGTGTTAGACCATGCTTTCATAGACCGATGGAACTCGATGGGTGTTGTGGTTAATATCACGCCATCCGCCATCACCGCCAACAACACTTCTCAATTATATTTTCAAATTGAGATGACCTTGAAGCTCATTTTAATTTACAAACATATCCATGCCTCTATTGCGCCTCCGCTACTCGACGATTGATAGCGTATAGTGTAACTATTCTTTGCTTCCTGACAGACTTTACTAACACAGCAACAATCTTGGAAATGGATCGTCACATTAAGACGAGTATGTATTTAGCCGCACTCATAGAAGATTCACTGATATCAGATTTCAAAGGTCACCAGGGACATCACGAGAACTGAATGATGTTGACACATCACTTTGTTGAAGGAGCAAGTGCACTTCCACGCTGGACCCACTGATGATCACCACTCCCTGAATGTTTTTCTTGAACCATCTGTCCGACGACATCCCCTTCAACGTGCACGAGAAATGACAAAATGACGTAAAAACAACGTCATCAATTTAGTGAAGGAGGCTGGGAAAAAGTGGAGCAAACGTCGAATAAATGCGCTTATCGTTCAAAGTGCTGACACTCTAGATCGATACCGCCATTTAAATGGAAATTTAATTCCCCTGAGAGACACGGTAATCGCGTGGACATCGGGCCAAGTATCGATTTTAGAAATTGATTGTCGTGTTTCTGCGATTATTTGACAAGCACGATTGAGTCTCTCCGAGGTTCATGTCCTGGTCTCGCTGTCCGGACCAGCTCTTCTGGAACATGTCAAATGGGTTCAGGAAACTGGGAACACAACATACATGAATCTATGTCCTTTGGTCGATTCTGGGGGCATGAAGGCTTGGATAATTGATAACCTCGCTAATCTCTTGATTTATTTGTTTACAGCGGGTTGAGATTTCATGTCAATGCCGCTTTGCTTGCTACTGCTGCCGCTGTCCTTCATAATGTCATTAACGTACCACTACAATTACTTAGTTAGTAAGTTGCATATCATTTACATTACGTTTGCAGTCAACACCAGCATTTTTTGCTGTTGTTGATGTCTTGGCAAGTTTACGTTCAGTAGATTGCCATTGCTGTCTGAACGACCAGCTCTCATACCAATTCGTTAAAATCCAGCGAAAATGCGGTCTGCTGCCAAATCGGCCGCAGATGTGTTTCGAACGTAGGTAAGCGAGCTTACGAATCGCGTCCGTAAGACTTTCACCACAGAAGCCGGCACACCTACTAGTAGTAGTAGTAGTAGTAGTAGTAGTAGTAGTACTACTACTACTACTACTACTACTACTACTACTACTACTACTACTACTACTACTACTACTACTCGTGTATGCATTCATTCAGTAGCATGTCCTTTGCAGAACTTCGCTCGCATAACAACCATCCGGTCATAAGCAATATTAATACCCTTATATAGTGCGTTCACAAATGTTTGCCCCGTATAAGAATCAAAACTCAGTAACCAACTGGGGGAAAATGTTGAGGTTTAGCATATAATCCATCAGTATGTACACCCAATAAAATATTTGTTGTTATGTAAATTGTATAGTAGATCTTAATGTTTGTTTATATGCGGTATGTAATAATGGGGTGTCAGATGAAATGCATATTATCAAATGCATTACATCTTCACATGGAAACATCAGTGTTCAATAATAGATACTCTCTGTAGTGCACGGAAATGTCCTTGTCAGATACACAGTGCATCCACACCCATACGAATATGGATAACTTGTGTCGTTATCCGAATATACGTGCATTACTGTAAAAACAAGGTTGTTAGCGTGAATTAAATCATTTTCGAGGAAAAATCAAAGACATTGCGCCGCTTTCCATGATTTCAGTTGCCTTTGGATCTTTTAAAGACATTCTTTGGGTGGGAGTAAATATAAGACGGCAGGAAAAATTTCATAATGATGTAACAGACACTTTAAAAAAAAATGAACGGGAATGAGGGAAAACATTTGTGAAAGCACTATAGTAACAACTTACCACAACTAGTACCACCATTAATACTACTGTATGGAATAGAGAGAAAAAGCAGCGGCTGCAGCAGGATATAACAATATGAAATGGAAACAAATAGGTATTTTAAATTCCTGCGAGAAAAAAACGAACTAAACATTAACAAACGTTGCACATACCTTACAAGGAGATCCACGTGTCGCGAAATACAGGTGAAAAATCCGAAATCAGAAGCACTCAATAAATATAATAAAAATGAATAATAAAAAAAGATAAAATGCACACGAACGCATACAATAGACACACAGACGTTTCGATTCTAAGAATCTTTGTCAATGACAACACAGATAAACAACGACAGAAACACAAGCACACGACCTATCACTTATGATGCACATAACTGTGGCATCCCCAATTGTTTACACTACCTATTACCGTGCTGTTCTCCCCCCTCCCCCCCCCCCCCCCCGCGATATCTAGACTTTATTGTCCCCACATTTCTATGTTTTCATAGCAGACTGTTCACATATTTTTGGCTACTCAAATCCTTTTTGGCAACCCATTTTCAATTCTGCGCCACGCGTTTTCGCAGCTGGCCTAGTCACATTTCCTGCCCCACATGTAAATATCAGGTTGTGCATCATAAGTGATAGGTCGTGTGCTTGTGTTTCTGTCGTTGTTTATCTGTGTTGTCATTGACAAAGATTCTTAGAATCGAAACGTCTGTGTGTCTATTGTATGCGTTCGTGTGTATTTTATCTTATTTTATTATTCATTTTTATTATATTTATTGAGTGCTTCTGATTTCGGATTTTTCACCTGTATTTCGCGACACGTGGATCTCCTTGTAAGGTATGTGCAACGTTTGTTAATGTTTAGTTCGTTTTTTTTCTCGCAGGAATTTAAAATACCTATTTGTTTCCATTTAATACTACTGTAGCAACTACAACTACTACCACCATTAATACTACTGTATCAACTACTACTACTACAACAATAATTTTTTCCTTCTGCCGATTATTCCCTATTGGAGCGTACCATTTTAATGAACTCACGTCAAAATGTTCTGCATTTTGCTATCTCCTGCAGCTCCATGTCCTCCCTAAATGATCTACTCCTGTCTCTTGTACTCTTTTCTGTGTGGTTTTTAGATTCCCTCTGTTTCGTTTGCCATGGAAACAACTATCGAGTGATCTGTGTTCGGGTTGTTCCAGTGTGTACTCTAGCCTTAATCCCTTTTGTCCGTTGCCGTGTCCAGTTCTCCCCCAAAGCTTGGCACTAGTGACGCAGAGGTGTTTCCAAGGCACCAGGGCCGGGTTATATACTGGCCAAGACCTATTGACGCGTCCTCGTCTAGCGTCCTGGGCAACAGGTCCCTTCGGGGTCCTGGCTAAAGTCAGTAGGATCGCCGATTTCTCCGAAGTCGGAGAGTGTTGCCTGTACGGCGAGGAACCACCAGTCTGCACACCAATAAGCCAGACATGGGACACGGATACTCACGCAAACCTCTGGTCCTGTATGACATCACACTGATGTTGGACAACAGGATGCCTTCATCCGACCTACAGGACTTCGTGTTGGAGCTCAAGACAACGAACACAAGCAAACAAGCAAGCAAGCAAGCAGTCCTTGAATTCTGCGCACTTAATGAATGTTCCAGATACTTTTATAGTTATTTCAGCCGTTGTCAATGTTTCTCATCTATAAAGCAATACTAATTTATCATAAAATGTCCTATGCGTAGTAATACAGTTAAGCTAATTTGCCTTCAAGAAGTTTTTTGACTGCTGCTCTTCCCTGCTGTAATATTCGGTAATAATATCTCTGCTAGTTCCTCCCTCTGAATTGCATTGCTTGTTTAAAAGGAGTATGATTGAACTTCTTAAACTGGGATTCCCCAAGGATGATAAGGCTATAAAAGGGATTATAGGCAAGAGGGTTGACTTCATTGCATCGGGTTCTATTCCGCATGGCTCGATCTTCTTTCCGCAGAGCTCCCCGACGAAAGCGTCACCCAGAAGACGAACTCGGTAGCTGCAGCGACGAATCTCCCCCTCCCCCTCTCTCTTCTTTTCCACACACACACAGACACACAGACACACAGACACACACACACACACACACACACACACACACACCACCACCACCACCACCACCACCACCACCACCACACCACACCACAACTGGAGTCTCGAAAATACTACTTTTTCTGTACGAATTGTTTAGATTGTATTATTGTGAATTCCCGTCGAATTTGTTTAGTTGAACTTGCAACATCTAATTTCGAATGTGGGGTTAGAGGGCAAGGTCGTCAGCGAAGTCCAAACAATAAAGATACATTGTCAGAGCTAGGTTAATTCCAGTGCTGCCAGTAGTTACTGTTGTCTTAATATACCTGTCTGCAGAGAGTAAGAATGATAAAGCTCTCAAATGGCATTACTGTCGCACTCATGTTTTTATTGTAAACTTGTCTGTTGGTTATCCCTTCATGAAAAACTCTGCATTCCATGTCTCTATATAATCTTTATTAAGTTAATAATCACTTGTGGGATCCCATAGGGCCTCATCGATTTCCAAAGATCTTCCATCGATGCTGCCATGGCCTTCTAAAAGTCCATGGACCAAAATAGGGTGGCGAGTTCAATTTAATGCTTTGCTGTATTATTATGCGTTATATGGCTGGTTATCTGGTCAGCGCAAAATCGGTTTGATAGGAAACCTTAGGTGTTTGTCAATGGCAACTCTTAATCTCCCAAATGCCCTTGCTTAATATCCTCCATAGAACTGACAGTAACATTATTCCTCTATAGTTTCCACATTCCTCTTTAGCAGTTTCGAGATATACCCTCTTCCCAGTCTGCTCGTATTTATTCTGTTCCCCAGGCTAAATAATTTGGGCAGTAATCCAGATGGTTTTGTTTATATTTTGTTTGACAGCCTTTGCTGGGATATGCTCTGGACTAGCAGCTTTCATATCCTTCATTACTTATTTCTTCTTGTGTTATTTTCTCACATTTAACATCCAACTCTACTTCTGCAGGCTGGGTATATGGTGATCTATTCAGATGTTGCCTAAAGTATTGAACCCATCCGTTCATTTTATTTTTTAAATCTGGTGACAAACCCCGCCACCCCCACCCTCCCCATTAATATTTTAAATCTGTTCACGTGGTTGATTATATTTTCCGATAATTCTTTGTGGTGCCGTAAAGGTCTCTGACGACACACTGAATATCAACCCTTAATGACTCTGTTTTATAGTCAGCGGTATGATTGACTAGCGCATCTTCAGACGACTCTTCAGACTATTCAACATGATATATTTTTGAGGGATTATTCTTATACTCTTCACCCAATGTGCTTTTGGTGTTCTGTTAAGTCTCTCCCATATCTGTGTTTCCTTACTCTTATATTATTATTAAAACAATTCAAGATATATCCACTTCATTGTTTCCCAATGTCGACCAAGCCATGGCCAGCCTGCAGGCCTACAACTCCATAAAATTTGGATTTATTCATTAGCATACACTTCCTTAGCTCCCACTTTGTTCAGCATCGAATCCTCATTTTGTTCCATTTCTCCAGCTTCTCTATGTAGTTCCCCGCCCATTCGTGGACTACTCCTCCCCTTCCCCTCCACTCAATTTCTTAATTAAACACGGTGTTTCCTTCAGCACACGGTTGCGTATCTTCGTAGTGTCTCCTATATAAGCTGGCTTTAGTTAATTAAACAAGGTGTTTCCTTCAGCACACGGTTGCGTATCTTCGTAGTGTCTCCTATATAAGCTGGCTTTAGTTAATTAAACACGGTGTTTCCTTCAGCACACGGTTGCGTATCCGCATAGTGTCTCCTATATAAGCTGGCTTTAGTCACCAGTTACCCATATTTGAAACCCCTGAGATAAGTACCCCTTATTTAATCTCATTGTGTATATTTTTATTCCACATGATTCCACTAGATGTTGTCATGATGTAGTCACCCTAGCGTCATCTCCGTCGGCCGGGGGTTATAAGTTCGAGCTAGCATCGTAGTGGATGTATTGAATTCACCTGAACTTCCAGGTCGACCCCCCCCCCCCGCCTCTACAATAGGTACCGGGAGATGTCGTGGGAAGTCAAGGCGACCAGGGAGCTAATGACCACGTCAGCTGGTCTGTCAACTATGGGTCTATCATTATACGCATGTCTAATACGCTTTATTATATTGTGGTCGAGACAGGAACACGGAGCTGATCCACGACTCTGGTGATCGAGTGAGATGGCAAAACATGACTGTCAACTATGGGTCTATCATTATACGCATGTCTAATACGCTTTATTATATTGTGGTCGAGACAGGAACACGGAGTTGATCCACGACTCTGGTGATCGAGTGAGATGGCAAAACATGACCGCCTAAGCTTATCGGCTCATGATGGATGGATAGAATACGCCTTAAAGCGTAAACACATCATCATCAAGTGTCTTGTCAGCTGACGAGGGCAGTCAATCTTCTCATTACTAGCATAATTTATTAATCTAATGACTGTCAACTGTGAGTCCTGGCATATTTTCTGCAGATCTCATTATCTGCACACTGTATAATAAAACACATCTAGACACAATACACATGCTTGTCTGACAACTCTTCTTTATGAACTGTATTGTTCCTAAATGGGGTAGACACTTAGCGTTATGAGTGTTATTTGCTGCCAATAAGCCGGCTCAGTGGCGAAGGAGTTGCAAATGTAATTCGTAATCCCGAATACCGGGTTCGAAACACAGCTGCAGGCGATTTGGAATCAGACCGCCATGCGTTGGTTTCCATACAACGGTATGAGTGGCGGTCGTTCAGATTGATTGATTGATTGATCTAGGAACCGACATCACAGCATTCGGGGCATACCCATAAGCGCTCCGTCCCCATCCTCAGCAGCCAGCAAAGATTTCCAAAACCAATAGTAAAAGTAGCAATCTGATTATATGTCCGTCTCTCCTTTCCTCTGAGCATCGAGCGTCGGCCAGATCTCCTTGTCACTCCTAGCTGCCTCATTCATGCCATACCATGATGTTCCATTTGCTCCTCCGAGGTGTGCACGTGCTCCCTGAAGGCCGCAACCACGTCTGCCTTGTCATGTATCAATATTCCACCAAGTTCTGCAGAGCCAGCCAATCTGTCCGCCCGTTCATTTCCCAGCGCACCGAAATGCCCAGGAGAAAAGATCCAGGCGATGCTTGCCACCCGTGACCTCCGAAGCGAGGGAAGCCACTCTGCACGAAAGATGCCAAACTACTGATCATAAACTTGCCTAGGAATCGCAAACATCCACAAAATGCTGGAGTTGACTGTTACGTCATGCAAAGGATAAACAACTGACTTTATTTGTTTTGCAGCCAATATATGTTCTTTACCATTCGCAGATTCTTTTCAACAACGTTTTATTGTTCTAGTAGTTTGATTATAACCTCTCGTTTCACACAGCTACGCTATTGAACAGTCTATGAAGCATAACGATAGATATGAGTTTACGTCCATAGCTCATTCTAATTTATCTCCTGGCTATATATATATATATATATATATATATATATATATATATATATATATATATATATATATATATATATATATATATATATATATATATATATCTTATATATAAAAAAGACTTGTGCGTATGTATCTCTGTATGTATTTATGTATCTCTGTCCGTATGGCCTTTATTTGTTCGCGAACGGCCCATCCGATTGAGATGAAATTTTCTACACGCCTTCCTTTCATTCCAGAGCTGACAACTGTGATATTTTGTTAGTGTGAAATCGCCTGCTTACTCAGTATTATTTCATTTTTCATTTTTCATCATAATTTCATATATTTCAGGGGACCTAACTCTGTAAAAGTTATTTCAAGGGGCATAACTTTTCTGTATAACTTATAGTCATATTGTGGCATCGTTTTCAAAGATTTATAAACTCTTTGTCCATAGTTATGTACCGGCATATGAGTTATAATAAATAATGATACAATCTGTAAGGCATTTTCAAAGTTTTCATAAAAATGATGCACAATGCATAACATTGTAACTCATCTTTTTTTGCTTAAGAAGTTACTGTAGTCATGCAGGTGATTAGAAAGAGTTTTCATTAAAAATAATGGATGGTGTGTAGAAGAACGTTCTTTTAAGTTACTTTTTTTGTTGTATGAATTTAATGAAGCCGGACAGGGTCAGGCAGACAGATAGACAGACAGATAGACAGTCGGGAACGGGAACTTATATGACTACTTATATGAATTAAATGAGATGCTCCACATCAGGAGCTGGGAAATGCCGGGCCGGGTCAGACAGACAGACAGACAGACAGACAGACAGACAGACAGACAGACAGACAGACAGTCGGTAACGGGAACGAGAACTTATATGACTACTTATATGAATTAAATGAGATGCTCCCCACCAGGGTCTGGGCGAAGCCGGGCAGGGTCAGCTAGTATATATATATATATAACAGAGTGTATGTTTGTTTGTTTGTGGGTTTGTGGGTATTGGATGCGTTCGATAACGGTACATCCGATTGAGATGAAATTTTCTACACGTCTTCCTTTCATTCATTTGCAACCGACTATAATAATTTCTTAATGTAAAATCTTCGACTTATTTAATAACATTTACTTTTCCATTTTCATTATATAATGTTTATATAGCAGGGGCACTTCACTCTAGAAAAGTTATTTCAAGGGGCATAACTTTTAATAACATTTCTATATACTTTATAGTCATATTGTTGGACTTACTTGCACTATTGTTAAACTTTTTGTCTATAGTTATTTTTAGGCATATGAGTTATAATAAATAATGATATAATCTTTAAGGCATTTTCAGAGTTTTCATAAAAATAATGCATAATGCATAACATTGTAACCCATCTTTTTCTACAGTTTTCATTGAATGGTGTGTGGAAGGACATTCTTTTAGGTTACTGTGCGCCAAGAGCTGGGCGAAACCACGAAACAAACTATACGAGA
The DNA here is from genome assembly GCA_963921405.1 of Cepaea hortensis. Classification (NCBI taxonomy): domain Eukaryota; kingdom Metazoa; phylum Mollusca; class Gastropoda; order Stylommatophora; family Helicidae; genus Cepaea; species Cepaea hortensis. The sequence continues at coordinate 53,567,504 of OY992891.1, forward strand.
GAGAACACAAACACTAGCAGCAGTAATACACAAGCAAAAACTACAACAAGAAAAAGTATTGGAAAATGGAATTAAGCTCTTACTACAGATAGACAAAAATTCACCACACATCATAGCATTACAGGAAGAATTAGATCTCCACAGACATCATCGATTTCAGGGGGCTTTACTGCGAACAAAGTTACAAACTATAACACAAGAGATACCGAGTAAACAATACCTAGCTTTAGAACAAAACATACAGCGCAGCAGACAAATAGGCCAGATAATTGACAGGGAAGGAAATATACAAGTCGAGCCACAACAAATAGCCTTAGCCTTTGAAGATTATTACAGGAACCTTTATACAGAGGAAAACACACAGGCGCACGTGCAAGAACACTTTATGAAATTCATAAAAGAACTCACAGAGGAACAGAAACTAACACTAGATACTGAATTAACACTAATAGATATAACACAAGCGGTTCATGGAATGCAAAAGGGCAAATCGCCTGGCCCTGACGGTATTACTGCTGAATTCTATCAGTTTTTCTTTCCTCTTCTAGGTCCGCTTTTACTAGCAGTATTCTCTGAATATTTCCACAAACATGAACTCCCATCCAGTTTCAACACGTCTTACATCACTCTTATTCCGAAGGAGAATACTGACAAGACACTTTTAAAGAGTTACAGACCTATCTCGCTTTTAAATGTAGACTACAAGATTTTAACAAAGACTTTGACAAATAAATTGAAACCAGTAATGGCATCTCTCATTCATGAAGACCAGCAATGTAGTGTACAACACCGGAATATCCAGCAACACACACACTTCATAAGGGACATCATCAACTACACACATCTGAAAAACTGTCAGTCCTCAATTCTCTCTTTAGATCAAGAAAAAGCATTCGACAGAATATCTCACTCATACCTCCACAAAACTCTCTCACACTGCAACGTGGGAAATTATTTTCGGACATGGGTCAAAATTTTATATTTGAAACCGGAAAGTCGGATTCTATTAAACCATACCCTAACCAATTCTTTCAGGTTGACTAGGTCAGTGAGACAGGGATGTCCCTTGTCCCCTTTACTGTACGTTGTCGCTCTAGAGCCACTTCTAGAAAAGATACGCCAGGACGACAATGTCAGGGGTACGTTCATACCAGGGAAGGGTGAACAAAAGCTGCGTGCTTATGCGGACGATACCATTTTCTTTCCGACCACTGAAAAATCTGTACGGATCATTTTGGAGACGTTCTCGTTTTTCGGCAAAGGGAGTGGGGCAAAATTAAACGTCCAAAAATCTACTATAATGGGCTTAGGCAAATGGAAAAACAAGGCGGATTTTCCATTTGACTTAACATCAAACAATCTTATAAAAGTGTACGGAATAGTCTTCCCATGTCAACCAAATCAGACACACAAAGACACTTGGCAACATCTAGAGAAGAAAATAACAGATATGTTACAGAGATACAAATACAAAACAACTACCATATTTGGTAGAAGTACCATTGTTAATACATATATAATTCAAAAAATACTATATCTTTGCACAATCCTAGATCCCCCACGTCAAACTGTCACAAACATAAACAAAGAGATTAGACGCTTTGTGTTTGGCAGCACCATCTACAGTATCAAACATACTACACTCATGCAAGACAAAAAAGATGGAGGTATCGCCCTCCAAGACATAACAACCAAAATACAAGCACTTAGGATCAAACACGTAGGTGAAATCCTACAACACCCAGAAAAACACCCTTTAGCACACTATTACATTGGAATTAGGCTATCTTCTTTAAAACCTATTAGGAATATATCCTCACATTATTTTGGCACTCTGCCAACGTTCTACAAAACATGTATTTCAGCCATTAAAGGACATGAAAAATTACTACACAAGAAAACACATACAATCTACAGGCATTTAGTTAAATTACAAGCAACTCCGGTACATCTCAGAATTAAAAGAGGACATAGATATTTCATAAAAGATTATACCGAAATTTTCTCAAATATTCACAACAAGCAGATTACTCCAAAAGCAAGGGAAATTACATATAGGCTTGTTTACAGCATGACCCCAACAACAGAGAGAACAGCAAAAATAACTAAACAAATACTACAGTGTCAGCTTTGTAGACGGAACGTCCAAGAATCAGAAGAGCACATCTATTACGAATGCAACACAATCATGCCAACAAGAAATCTCCTACAAAACATCCTAAACACTCATTTGAAACAAAGAACAGATGTTTACAAAGCAATCATGATAAATTCCATTCCTTACTCCACACAAGACACCCATACAAAGTTACTTGTTCTATTGGCAGAGTACAGAAATCTTATATGGACATTAAGAAACAAAGCACTATACAATTACAGAACAATCAACAAAGAAATTGTCCAACAACTTTATCAACAAAAAGTCGCAAACATTATAATCTTAGCCCCACAAGCGCAAATCTCGTAAAATATTTGGCCGAAGACAGCACATATTACAGTAGAAGCAAATAACTTGTTTTAAATAAAGGATACTACAACTGTAAATGTATTTATTGATGGTATTAATAATCTTACAATGATATTATTATTATTATTATTAATACTATTATTATTACTGCTACTATTATTATTAATTTTCCCATTATTATATTTGAATGTGCAACATGAAATATATTGTGAATGGGTGTCTGTGCCGTTGGCAGTAACATATGTATGCGTCTGTGTGTGGATGCAGGTGTGTGTGCGTGTGTGGTGCATGAATTTGCACGCGCATGTGTACGAGTGTGTGTGTGCGCGCACGCGCGCGTGCGTGCGTGTAGCAGTCTTTAAACCAAGTCGGTATCTTAAGTATTAAAATGATGGTATATGGTAATGATATGTTTCAAAAGAAAAAATATGCACCACCATGTATAAACAAATTCGATGAGTCCTTTAAGTACCCAGTAAGCTAAGGTGGCTTTTAGTGGCCAGGTTTTAAGTCCTTCCCATTGTATATAAAACCCAGACACTATCACAATTTTGGACCAATTATCTCCCTGGGGACAGACCATGGACCCTAATTACTAGTAGTAAATCCCTGATTCTTGTCCCCCAAACAAAAGATATCATGGACTAGAGCGTCACCCTGAAATTTGTCATCAGGCAACAACACCAACGACCTTCGCCTCGGGAGCTTAGTGACCCAGAAATTACAAGGAAGCCACATTTTAATGGAAATGATAGTTTAAAGTTTATTGTCCAAGCGCGGGGCATTTAAATGTACTGCGGTCTCCAGAAAGCATGAGATTGTGTGTGCGTGTGTTTTGTGTGTGTGCGTGTGTTTGTGTGTGTGTGTGAGAGAGAGAGAGAGAGAGAGAGAGAGAGAGAGAGAGAGAAAGAAAGAGAGAGAGAAAGAGAGGAGAGGAAGAGATGGACAGGTGTTTCATGCATTCCGCTTGCGGAAGTGAAGTATATGCAAGGAATGCGTATCTACATGCACTATGCCACAAATGTCATATTATCATAACTGTATATATTTGTGTATATGTTTCATTCACAATGTCACACTTAACACTAACAAACGGCAACGCTCTGTAATATACACAAACAAAAGAAACACACACTAAAACTTGTAAATACACATTGCTTTGTATGAAATAAAAGTTGAAAAAAAAAAAAAAAAGACCAAGTAAAAAAAAAAAAAAAAAAGAGAGACAGATAGACAGACAGACAGTCGGGAACGGGAGAGCTTATATGACTACTTATATGAATTAAATTAGATGCTCCCCACCAGGGACTGGGTGTAGCCGGGCCGGGACAGAGAGACAAACAGATAGTCAGGAACGGGAGAGTTTATATGACTACGTGTATGAATTAAATTAGATGCTCCCCACCAGGGACTGTGTGAAGCCGGGCCCTGTCAGATAGACAGACAGACAGATAGTCGGGAACGGGAGAGCTTATATGACTACTTATATGAATTAAATGAGATGCTCCCCACCAGGGACTGAATGAAGCCTGGCCGGGTCAGCCAGCCAGACAGACAAACAAGCAGACAGACAGACTGATAGATAGATAGATCCCCTCCAGGGCCTGGGCGAAGCCGGGCCGGGTCAGCTAGTATATATATATATATATATATATATAATTCGTTTGAAACTAGTTCCAATAGCTTTATTACATGACAGAAACATTAACAGGTGTGGTAGAATTAAACGAAGCATTCATTTTGAATGAATTATGCACCATGGGATGGCCAGAAGAAGTTGCCGTAGGCATTCAGGCAAGCATCCCATTGCTTAGGTAGGCGGCGAATGCCGTCCGCAAAAAAGGATTGTGGTTGCTCACTGAACCAAGAGTTTACTGCGTTCATTAAGTCTACATCTGTAGAAATCGCTGCCCCTTGAGAGCTTTTTTTTAGAGGTCCGAATAAATGAAAGTCACTTGGCGACAAATCAGGACTGTTGGCTAGATGTTACAGAATTTCCCATTCTTCCTTGCTAATACTTCCTGCGCAATCTTTGCGACAAGCGGGTGGGAATTATCGTGCAAGAAAATCACACCGCGAGAAAGCATGCCGGGTCGTTTATTCTTGATGGCTATTTGTAGCTTGTCTTGTGTTTGCAAGTAGTGGGTAGAGTTTATGTTTACACCAGTTTCTCTAAAGTCGGTCAACAATAGTCCTTCATGGTCAAAAAATGCGCTCAGCATAACCTTACCAGCGGAAACCTGTAACTTGAATTTTTTGGCTTTTGGTGATCCAGCTGCTTGGCTCAAAGTGGTTACACCGTGATTCATTGCCTGCCACTATGCGAAAGAGAAATGCATCACCCTCCACTCTGTAACGCAGCAAGTGGTTCAAACACCATCCCATGCGTTCCTCTTTTTGGTGGTCGGTCAACATCCGAGATACCCACTGTGGACATCTTCCGATATTGCAGTTTATTACGAACGAGTTTTTGAATTGTCCCAATTCACACATCAAATTCTTTCGCTAGCGAACGTATGCTTCGACAACGGTTCATCTGTACTGCTGCATACATTTTGGCGATGGTTTTTTTTTTCTGCTGCAACAATATGCGCTTGACCCGGTCGTCCAAGATATGTTGTGAACTGACGTCCTTTCCGAAACATTCGTCCCCGGTCTGTCACTGTTGTCTTCGACACACATTTGTTACCGTACGCCGCCTGCATTCTTCGATGAATGTTCTTTGGTCGACATCTTTCAAATGAAAGAAACTGAATCACCGCTCTTTGAGCTTATTTGGACGGATTTTGGATCAACCCGGCCATTTTCTCAAGGCCAGAAACAGAACCTATGCATCATGGGACGATAAGCATGTGCTCTTTTATTCATTGGTCAGCACTTATCACATGACTATGACATGATCATGTTCAACGTACGCAATTACGCGCGATGCGGCACGAATGGACTTCAAATATATATAACATGTTTGTGTGTCCTTTACCTCCACACATCCACATTGTTCGTCACTAATTTGTGGTTTTATTTTGTTTCTGACACCCGTCTTCTTATTTTCAGCGACACTGTTGTCATGGATTCTTTAGCAAAGCTATACAAATTGAGTGTAACAATGCACTGCGAATGTACCTACAGTTATAGATGTCATTTACAAACTTTGATTCCAAAATCGATCGAGTTTAGTTTGCATTAGTTTATTATTATTATTATTATTATTATTATTATTATTATTATTATTATTGTAATTTTTTAAAATCTATAATATTTATAATGTTTGCATATCCTTTACAGGACATCGCTGTCAATATCAGCATCTTTCATCTGATTGTTGATTTCTTGGCAAGATTACGCTCAGTAGTTTGCCATTGCTTTCTGAGCGGCCGGCTCACATACCCCGTAAGTTACCGACGCGATTCGAACCACTGCTGATTCTCACCGACGTCACATTACCTACGAGAGTATACGAGATTACGGAGAAAAGTTGCTAACCTCTAGGCCAGGAAGCCGGAAACATTTATAATACTGGTCCCATACTTGATAAAACAATCGATGGAGCAAAAAAAAGATTCCATTTCACTAGGACATGCGCGAAGTCACATCAATTACAATAGCACCCAACTTAGAATATCCAACTATAACTTCACATTTATACTACTGTATTGATCAGAAACACGGAGAACAACTACAACGATTAAAAAAAAAAAAAACGACGCACAAACGTTCTTGAATAGATGCCTACGCTAAATAGAAAGACTAAAATGATATGATATAATCATCAATGTTGAACTCATGGAGAGAACTAGACAAATATTAGTAAACCACGAGAAGAAGAAATGACGCTATCGCAATAGGATAGACGCAGAGAGAACATGGGTATAACTAGAAAGTCCATTATCTGGAATCCACCAGACAAAAGAAATATAAGAAACATACAAATACAGATAAAGGAAATAGCGACAACAGTTAATAATATGAGATACACATGGACGGACCTGCATGGGATGGTTAAGGATATAACGGAGTGGATTAAGCTGGATGAGGTTCTATGTCCCAGTGGATGCGGGGGGGGGGGGGGGGGTTATATGGTGTAGGGAAAATAATAACAAGGCAACGCGGTGTTTTTTATTTATTTATCTTGTTTAGTTGCTTTGAAAGTTGGCAGTTATAGTCTATTAAACAAAGCGAAATTTGTTTATTTGGATATTATAAAACCTGATAACAACTGTCAAAACTGTTAGCGGCACTTCACTACATGATTGATGTCTGGTCCAGAGAGATGTGCTGGCTGGGTAAACATGCATGCGATCACTAGCGCGCCGGCGTTCTGTAAGAACAACACGAGCAACCTCTAATGGATCTATCTAACCCATCCAGCTGAAGGACGCAGAAACGTATCACATCGCATAACAAGTCAAATCAACATTACATATATTTCTTCCTTGTTGATCCTCAAACTCGGACTACATAAGGTGAACGTGCATAATAATAACCATAGAAATACGAGACAAGACAAACAATAATAAACAGAGAAATACGAGAAAAGACACATAATAATAAAGACGAGACGGGAACTATGCTTAGAAGAAAACACCCACGTCAGCCAAAAATACCTCCACTAGAATCAGCATTGAAAACGACGGCTAGTAAAACAAAGACAACTTGGATAATATTCCCCGGGATTGAAATCAAAGGGATCGGACTGACAGGAGAATTGCTGAAGGTGACAGCCTATAATAAACATCGGTGAGAAGGCAACAGTTCTATCAGAAACACAAAGAAGCTAAGACGAATGACCGCTCTATATGTTTATAAATCAACTAGCTGACCCTGCCCGGCTTCGCCCAGACCCTGGTGGGGAGCATCTCATTTAATTCATATAAGTAGTCATATAAGTTCTCGTTCCCGTTACCGACTGTCTGTCTGTCTGTCTGTCTGTCTGTCTGTCTGTCTGTCTGTCTGTCTGACCCGGCCCGGCATTTCCCAGCTCCTGATGTGGAGCATCTCATTTAATTCATATAAGTAGTCATATAAGTTCCCGTTCCCGACTGTCTATCTGTCTGTCTATCTGTCTGCCTGACCCTGTCCGGCTTCATTAAATTCATACAACAAAAAAAGTAACTTAAAAGAACGTTCTTCTACACACCATCCATTATTTTTAATGAAAACTCTTTCTAATCACCTGCATGACTACAGTAACTTCTTAAGCAAAAAAAGATGAGTTACAATGTTATGCATTGTGCATCATTTTTATGAAAACTTTGAAAATGCCTTACAGATTGTATCATTATTTATTATAACTCATATGCCGGTACATAACTATGGACAAAGAGTTTATAAATCTTTGAAAACGATGCCACAATATGACTATAAGTTATACAGAAAAGTTATGCCCCTTGAAATAACTTTTACAGAGTTAGGTCCCCTGAAATATATGAAATTATGATGAAAAATGAAAAATGAAATAATACTGAGTAAGCAGGCGATTTCACACTAACAAAATATCACAGTTGTCAGCTCTGGAATGAAAGGAAGGCGTGTAGAAAATTTCATCTCAATCGGATGGGCCGTTCGCGAACAAATAAAGGCCATACGGACAGAGATACATAAATACATACAGAGATACATACGCACAAGTCTTTTTTATATATAAGATTTGAACAGAAAGATTTTTTGTCGCTGTATGGGTTTGTTTGTCCGAACACCCACTAGACAGTACTGCAATTTAAAGAACACACAACAGATAGGGGCAATTACAGCTACCAAGATGCTAGCCTCTTAGTGCTGGGTCTAATTGCTTTGGTGTTTTCTGTTGAGATTGGTGGTATCGATATTTGTTTTACTGGTTAGTTTTCGGTCGCATTGTTTTTCATTCTTTTCTTTCATAGCAGTGTTAGCCAGCCAACATTTAACAGTTGTCCAATATATTTCAGTGATCGCTTACACAATGAGATGGCGCTTGCTTGCCGACGCAATAGCCATGTGTTTGATTCCGCTTCAAGGCAGGGGTTTTTAAAAAGCAAAACAAGAGCTCAGCTCTCAGGTAGACCTTAAAATGGGTACAAGGGAATGGTCTAGGGTGTAAAAATGGCGGCTGGATGTACACAATTTCACCCATCCAGTGTCAATCGATACAGTAAACTATGGAGCTAGAACCATACCCCCAATATGTCCGATGACGTACAAAGTGTTTTTTTATACACACACACACACACACACACACACACACACACACACACACACACACACACACACACAAACACACAAACACACACACTTACACACACACACACACACAAACACACACACAAACACACACACACACAAACACACAAACACACACACTCACACACACACACACACATACACACTGGTGGTGACTAAATGGAAAAGCAATGCAGCGATGTATGCAATTTTTGTATATATTTAGATATTATTGTCAATTTGTTTAAATTTTCTACCTACCAATCGGTGGTTGATTATGGAATAGCCCTCGCATATTTTTTTTATTTGTTTTTATTTACGTGTGTGGGTGTGTGTGTGTGGGTGTGTGTGTGTGAGTGTGTGTGTGAGACAGACAGACAGACAGGCAGACAGACAGACAGAGAAATAGAGAGAGAGAGAGAGAGAGAGAGAGAGAGAGAGAGAGAGAGAGAGAGAGAGAGAGAGAGAGAACGAACGTACAATCGAAGGAACGGACTTTATTTTCAAAGGGCACGCAGGCCCGTCTTACATTCGACCCTTCCAATCACTCATATTTCGTTCATCAATAATACACAATACATTCACATAGGGAAAAAAAACATTGTCAAATGAATTTTGTAAACATAAACAATTCATATTACCATGTTATGAGACACATACCCCAACCATTCACCCATCCCCCCATCCATCCAGACATCCCCCACTCAACCAAACACACACCCCCAGGCACACATACATTCCCCCACCCATCCACCCATTCACTCACCAACACATCCCCCACCTACACACATCTCCTCAAACACACACACATCCCCCCACCCAACACACAACCCCCGCCCACACACACACCCCTAGGCACACATACATTCATTCACCCACCCATCACCCAACCACACATCCTCCACTACACTCATATCTCCACCCACACACTCATCTTCCACTCATCCCATAATCCATCAATACTCACCCACCAACATATCCTCCACCACAATCGCACAGAACCCAAACCACCCAGTCAAACACACACCTCCCAACCACACATCTCCACTTACACACGCACATATCCCCGCCAACATGCACATCAGACACCTACCCACACACAAAACTAGCATCCAAAAACATATCCTCCACTTTCACACATCCCCCACTCAGAATATCTCCTACACCCACCCACACATCCCACGCCCATGCACTCACATCCCCACCCCCAACCTACACACACTCACCAATCCACACATCCCCCACCCACCCCCAATCACCCATCCCTTAACCACACATCCCCCACACACACCCGGCCCATACACTCAAACACACATCTCCCAACCCACACACACATCCCCTACCCACACATCTCCACCCACCAACACATCCCCCATCCACAAACAAATACCTAAAACCCACATCCCCACCACCCACACACATCCCCACCCACAGACACATCTTCCCACCCACACACCCACCCACCCACCCTTACACTCATCTCCCACATATATCACTCACTTAGTACTCATCCCTCAACCACTCACACACACATCGAGAGAGAGAGAGAGAGAGAGAGAGAGAGAGAGCGAGAGAGAGAGAGAGAGTATGTGAAATAGCATATAGTCTGTTCACATTTGGGTGCCTCCATGTAAACATCCATATCTCAGTAACCAACTGAGGGTAAATGATGAGATTTAGCATATAATCTTCTTCTGCGTTCATCCGGGTTTTTTTTTCCGGACGTGATTGCGTTGTGACTGTTTACAGCAGAGCTGCGTTCTTGCGCCGTTAGGCCGACACATCCGACTTCTGCAGGCATTTGTTGACCGGGTTAACCTTCCCGGGCATATAATCTTATCAATATGTCCACCCAACAAAAACATTTTTGTTCTGGAGATTTACAGCAAATTTCAATGTTTGTTTATATGCGGTATATAATTTACGGGTCAGAGATTAAGTCCATATTTTTAAATGTATTACACCCCGAGGTAGACCAAGAAGACGGTGGAGAGATAATGTACATACAGACCTACAAGCACTAGGAATCAGCGACTGACAGGAGAGGATCAACCAGAGAGACGAATGGAGACGGCTTGTATCTGCAGCAAAGAACCTCAATGGCTCGGAAAGCTGAAGAAGAAGAAGAAGAAGAAGAAGAAGAAGAAGAAGAAGAAGAAGAAGAAGAAGAAGAAGAAGAAGAAGAAGAAGAAGAAGAAGAAGAAGAAGAAGAAGAAGAAGAAGAAGAAGAAGAAGAAGAAGAAGAAGAAGAAGAAGAAGAAGAAGAAGAAGAAGAAGAAGAAGAAGAAGAAGAAGAAGAAGAAGAAGAAGAAGAAGAAGAAGAAGAAGAAGAAGAAGAAGAAGAAGAAGAAGAAGAAGAAGAAGAAGAAGAAGAAGAAGAAGAAGAAGAAGAAGAAGAAGAAGAAGAAGAAGAAGAAGAAGAAGAAGAAGAAGAAGAAGAAGAAGAAGATTATTACTCCTTCACCCAGACACACCCGCGCTTTACTTAACATTTTCTTGTGGTACACGTTATGGCAAGAACGACGCGCAGTTAAATGGGGGTATTCAGAGGTGTCATCAACGTGGGTGCTTTCATGAAACGTGATTATGTAGATAAATCGTACCATTTATCGCTAATATTTGAAAGTGTGAATATTGCTCAATGGGATTGAATGTGAAATTGTGTACACTTCAAAGTATCGTTCTGAAGGTGTACACATATTTCTGTCAAGAAGCTGATCGCAGGGAACTGTTTCATACTGTTACAAATCCCGACAAAAAGAACAGTGCGTGCATTGGGATTGAGTAAACGGTCATTTCGTCGATGGGTGCAAGAATTTGGAATGAAACCATCATGCGATAAGCAAACGGTAGGTAGAAAGGCAATTATAGACAGCTTTGACAAGGATGTCATAAGGCGAGCTATTATAAAAATGCAGGATGCCATAGAAACAGTGACTGAAAGAAAGCTTAAGGTTTGGTTGCGAAAGAACAATGACATGGAGCTATTCAAAAACACTTTGTGGAAAGTTATACGGACATTAGGCTTCACTTTTGGAAAGAACACGGGAGGCAGAAATATCCTTTGCGAGCAACCGCTTTTAGGAGCCATGAGAAGCAGATACCTACCTGAGTAGATCGCAGACCTTAATCCACGTGCACACTTACTGAGATATTTTGCTCCAACTATTCAGACGAATTGCAGGCCCTAAACATTAAATTACAGCATCAGCACAATGTCAATGGCAACAGTTTGTATTCCAAAGTGATGAAGTTTCAATTCCGCAAGCCCTCAGCGGTGAGAAACAACTGGTATTGAAAAAAAAAAAAAACAACACTAAACGCAATAATATCAACAGAAGAGTAATATTGCGGTGGAAACTGACATATTGTGGCATAACAAGAAACGTGAGAACAAACACGTTGTCAAATGAGGGGACAACACACGAACATACGAATCAATCTAAAACTTCAATGAAAAGAGGGCCAACAGCTTGGCCGTTAAGAAGGAAACCCACCACATAGACATTCACAGCTATATTCGTTGTGCAAAACAGGTAATAATCATGTTCCATCTCTGAACGGTAAACAGCAGAGTGGACAATCTTTCACGAATACTCAAAACGGTTCTGTCACCAATGTGCACGTGTGAACAAACCACATAGACAGCTGAACAGATCCTTAAAAATTGACACATGATGACTAAATTGCTGTATCATCTATGGTCACTCCATACGCACATTAACGCACAGTTGTTTGGAAGCCATCACGAACTCAATATAAAAAGCTAAATGCATCCTAGTAACATGACTCCTTGTGTACAACTTATTAACCAGAAGCTGAAGAAATAAGAAGGAAATGAAATATAAGGTAAGAAATATATTCTGTCTACTTTCCTGTCCAATTCCTTTTCGGTTCCACATTATTTACCCCATGCGTCTGTAAATTCTGTCTTTACTTATATTACATACACATTGCACCCACTCCCATAAGAATCTGGATACGCCGCGTGTTGTCATCCGAAATTAGGTTGCGGTACTTTAAGGCGCCTTAAGGCGCACCTTAATCAATATCTTAATGCCTATATAGTCATGTATTTGTACTCTTGCTGTCTTAGTTGTTTCTTCTTTACAATCCACACATCGTCTCGCTTGGATTTCCCCCCCCCCCCCCCAATCCCCCATCCAAGCTTTTGCTTGTGCTGTTCTACATGTAGATTGCCCCACAAACAGCATATAGCAAAAGTTTATATCTGAGCATACCTTCCAGGCGTTTGAATAATGTTGCCCCTTTCATATACCACTATAACAAAGAAACGAAGAGCGTTCGTAGGCCTTATAATGTGAAGAAAGCATGGCTCGGAACACCAAGGACCTAGATCTGTGGAGATTCAATAAAACCTACGTTTGATGGCAAGGCACAAGATGTTGACACGGACAACTAATGTATACTTCTGCTTCTGCACGGAATTCTCCATTTTCTAAGCTTAGAAAGCTGCTGTAATTCTACAGAGAATCGTGTTTGCCTAAAGACCTGACTGTAAATGTAGAAGTGTGTGTTTTTCTTCTATGTGCGAAGTTAGTCAAGTATTTATTGTTCTGTCCATAACTTTACCTGTGCAACTTAGCAATATCGTTAGTCTGTGACAAATGGGCTGTGTGCTGTATCTGTACTTTTTGTATGTTGGGATCACTCCGGCGTCTTTCTACACTGTTGGTCTCGGGTGAGATCTGGTAGTATTATTCCACGTTCCCAGCTAAAATTTATAATCTTCAGAAGCATGTATAAGAAAAAGTCCTCGAGGTTTCGCATTTCGTTCTTTTTCTCCCCTGTTACTTGTGGTTTTCTTGGATGGAGTGATTCAATAAATCCATCACGCTCTCTGTGTGTTTCTCTGAAAAGTCAGCATGTCGTTGTGGAGTTTTTGTTTGCGTTTAATTTCTTTTTCGTAATCCGAGTAAAATATTTCGCTTAGTTGAGCATGCACATTTGCTGTGGCTTTTTTTGTAAGCATAATTCCGTTTTGCTACTTGACGATCTATTTAGTTTTACAATTTAAATTATGCTATGCGTTGATACTTTTTTGTGGCTCGTTTTGAACTCAAGCGTAGTCCACACACGTGTTAGTACGTCTAGTGCACATGACTGATTTTTACGTGTGGATTAGCTTTTCCTATTACCAGTGTCCCTCGCCATCAGATGAACCCACTCCAACTTCAGAGGTACTTGTAATTTACGCCCACATGTCACACTGGCCCCATAATCAACATCCATGTTCAAAAGAAATGAGACGCAAGCTGGCCAATGCCCTAAATAGATTAAAAAGTATTGGAAACTGAAGACACAACACCAGCAAACAAGTTCATATTGTTGAGGACATGCATCTTTCACGTGGCAACATGTGTATGTGAGTCATGGACAATTTCCCAATCTTTACCAAATAAACTTGGGGCTTTGTGTTCAAATGATGCAGACAAGTTCTTAGATTTTATGGACCACGAAGAAGAATGGTAACGTCCAATAAGATCTGAACATGGAAGAAAACTGACACATGAGCAGTTTCATGTCTGGGAAATGACTTAATCTGGCAAAATCTAGTTGTCACAGTGGCTTGGACAGAACAGTGATAAATCAATGATTCCTGGTAGTAGAGGCTGGGGTCGACCAGCACGAACAAGACACCGGACATTGCAGAGAGCTTGGACATTACGCTGTACGGGGCAGGAGAAATAGCCAGAGATCGAGAGGCTTTTCCACACGCCCTGATGAGAGCGACGTAAAGTGAAGGACCTGCGACAAGACAACGCTTCTCTATAATGTGCTACCATATTTCTCTAGTCTTATGGATTCTTTTACTTATAACCATTTGGTTTGTAAAGAAGAGTACCATCTTTCCTATGTTTGTAGAGACTAATTTATATTCTGTGTCTGCGTCAATTATTTTGTCTTTCCCAGCCCTATGTTCGTTCCTTTATCGTATAGATCTGAGAGTTTATGTGCGTAGCAATACTTGTATTCTTCTCTTGTTTCTCTGATTAGTGATCCCTTGGCAGCTTTGAGCACTGCTTTACCAAACATGTAGGCTATTTCTTTTATTTTCTGTTTTAATTTGGTAACATAATTTGTCTTGGAGTTACGAAATGTGTTTTTCATTTAGTTCTTTTGTCATTCCATCCTATAAAGATATTATTCCCAACGTAGATGAATGCAAGGTGCAACAGATAATTTAGACATGACAGCAATTTAGGCGCGATATCTAGCATGTCATAGAGATACATTTTGAAAGACTTCTCAGAACAGTGGTTCTCAACCTTTTTTGGCCCGTGCCCCCCCCCCTTTCACCATATTTTCAGAACGTCATTCCCCCCCCCCCCCTTTCGTATTTCCTACCTAAAAATTTGGCCCGTGCCCCCCTTCACCATATTTACAGAACGTCATTCCCCCTTTCGTATTTCCTACCTGAAAATCCCATTCCCCTTTTACACAGTATACGTAATACTGGAAGCTAAATTTAATAGCACATACTAAAACAAGTCTAGACGTCCACATAAAACCTGATTTGTGGGTCTACTTACTTTATAAAATGAATCTTAGACGGGTGTGACGTACAGAACCGTAAAGTATGAAGGGAAAAGCAATATTAAGTAATCGGTTCTTGTATTAACGCGATCTTTAAATAATTTTAATTCCCCCACCCCCCTCGAAACCCAAAAATTCCCCCCTATGGGGGAATTCTCCACCGGTTGAGAACCACTGTCTTAGACCGAAGTTATTCACAGGGCAGGCAACTAGATGATATTGATGAAGGTCTCATGAGTGTAAGGTTTGTGTCAGATATTTAAGACAAGTTTTAATACAAGCGGAAACTGTGGTCTTGTTGATTTAGCACAATTCGCTAAATTTGTTGGATGAAATGCAAAATCTGGAGTCCATGTTCTCATGCAACAATAAGTGTAAGTCGTTTGCTATATTTTAAGTAAAACCTTACATGGTTGTCAGTTGCCCAGTCTTCTACTTGAATTCCGCGTGCACTGACCTCTCTGTAACCACACTCACAAGGACAACGCAGCCATTATTCTTTGTATTCATAAGGAACGATAAACTTTAGCGGTGCACAACTGTTGTGCGTTCACATCAATTACTTCTCCAATTTAATATCGGCCTCATTGATTCTGACTAGACCGTTTGTAGAAGAACTTTGCGTTTTGAGAAAGGAAAGGCGTTTCTACTTAACTTGGTCACTTATCCTTTGTGAATGTTTCTGGTTAATGTGTAACATTCATACGCTCTGTTGGAGAATCTGGGGTGTGCTTCTTTAGTAAATGTTACAGTAATGATTTTTCGAGCAATCTTTATTTTGCTAGTGTAATTAACAAAACCGCTTACCATCTTTCTGATTCGACAGTAATATGCTCAAATGTATATGTTTAGACTGAAGGTGGTCTGTGTCGTTGTTTCATTTAATTGGATATTTTAATTGTATGTATGGATGACTAGTTGTCATGTATATTATATTATGCTTTATACAATGATCTACCAATCTCGTGTGTGCTTGTGGAACTAACTCTACTTCTATGAGATATTATGTGTCGCTCTGGTTAAGCATGTTTTTTGCACCGGGTTTTATCCTCCCAACCATCCCGGCATACGTCTTTATTTGAGTCTACTTTCTTAACACTATAGTTGCTTAGATGTCCGTGTTTCTGTGCCACAGCGTCCGTTTATCACTTGTGATTGTGTTCTAGTAGTGCGCACTAATTCCTAGGCTGCCTGTATGGTTACAGGATTGCCATGTTTCACCAATCTTTTTGTTACATTGAGGTGTTTCTGGTCCACATGCACGGCCAGCGTTGATTCCGAGCGACGCCATGGTCCAGCGTGTAGTGCACAACTACACAGATGACAGTCGGACACGCTCCACATCAGCTTAGTCATGTTTGTACATTGTTTATATACTTGTATCAGTGTATGTTCCCATTGCAACATACGCCTGTGAGACATGGACACTTACTAAACAAGCTGAACAGCGCATAAAAGCCTTTGAATATAAATGTTATAGACGAGTTCTAAGAATATCATGGGTAAAGAAAAGAACAAATGCATCCATACTTCAAGAGTTGAATATTGAGGAGGGATGGCTATTAAAGACGATAAAACAAAGAAAATTGAAGTATTTTGGTCACTTGAAACGTCACGAAAGTGTGGAGAGAACAGTAATGGAAGGGTATATGCCTGGGAAGAGAGGAAGAGGAAGGCCAAAGAGAAGATGGGTGCAGGATGTGGCGGATGATCTCCAGATGGGTGTATCAGACGCGGGACATCTTGCTTGTGATCGAGAAGTTTTCCGGAAGGTTGTTATGGGAGCGAGGTTCTGCAAAGGACATGCTACTGAATGAATGAATGAATGAATCAGTGTATGTTCATTATAAGTGTGCTGACGAAACTCTAGTCGTACAGTCAATGTTCTCACTTGTGGTTGTGTTCGACAAAGGCTTACCAATTCTACTTCTCGATTTCAGGGATTTACTCATTTACGAGGGGAAGTCAATAAGTAAGTCACAAATTGCGGTAGGAAATAACTAAATACGATAACAACTCGACACTTGTTTATTTTTATACATACATTGTCCCTTTATTTCTCAACATAATTTCCACCAACATTGATGCAGTTATCCCATCGTTTTATCAGTCCTCTCAAACCTGCTGTATAGAACTGCATGCTCTGTTTCCTAAACCTCGTTTTCATTTCACATTCAACTTCGACGTCATTCGCGAAATATCTCCCGCCAAGGTGAGTTTTCAGTGGACCAAAAAGGTGGAAATCGCTAGGGACTAAGTCGGGGCTGTAAGGTGGATGTTCCAGAACGTCCCACCTTAGTTGGTTAATTTTCTTATGAGTTAATCGAGCGTGTGTGGTCTGGGATTGTCATAAAGAAGCAACACGCCTCTGGTCAGCAGTCCTGGACGTTTTCTTCGAATTGCATCATGACGCATCGATAGAACTCCACAGTACGATTCAGAATTCACATTGTCACCTTTCTTCTTGAACTTGGTTAAAAGCACTCCTTGACAATCCCAGAACACTGTCAGCTTAACCTTCCCTGCTGATGGCGTAACCTTGAATGTTTGGACAAAGGCGAAGAAGGATGTTTCCATTGCATTGAAGCACACTTTGATTCGGGCTTGTAGACAGCATAAACAGGAAGACTTTCCTTATGAATGTCTTTTGCAGGCAGGTCTTTTGCCCACACAAAAAAAACACACAACAGCTCGTTACTCTTTGGTTGTACACTCCGTAAGTACCGTCGCCATTTTGTTTAAGCGCTGCGTATGCGCATGAGACACC
Organism: Cepaea hortensis; assembly: GCA_963921405.1. Lineage (NCBI taxonomy): Eukaryota > Metazoa > Mollusca > Gastropoda > Stylommatophora > Helicidae > Cepaea > Cepaea hortensis. The sequence goes on from OY992891.1 coordinate 53,585,491, forward strand.
TAGCACCAACTGACGAACGGGAATATAAAGTTCGATGTTGCTGTCACCTAATGACACCTGTTGAAAATACCAACTACATTTACCTGCCATCCCACAGAACTGTGTGACTTACTTATTGACTCGCCCCCGTATCTTCCCTTGCAAGGAAGCAGTCGACTGTCAGTAAGGTGATCACGCTATTCACCGTAAACTGTCTGAAAGCGTCAGTGAGTAATGACATGACATAATTAATCGTTGTTGTCGTCAATTTGTTAACTGGAAATTCTCGAGAACGAACAAATGAACGAAGGAACCTTATTTTCAAAGCGTCACAAAATGAGCACATATGCCCGTCTTACATTCGGCACTGCCAATCACTAATCTTTCGTACTTCAATTATCTTTTCTGCATGTTACATTCACACAGGAAACAAAAGCATTGCCAACTGCAAGTTGTGAACATAAACAATGCATATTATCATATTATGAGACAGGCAGGCAGACAGACCACAACCACACGCATACAAGGAAGACACGATGAGGGAACTCCTGCTTGCGTTTCTGAGACAGAGATGCTATTGCTGCTACACCACACACAGCTTCTTTAAGTTAGTATTTATCCTAATAAATACCAAACCAGTGTTCTTGGACAAAACTACACGCCAGCCAATAACCACAATCAACAATGAGGAGATTGAAAATGCCACAATCGATAATATCTAGGCATCATAATGAACTTTTCCCACGGAAAGTTCACAGGACGCCGTAGTACGAACTAGTGGCTCAAAATCGGGAAATACAGGAACATAGAATGTTTGAGAACATGCATGCATCTTTCCAATGGCCACATACGGATATGAGTTATGGAGCATTTCACAATGTAGGAAACCCTCAAATGTTACAGATCAGTTCTTATAGTGTTGACCAAGAAGAAGAAACTTACTCTCATTGTACCAGATGTGAACACGAAGAAACCTGGTTCATAAACTGCTTTATGTCTCGGATAATGAAATATTGGATCTTAATAAATGTTGCAGTGGTTTGGAACGAACAGGGACAGAATAGTGACAGAACAATGACAGAAGAGTGACACAACAATGACAGAACAATGACAGAACAATGACAGAACAGTGACAGAACAATGACATAACAGTGATAGAACAATGACAGAACAGTGAAAGATCTATGACAGAAAAATGACAAAACAGTGTCAGAACAGTGATAGAACAGTGACAGAACAATGACAGAACAGGGACAGAACAATGACAGAACAATGACAGAACAGTGACATAAAAGTGACATGAAGCATGGTTCTAGAAGATGATGCAGGGATCGAGCAGCAAAAACATGGACACAGGACATCGCCGACACCATGGTCATGAGGATGTATGAGGCAGGCCAACTAGCAAGTGATCGAGGCACTTTAAGGCATGGCATTATGGGATTAACATTCTTCACAGCATCTGCTACATGTTGAAAAACAAATCGGATAAAGATCGCACATGGACTTAAGGTATACAAAATAGTGAATGTTTAAGAAATTTGAGATTTTAATTGTTTATACTGAGTTATCTGTAAACTCAATAACAAATACTCAAGAATTAACACACGAACGGTTATTGTCTCGCACTAGCGTTCATAACACAAACACTAGCAATATGGTAGCAACAACAAAAACATGACTAGACTCAAGACATACCTTTATGCATGCCTGTGAATCTATCCTTTAACACGGTCAGCTCGTAAATATCCCCAAATTCCAGGAACACCGGGCGCAGATCCTTCTCCTCCAGGTTCCGGGGAATCTGACCCACAAAGAGTTTAATGGCGTCATGATCCTGAGGAGAGAAGTCACCAGTGACCAGGTTTTGACGGCCTCAGCATTTTCATGAGTTAAAGTGCATGGATTAACGATTCAGCGGGAAATGTGTTTATTTCAGACTAGTGTTCTTATGACAACATTCGTTGTGCTTATAATTTAACTGCTTGTTGATTTTTCTTATCATATCGCCTTGCACCAAGACGACTCACAAGGGACCTGAGATCTATTTATCCATTTTACCTATGTGTATATTTACTTTATTTACCACTTCTCCTAAATTACTCATAGCCAAACTTGTTCTCAGAACTAGGAACAAAATGGCAGCAATTTTCCTTGAAGTATAACATTTTTGTGTTAAGTATAACAGTATCACGTGAAGTATACCAGTATCGCGTGAAGTATACCAGTATCGCGTGAAGTAAAACAGTATCATCATGTAACAGGTCCTATGCAGAACGTCGCTCTCATCTTGACCAGGCAACAAGACGCTCGAGCATTTGATAGCTCCCCTACCTCATGCATGTGTATGTCAAATATATCTTCACTGTCTTGTGTCCGTTGATCCGTGCCCATTCATCCAGGAATCATGCCTTCTATTCCACTGTGACCTGATATAAGAGCAACTTATTTCAATTGCCGAGACATCATGCTGTCCGTGAGCCAGTCTTCGTCGATGTTCAGATCATGTTTTTTTTCATTTCTTCTTCTTCTTCTTCTTCTTCTTCTTCTTCTTCTTCTTCTTCTTCTTCTTCTTCTTCTTCTTCTTCTTCTTCTTCTTCTTCTTCTTCTTCTTCTTCTTCTTCTTCTTCATTCTCTTCTTCTTCGTCTTCTTCTTCTTCTCCTTCTTCTCCTCCTCCTCCTCCTCCTTCTTCTTCTTCTTCTTCTTCTTCTTCTTCTTCTTCTTCTTCTTCTTCTTCTTCTTCTTCTTCTTCTTCTTCTTCTTCTTCTTCTTCTTCTTCTTCTTCTTCTTCTTCTTCTTCTTCATCTTCTTCTTCTTCTGGGTCCACAGTATTCAAAGAATGTGTCTGTAACAGCTAAGTTCAAAGGTACAGTCTTCTTCCCCAGTAAGTGCGACTTGGTCCAGATCTCACAACCACACGCATAGGAAAGATGCATGTTCTAACAGTGTTACCTTCACTTAATTATAACACAAAGTGACTGGTGAATACACGTCATTGTCTCTCCATGCGTGAAAAATCATCATGCAGACAAGCGTGTAAAACCGTGGCACATGTTATCAAACATCAACAGTTGTTGATGCGTTTTTGAGTTGTTGATCATGTCTGTGTTCTTGTCCCGATTTTGCCATTTATGCAAGCCCATTGAATGAGGCAGTGTATGTAACTATTTGTCTTCTAATTTCTCAGTTTGTCATTTGCAGCACCATTTTCAAATTAATGTCTCTTCGTAGTAAGGTGAATAAATCTTCAATTTCTGTTTCATACCTCTGTCGGCTAGAGTGCGTGCCACCTAATTATGTCCCCCAGAGGCAGAAGAACCAATGAGCAAGTCCTACAAGAAGCAAATGAAACCTGTAAATTGATTAGCGAAATTAGGCGTAGGAAGTCAAAATATTTTGAACACGTTATGAGAAGGAATAAATTGGCGAACTTGGTGACAACTGGTAAGACTAAGGGGGGAAGAGAACAAGAGGAAGGCAGAAAAGTAAATACCCGGATGGATTGGCCATGTGGTATAGTCGAGACAAGAACACTGAGCTGATCCAGGACTCTGGTGATCAAGTGAGATGGCGAAACATGACCGCCTGTGCTTATCGGCATGGCACATGATGTGATGAGAGGCTAATGAGTCCGACTGCAGCAAAGAGTTGTATAAGGCTTATGTTCCCGAGACAGGTTTCTGACAAATATATTGTTGTTGTCCAAGGTTTTACCCAGGCGATGTATCATCTCTAGACTATTTGGCACTTCGATGACACTAAGTACAATGCCCTTTTGCACTACTTGAGGCATACTGTGTACATAATGCAAGTCTCATATCTTTATAGGCCAGTCGACACTCCATGCGTGACGTGGTGAAGATCACGTCGGCAGCAGCCTTTACTTTCCAGAACATTTCCAAGTACCCGAGTTAAGCTAGGTCGACCTGGGGGGGGGGGGGGGGGGGGGCCTTGGTTTAGCTAGACGATGTGAGAGTGAACTCCCGACAGTACTAAACGGCAACGACTCATTTGTATTTCCGGTATTCAGCGAGTCATTTGCGAGTCAGCTCCAACTATCGGCGTGCCTTTGCCAGTTTATGTGTACATTGTCTAGTGTGTTTTGACATGTTCACTTCTTCCCTTTGCTGCTGTGAGTGCCAATAAATACATATGTGTCATGCGCACTTTAAGAGTCCGTTAATGTCAGGTGTTATCAAGGATACCATTGTTATATGCATATAAACAGTGTGTTTAAGTGTTCAAGCAATCAATCAATCATGTGCCATGCCGGAAAGCGTGGGCGGTCATGACTCGCCATGTCACTCGATCACCAGAGTGTTTAAGTGTTACCTGTGCACGATTAAATATAGAAGTTAGGACATCATGCTGGCCATAACTGGTGACCTCATGCCGAGAAGACGTGGGTTTACATCCTACATCTTGCCATCCTGTCAGGTCAGAGTTCATGGCGTTTGCGTAGGGGTTATGAATCTACAACCATGGTCAGACTGCGAGAACTGCAAATTAAAAGAGGTGTGGCCAAACAAGAACACTACGCAGGAAGCGAAATAAGATTGATAAACCAACACAGAGCTGGTGTCGTGAGCCGCTACACGTTGCGGGATTTGCTGAGGAGGGAATCCGATCCGAGCACTTATGGACTGAATGATGTGCAATGAGGATGATCTGTCGACTGACTAACTAACTAACTATGTTTATTTTACTTTTGATAGTCTTGTTCTGATTACCATTTCGGGTCTTGTCCTATCTCGAGTAGCCTTATCTCCTGTGTCCTGTCTTCAATTCACTTATCTTGCCTTATCTTGTCGTTTCCTGTCTCTTTTGCATTGAACTGTGTTGTTTTTCTTTCCTTGTTGTGTCTCGATTAACTTGTCTTATCGTTTCATCTGCTCATATCTTGTATTATTTGGTTTTGGCTTGTCATGTCTGGTCTGGTTTTGCCTTGTCCTGTGTTGGCTTGCCATTGGTTTGTGTCCTTCCGAGACTTGTCTCGTCTTACCGTCTTGTCTTATCCTGTCTTGTGTAGCCTTGTATTCTGTATCTTGCTTCAGCACATTTATATTTAATTGCCTTGACTAGTCGTATCTTGTCTGTTTTGTCTTGCTTTATTTTGTCTTATTTGATTGTGTCTTGTTATGTCGGATTTTGTTTTGCCTCGTCCTTTGTTGGCTGCCACTACCTTGTTTTCTAGCTTTGATCTGTCTCGACTCGCGGTCTTGTCTTGTCGTGTCTCTGGTCCTCTTTTGATTTGTAGGCTTGTCATATCTTGCCTTGCCTTGGTTTGTATTATCTCGACCTGTCTTGCCCTATATTGCTTTATCTCTTTGGTCTTGTCTTGCCCTTTACTGTTTATCCACAGACACACAGGAAGCAAGTCCATTTCCTGCCGTTTAGTACTGTCGGGAGTCCGCCCTCGCGTCCCTAGTTCAAAACAGTTCAAAAATACAAACAGGACCAGCAACATGCAGCAAGTACTCACCTTCATGGGCAAAATTGAGTTGGCCGAGGGTGACTGCGCATGACTGCCTGGCGGCGGATGTGAAGTGTGACTGAGGGCATGGCTGAGGGCGTGGCTGATGGAAGGCGGTGGGGGAATAATGTGGTGGGACGCTGTGTTTATAGGAATATGAGAAAAATGATGGGATAAGTGGGCATCCTGAAGTAAGGAAGCGGGGATCACCGCGGTCATCATGTCAAGCATTGGAGTTGGTTTCGTATGCGTTTCCAGATAACTGACCAGAGAATACTGCGTATGGGGGTAAATGGTTGGTGTCAGTGTCAATGCGCTGGAAGACTCAATGATTTTCCCTGGAGGATATATACGAGATGTGAACTGAAATCATCAGCAGCAGATTATATTTGTTGATGTGACTCTGTCAATAAGCACGTGATAATTTGTCTATGATTGATTTCTAAAAAGATGGTCAATAAATTCCCTCGATTTTCAGCTGCGTACTGACTCCCAGTGGAGTAATTGGAATGGTTTGAGTCCGTGGGGATAAATCACATGTGTATTTTAACTGACAAATCTTGCATAAATGATTGTCTAGAGAAATAACGCCTTCAAGCTTTCATCAGTAATCAGAACGGTAAAGATATGTTATTGTTTGCTTCAATCCCCCTCTGGACAGATTGAGTATTCACAGAGAAATATCACCAATGAGAATATTAAACTCCCGTTATTTTCTTCACACACACCAAAGTTTAGTTATATAACAAACATTACAATTTCTAATCGCTGTAACTTGTTATTCAATATCTCAGAACAGAACCACAAAAATAGTTTGGTTGTTTCTTATGCAGTTGGTGAGCACACAATGATACGCACATAAGTAGCATGTACACACGATGTTTACTGGCTACGTTGACGTTGTCAGCTAGTTTTAGTGCAGGGTTGTGTGTCTCAGACTATCACCGCTGTTACAGTAGGTTGTTTCTATAGCGCGCTGCTCCAGAAGATGAAACGGCAGGGTTCGTGTCCGTGCTTGTGTATTAAAGTTGACACTTGAACAATCGACCTGTAGGATTAGGAATGCATGCGTAACGTTAATCATTGATCTGTAGGATTAGGAATACACGTGTAACGTTAATAATTGCACTGATATTATGGGATACATTTGTTTGCGCTTGCTTGCTTTAAACTCAAGCGTAGTCCATACATGGGCTACTACTTTTAGTGCACAGGACTGATTTTTGCATGCGGATTAATTAGCTTTCCCTATTACCAGTGTCCCTCGGTACAAGTGTCCATTAGACAAACCAACTCCGATTTCTAAGGTACTTGTAATTAACGTAGCCATGTCAAAGACGAGAAGTCAACATGTTAGTCCAACTGACTGATATAGTGGTTGAACCTGAGACAGGACACTGACAATTTAAGAGCGAACTCTTATCCATTCGGCCACGCTAGTCTCCGTGTATTAGCAGCAATTACTTATTGTGAAGACACCTTAAAATAATGTCACTCTTATAATTACATACCCCACCTGTTTCCTTCCTGCTATCTCCATCTCCGACGTATACATTAACAGAAGAGCTCTCATTATGAACTCACCATTTTTGGAGTTCTATTTTAGTTCCACACAGCCTAGGGGTTTATGATAATCAATAATTATGTGTGTGTGGGTGTGTGCGTGCGTGTGCGTGAGGTCTTGCGTGCGCGAGTGTGTGTATGCTGAACTGCACACTAAAAGGCTGGCAAGCAAGAGGTCGGTAGCAATACAGCTGGGCAGATATAATCTAAAATGTTTTGCATATCCTTTACAGGACATCGCTGTCAACATCAGCATCTTTCAGCTGATTGTTGATTTCTTGGCAAGATTACGCTCAGTAGTTTGCCATTGCTTTCTGAGCGGCCGGCTCACTTACCCCGTAAGTTACCGACACGATTCGAACCACTGATGATTCTCACCGTCGTCACGTTACTTACGAGAGTATACGAGATTACGGAGAAAAGTTGCTTACCTCTAGGCCAGGAAGCCGGCAGTTATCATCTAGATTCGGGTCAACTAGACTACGTCCATTTGTAACAATAAAGTAAGGGAGACAAACTGGTGGAGATCAATTACAGCCAACATTTATGGCAGAGATGCCGTTTAATTGACCGATTGATTGATTCTATATTCTGTAAGGCACTTCAAATATATACAGATTTCATTGCGACAAATATGTCGAAGTTTACACTATCCACATCCACGAACCTGGATGTACGCACCGGGACGTGCCAAAGTCAAAGATAATGAACGCGCAGACCAGCTGGCAAATAATGCACCAATACATACGGGAAGAAGCATGGGCAGGACTGATATAATCAATGCAATGCGGACTCGGTTCTCAGATACTGACGAGAGTCTGATGCTAACCTGATTGCGTAAACTGGAAGGGAGAGGGGGAAGTGTGTGTGTGTGTGGGGGGGGGGGGGTAAACCTGATAAATATCGTCAATGTCGCCGTTGGGACAAAGAGAGGACGTACCATAACCAACACTTTATGGGAACAGTGAGCATAAATACTTTTGGATGGTTGCTGCATCGGGGGACTGAGCACACACGAGAATGCCCAGGGTGCAATGACGTTGTTCATCATTGCATAACATAACATCCACATCCATAAACAGGCTTGGATACATGAACACCTAGGCATTACTATCCCCATCCACAAAATATAATCATCGCTTATATTCGGGAAAACCCCTACATGTATTATTTATAGACAACTAGCTGACCCGGCCCGGCTTCGCCCAGGCCCTGTTGGGGAGCATCTCATTTAATTCATATAAGTAGTCATATAAGTTCTCGTTCCCGTTACCGACTATCTGTCTGTCTGTCTGTCCCGGCCCGGCATCGCCCAGCTCTTAGTGTGGAGCATCTCATTTAATTCATATAAGTAGTCACATAAGTTCCCGTTCCCGACTGTCTATCTGTCTGTCTGTCTGTCTATCTGTCTGTCTATCTGTCTGCCTGACCCTGCCCGGCTTCGCCCAGCCCCTGATGGGGAGCATCTCATTTAATTCATATAAGTAGTCATATAAGTTCCCGTTCCCGTCTGTCTGTCTGTCTGTCTGTCTGTCTGTCTGTCTGTCTGTCTCTCCCTCCCTCTCTGTCTGTCTGTCTGTCTGCCTGTCTGTCTAATCATTTATTGGTTGCAGTTAGAACAACCTAGATAAACGAAGATCAACTTACAAAAAGCATTAGAAAGAGCACTTGAAAGGTCTTTACATCTTCCCCAACAATTAACTTGGGTAAATGGAGCGGCGGCAGCAGCAGCAGCAGAAGAAGAAAAAGGAGGAGTAGGAGCTGGGAGGAGGAAGAGGGAGGAGGAGGGAGGAAGAGATAGGCGGAGAGAGGAGGAGGAGGGAAGAGGAGGGAGGAGTAGGAGTAGGGAGGAATAGGAGGGAGGAGGAGGGATTAAGAGGAGGAGAGAGGAGGAGGAGGGAGGAGGAGGGAGGAGGAGGGAGGAGGTAGATGGAGGAGGAGGAGGAGAGAGGAGGAGGAGAGAAGAAGAGGAGGGAGGAGGAGGGAGGAGGGGGAGAAGGGAGGAGGAGGAGGGAGGAAGAGGGAGGAGGAGGTGGGAAGGATGGAGGAGGGAGGAGGAGGAAGAAGAGAGGAGGAGGGAGGAGGAGGGAGGAAGGAGGAGGGAGGAGGGGAGGAGGAGTAGGGAGGAGGAGGAAGAGGGATGAAGAGGGAGAAGGAGGGAGGAGGAGGGAGGAGGAGGGAGGAGGAAGGAGAAGGAGGAGGGAGCATAAGGGAGGAGAAGAACGCAGGATGAGGGGGAGGAGGAGGGAGGAGGAGAGGGAGAAGGAGGGAGATAGAGGAGGAGGGAGGAGGAGAGAGGAGGAGGAGGAGGAGGCGGAGGTAGGAGGAGGAGGGAGGAGGAGGGAGGAGATAGAGGGAGGAGGAGGGAGGAGGAGGGAGGAGGGAGGAGAAGGAGGGGGAGGATGAGGGAGGATGAGGAGGGAGGAGGATGAGGAGGGAGGAGGAGGAAGAGGGAGGAGGTGGAGGGAGGAGGAAGGAGGAGGAGGGAGGAGGTAGAGGGAGGAGGAGGAGAGAGGGTGAGGAGGGAGGATGAGGAGGGAGGAGGAGAAGGGAGGAGGAGGGAGGAGAAGGGAGGAGGAGAGGGATGAGGAGGGAGGAGGAGAGGGAGGAGGAGGGAGGAGTAAGAGGAGGATGAGGAGGTAGGTGGAGGAGGGAGACAAAGGGAGGAGAAGGAGGAGGAGGGAGGAGGAAGGATGAGGGGGAGGACGTAGGAGGAGGAGGAGGGAGGAGGAGGAGAAGGGAGGAGGAAGGAAGCGGAGTGATTAGGAGGAGGGAGGAGGGCGAGGAGGTAGGAGGAGGAAGAGGGAGGAGGGCGAGGAGGTAGGAGGAGGAAAGAGAAGGAGGGAGGAGAAGAACGCAGGATGAGGGGGAGGAGGAGGAGGGAGGAGGAGAGGGAGAAGGAGGGAGATAGAGGAGGAGGGAGGAGGAGGAGAGAGGAGGAGGAGGGAGGAGGCGGAGGTAGGAGGAGGAGGGAGGAGGAGGGAGGAGGTAGAGGGAGGAGGAGGAGGGAGGAGGAGGGAGGAGGGAGGAGAAGGAGGGGGAGGAGGAGGGAGGATGAGGAGGGAGGAGGATGAGGAGGGAGGAGGAGGAAGAGGGAGGAGGTGGAGGGAGGAGGAGGGAGGAGGCGGGAGGAGGTAGAGGGAGGAGGAGGAGAGAGGATGAGGAGGGAGGAGGAGAAGGGAGGAGGAGGGAGGAGAAGGGAGGAGGAGAGGGATGAGGAGGGAGGAGGAGAGGGAGGAGAAGGGAGGAGGAAGGAAGAGGAGTGATTAGGAGGAGGGAGACAAAGGGAGGAGAAGGAGGAGGACGGAGGAGGAGGGATGAGGGGAGGACGTAGGAGGAGGAGGGAGGAGGAGGAGAAGGGAGGAGGAAGGAAGCGGAGTGATTAGGAGGAGGGAGGAGGGCGAGGAGGTAGGAGGAGGAAGAGGGAGGAGGGCGAGGAGGTAGGAGGAGGAAGGAGAAGGAGGGAGAAGAACGCAGGAGGAGGAGGGGGAGGAGGAGGGAGGAGGAGGAGGGAGGAGGAGGGAGGAGGAGGGAGGAGGAGGAAGAGGGAGGAGGAGGGATGTGGAGGGAGGAGGAGGGAGGAGATAGAGGAAGGAGGAGAGAGGATGAGGAGGGAGGAGGAGAAGGGAGGAGGAGGGATGAGGAGGAGGGAGGAGGAGAGGGAGGAGGAGGAGGGAGGAAGGGGAGGAGGGAGGAGGAGGGATGAGGGGGAGGACGTAGAATTAGAAGGAGGGAGGAGGAGTGCGTGGGAGGAGAGAGGAGGAGAAGGGAGGAGGAAGGAAGAGGAGTGATTAGGAGGAGGGCGAGGAGGTAGGAGGAAGAGGGAGGAGGAGGGAGGAGGAGGAAGAGGAAGGAGGAGGAGGAGAAAGAGGGAGGAGGAGGAGGGAGAGGGAGGAGGGGGAGGGGAAGAGGAAGAGGGTAGAAGGAGGAGGAGGGGAGAGGAGGAGGAGGATTTTAACGCATATGCCTGTACATAACTGCAGCGAAAAGGTGGGTCTGTCTATCTATCTGACCTGGCGTGGCTTCGCCCAGCTCCAGGCGGGTAGCGTCTCATTAAATTCATACAACAAAAAAAGTAACTTAAAAGAATGTCCTTCCACACACCATCCATTATTTTTAATGAAAACTCTTTCTAATCACCTGCATGACTACAGTAACTTCTTAAGCATAAAAAGATGAGTTACAATGTTATGCATTGTGCATTATTTTTATGAAAACTTTGAAAATGCCTTAAAGATTGTATCATTATTTATTATAACTCATATGCCGGTACATAACTATGGACAAAGAGTTTATAAATCTTTGAAAACGATGCAACAATATGACTATAAGTTATACAGAAAAGTTATTAAAAGTTATGCCCCTTGAAATAACTTTTACAGAGTTAGGTCCCCTCGCTGTATATAAATTATAACGAAAAATGGAAAATTAAATAATATTCAGTAAGCAGCCGATTTCACACTTAAAAAATATGACAGTTGGCTGCGCTGATATGAAAGGAACACGTGTAGAAAATTTCATCTCAATCGGATGGGCCGTTCGCGAGCGCATAAAGGACATACGGACATACAGACGGAGATTGCCTTTTATATATAAGATTTAAACACTGCGCACATGATTGATTTATTGATTGATTGATCTAGGAACCAACATTACAGCATTCGGGACATTCCTATAGGCGCTCTGTCCCCATCCTCAGCAGCCAGCGAAGAGTTCCAACACCAATAGTGCCAGCAGGAATCTTATTATATGTCCGTCTCGCCTTTCCCCTGAGCGTCGATCGTCGGACAGATCCCCTCGTCACCCCTTGCTGTCGCATTCTTTCAAGACCATGGTGATCCATTTGCTCCTCTGAGGTGTACATGTGCTCCCACAAGGCCACAACGACGTCTACCTTGTCATTCATCAATACTCCACCAAGTTTTGCAGAGCCAGCCAATCTGTCTGCCTGTTCATTCCCCAGCACACCGGCATGCCCCGGAGAAAATATCCAGTTGATGCTTGCCACCCGTGACTTCCGAAGCGTAGCAAGCCACTCCGCACGAAGCTTGCCTGTCCTCACCCTACTCAGCATGCTTTCTGAGTCAGTTACAATCACGATGTGTGTGTGTATCGTATTCTCCATCCAGCGGAAAGCTGCACTGACCGCCTCCACCTCCATTCTTAAGCTAGATGTTGTGGTATCATATGCCAGGCTCTCCTGCACTAAACGTCGACTATCTTCTCTAAAACCTTCCTAAATGTATTTTGAAGGGTAATGATCCTAAAGCCGCTAAGGATGACATTTTGCGTGAGTAGGATCATCATTATCATCATCAAGTGCCATGCTAGTCTCCATCAAGTCTATGTTCTTGTCCCGACCATGCCATGCTGCCAAATCATTAAGATATGTATCCCTTTGTCTTCCTCTTGCATTCTGCCCATTAAGCTTGCCAGTTGTCACTAAATTGTCAAGTTTCTCCTCATAACATGTCCAAAAAAATCTTGATTGTATGCGTCTAATTCCTCCAGTCAATCTCCGTTTTTTTTTTATTTGTCTATTTAAGTAGGATAGATTTTATAATAAATATGTATATATTCTGGGAGCAAGAATCTGCTAATAGTTATGAACAAGAGCTGAAATGAATTCAGAGCAACTGAAAGAGGATTTAGATCAGGATATTGTTTTTTCTATATAACCTAATCGGTTTAACATTTATAGCGAGACAATACTCAGACACACCGGACATTTTCAACGTTGTACAGCTGGAGACTACATACAATATTACAAGACCCGCTCATGACAACAGCATGGTCCGAAAATGTATGTCCATCATTTGAGATATGGTTTGGTGGGAAAGTAAAACGAAACAATTATCATTAAACGTCAGCAACCATGACTGCGGGGTTTTTTGTTTTGTTTAGTTCCTCGCTTAAAAATCAAGCGTATTTCATACTCGTGCTACTACTTCTAGTGCAATAGACTAGTGTTGTGTGTTGATTTGCTATACACCTTCCGCAAATCAAGCCAAGAAACCATAACAACCATGAAAGAAAACATAATAAGAAAGAGATCTGGTGGCGAGACCCCCAGGCCAAGCAGATCAGATAACACTGGGGAAGAGTGTGACACAGGGACCAGTACTAGTAATCGTGATGACGGAGTTAATCCTGACTGTGTTACCAAGGAAATCCACTGTGTCGGACTAAGAAACAGAGTAAGGAACGTGGAATGTAAGAAGTCTTATGGGGGGACGCTTAAAGTAGTTTGTGTTGAGATTGAGAGGTTAAATATTTAAATTTTAGGAATTAGTGAACATCTCTGGCGAGGCAAGGGACATTTCACAACTGTAATAGAAGTCTTTACATTTATTCTGGTAGAGACGTCGGAGGCCAGAGTGGAGTGACATTTTGTTTAGATAAAACAACTGCAAAAGCTTTAATGGGATATAACCCAGTTAGTGATAGAATACTAGAATAATCTCTATTAGACTTAAAGTTCGTCAAAAAAAAAAAACACACACACACACACGCACACACTCACACACACACATACACACACACACACACACACACACACACACTCGTACAGATATATGCACCTACTTCAACAGCAGAGGAAGACGAAATTGAAGATTTGTACAATACACTGCAAGACACATTAAATAAGATTGGTCAAAATGATATAGCAATAATAATGGGAGATTTTTAAGCGAACGTAGGTACAGGAAGAGCTGAAAATGAGAGACACGTTTTAGAAAATTTTGGATTGGGAAATAGAAAACGATAGCCAACACACTTTTTAAACAACACCCAAGAAGACTCTTCACATGGAAGTCTCCGGACAGTATTACCAAAAATCAGATAGATTATATTTTAATACAAAGACGATGGAGATCAAGCATAACATCTGCAAAAACCCTACGAAGTGCAGAATGTTATACAGATCATCAGTTATTAGAAGCAGATCTGAAATTAAAACTCAAAAAGCTTACCCGAGGACCAAGGCCACTTCGTTTTGATCTCACAAAAATACCAGATGCATACAACCTAGAAGTTAGGAATCGTTTTGGGGTCTTGATGTCTGTACAAGAGGAAATGACACCTGATGAACTGGCAGTACAAGCTAAATATATCTTGATAACTGCAGCCAAAGATTTCATTCCGACTAAGTAAAAGCAACTTAAGCCATGGATTACATCAGACACGTTAGAATTAATCAAACACCGAAGGGAACTGAAACAGAAAAGAGATGAATCCGATAATAGCAGGATGAAGTATAAATCTTTAACTCGAGAAATAAGAAAGAACACAAGAAAAGACAAACATCAATATGTACAAGATTGCTGTACCAGAATAGAGCAATATCATAAGACTGGAAGAGATTATGAAATGTTCAAAGAAATGAAGTTATTGACAAGAAATGTTCAACCTCAATTGATTGTTATCTGTGACAAGATGGGAAATACCTTAACAGAATCTAGACAAATTCTAGAAAGATGACAGGAGTACTGAAGTGGAATGTATAATATGAGTGACAGTGAGGATATGAATGAGATACATGAGCCAATGACAGGAGAGACAGAACCTGAACCCTCATTTGATGAAATTGCATGGGCAATAAAGAACCTGAAGAATGGTAAATCACCTGGATGTGATGAGATTCCAGCTGAACTAATTAAAGCGGGAGGAGAAGAAAGCATACAAATCTAAAACATATTATGTAAACAGATATGGACATATGGTAGGTATATGGCCAAAAGATTGGAAGATAACTATTTTCATGCCAATACCAAAAAAGGGCAACCTGAAATTATGCACCAACTATAGAACTGTTGCCCTGATCAGTCATGCAAGTAAAATTCTACTAAGCATCATAATGGGAAGACTTCATTGGAAGAAAATGGAAGAAGAAACTAAAGTGGTTCAAGTTGGATTTAGACAAGGAAGAGGAACAAGAGATCACATTCTCAACATGCGTTAAATAATAGAGGAGAATTTAATGTGAACCTATTCTCATGTTTTGTCGATTATTCAAAGGCATTTGACTGTGTACAACATCAAATACTTTGGGAAATCATGAGGCATATGGGCTTTCCATCACATGTAATACAACTCATTAGAATGCTCTATCTAGGCCAACAAGCTGCAGTTAGAATTGATGGCTAATTGGTTTGACATCAAGCAAGGAGTCCGTCAGGGACGTGTGTTGTCCCCTTATTTGTTTAACCTGTACGCGGGAAATATAATGAGAAATGTAAGAGATGATATAAACAGCTAGCTATATGATGTCCTAAATATCGGTGATCATGACATACCAGAGATTCGGTAAGCTGATGATACAGTATTGCTATCCACAACACAGAATGGTATAGAAAACCTAATAGCCTCAACCCAATTGAATAGTGAAAATCACACCTTATATCTTAACATAGCAAAGACGAAGATAATGCATACAGAAAAAACTACTATGGAGAAAGAAATATATGTTAATGAGGACAAAATTGGAGGTGGTAGACAATTTTGAATATCTTGGGTCATTGATTACCAACAACGCTGACACAATGAAAGAAATTAAACGACGACTATCAATTGCTCTTCAGAGACTAAAACAACTGAATAAATTATGGAGTGGGGCAGACAGAACTACAAAAATTAGATTTTTAAGAGAATGCATTCTTCCCATTGCAAAATACGCCTGTGAGACCTGGACACTTTCTAAACAAGCTGAACAGCGCATAAATGCCTTTGAATATAAATGTTATAGACGATTTCTAAGAATATCTTGGGTAAAGAAAAGAACAAATGCATCCATTCAGGAGCTGAATATTGAAGAAGGTTGGCTATTAAAGACGATAAAACAAAGAAAATTGAAATTATTTGGTCACTTGAAGCGTCACGAAAGTTTGGAGAGAACAATAATGGAGGGGTAAATGCCTGGGAATAAAGGAAGAGAAAGGCCAAAGAGAAGATGGGTGCAGGATGTCGCGGATCATCTCCAGATGGGTGTATCGGACGCGGCACATCTTGCTTATGATCGAGAGGTTTTCCGGAAAGTTGTTATGGGAGGGAGGTTCTGCAAAGCACATGCTACTGAATGAATGAATGAATGAATGATTAGCAATTTTACTACCAGTGCTCTTCCCCATCAGAAGAACCCACTCCGACTTCAGTGATACTTGCAATGTATATCCCTAAGCCAAGGACGAGTAATTAATATTTTAGTCCAGCTGACCGGTGTAGGGGTTGAACCCACTACGTTGGCATCAGCGCACCGGATGTTTAAGAACGAGCGCTCTTATCAATTCGGCAATGCCGATCTCCACTGCATTGTATAGTGTCCAAGACGTCACAATCCATGTCCCTATATTATCCAGTTATAGTTTTTTGAAGCATTTATTGTCCTGGATTCTCTAGGCAACTTTACGTCCTGTATTCTCTCTCTCTCTCTCTCTCTCTCTCTCTCTCTCTCTCTCTCTCTCTCTCTCTCTCTCGTTCTCTCTCTCTCTCGTTCTCTCTCTCTCTCTCTCTCTCTCTCTATGTATGTATATACATATATACTTATATATATATATATATATATGATTCAATCAGTTCCATCGTTTTATATATATATAAGATTCAATCAGTTCCATCGCATTCACACATCGCACACACATCTGACGGAAGATGAGACACAGACATAAAGAGCAAGCACGACATATTTACAGAGTGTTAAGGTAATGAGCAGCGTCTAGAAAACATAAATAGCGCAATTACTGCATATAATCCGCTTACTGGGAAAGTATATGGCCTCTTATTATTATATATGGATGCGAATGCTGGACAATGACTCATGAAATTGTGAAGGAACTGGAGACAGAGATGATGTAGAATTAGAGAAGTATGTTGAGAATATCATTAAAGGAGAACAGAACAAACACTAAGTTATTGAAAGTAGCAGGCGTTATAATATTATTTTCACACCCATAAAGAACAGACAGATGACATTTATGGGACATTTCAACAGAAGGGATGAAATAGAGACACGCGCCTTACGTTGAGGTTTAATATACAAGATAGGCAGAGAACGATATATAAGGAAAGCTTAAACAGCTGGGCTTGAATTATTATCAGCAACATCAACTTCATAAATATATCAAACTAGCGAGAGAGAGAGAGAGAGAGAGAGAGAGAGAGAGAGTGAGAGAGAGAGAGAAAGAGAGAGAGAGAGAGAGAGAGAGAGAAAGAGAGAGAGAGAGAGAGAGAGAGAGAGAGAAAGAGAGAGAGAGAGAGAGAGAGAGAGAGAAAGAGAGAGAGAAGGAGAAATAAAGAGTGAGAGTCGTGGCAGCTAATGTCTGCTACAGACCAGGCACACAAAGAAGAAGAAGGAGGAGGAGGAGGAGGAGGAGGAGGAGGAGGAGGAGGAGGAGGAGGAGGAGGAGGAGGAGGAGGAGGAGGAGGAGGAGGAGGAGGAGGAGGAGGAGGAGGAGGAGGAGGAGGAGGAGGAGGAGGAGAAGAAGAAGAAGAAGAAGAAGAAGAAGAAGAAGAAGAAGAAGAAGAAGAAGAAGAAGAAGAAGAAGAAGATTGGTTATCAATTACGTCTTTCGGTAGCACACGTTCACCCTGAGGTCTTTTAGATAGACATATATAGCCCATATATCTGAACATGGCTGTTCTTTTGTAACAAAGGTATCGAAGATACAAACATATTATTATAATAATCGTTTCGTGTGAGTGAAGGGGCGACACTCAGAAAGAACAAACACAGGAACGAACGAATAACCTTAATTTTGAAAAGGTTAAGAATTGGGCACAAACGCATAGAGAGATACGCACAGACAGACAGACAGACAGACAGACAGACAGACAGACAGACAGACAGACAGACAGACAGACAGACAGGCAGGTAGGCAGGCAGGCAGGCAGGCAGGCTGGTAGCAGACAGAGAGACAGATCGACAGAAAGAGGTAGGTAGGGATTTAGGTAGGTTGGTAGTCGCTTTAAAGTTGCTTAAATGTCGACAGGGTCGACTTCATTGCACCGGGTCTTATTCCATTTGGCTCAGTCTCTTTCCGCAGCGCGGAAAGCGTCGCACAAGGCACGAACTCCGTAGCTCTAGCGACGACCCACAGGAGTCTCCGAAAAATTTAACTAGTGAACCAAAGGACGCGGTACGGAATCGAACATTCAACCTTCGGAGCCCGAGTCAAACGGCTTGACCACTTCACCACTGAGACTCTCTGAATGCTCTACGAGAAGTAAGACTTTTGCGAGAAGCAAGTGATGACTGTTAATCTACAACCATGGTCAGACTGCGAGAACCGCAAATTAAAAGAAGTTTTGCCAAACAAGAACACTACGCAGGAAGCCAAAGAAGATTGATAAACCAACACAGAACTGGTGTCGTTAGCCGCTACACGCTGCGAGATTTGATGAGGAGGGGATCCGAGCACTTATGGACTGAATGGTTCGATGTGCAATGAGGATGATCTGTCGACTAACTAACTACTACACCCACTACTATTAGTAATACCATCACTACCACTAATATTACTATATCACCCTGCATGCTGTATCTTTTGTACATCCAAGAATAATGCGCATAGCTCCGTTCTGTATCTTACTCCATCCTTTCTATCAGCTTACGGCTTAGAGTCAGGATCGCCATCGCATACTCCATAACAAACATGACTAGCCCCTCGTATAGAAGACATAGATGGCGCTGCTGAAAGCGTAGTGAGGTAGACAGACAGACAGACAGACAGACAGACAGACAGGCAGGCAGACAGACAGACAGGCAGGCAGGCAGGCAGGCACACAGACAGACACACAGACAGACACACAGATATATAGATAGATAGATAGATAGATAGATAGATAGATAGATAGATAGATAGATAGATAGATAGATAGATAGATAGATAGATAGATAGATAGATAGATAGATAGATAGATAGATAGATAGATAGATATACACAGACAGACAGACAGACAGACAGACAGACAGACAGACAGCTGGGTAGGCGAGCGGGATGACAGACAGACAAACAGTCACAGAGACTGACAAATCGACAGACAGACATAAATATTAAGTACCTATGTCAACTGAAAGGTATAAATGCCAATGTCGAACCAAGTCTAATTAGGAAATACCGATAACATTAGATGACAAATACTCCAACCGACATAGATTTCCCCACTTAGCTACTTCAAATACATAATTTACTCCACTACTCAATCTTGTCTGCATTTTAAAACTTCAAATATCTCCATCGCTTCAAATACACACTCCAATCAAGGGCTGGTCTGTTTCAATAGCTCTACCATCTATTAGCTCATGAAAAAATCGCAATTGATTTTCCTCCTGAATCGGAATTTATACAGATACGAGTGGAGCTGAAGATAAAACTTGTCGTTGAAAATAAAAGAAACATGTAATATCACGCAATGTAATTTTCATATTTTTAGTGGAACGCGTGCTTTTGTTAATGGTAATAGGGAAAAAACAAGAAATATTAAGAGCTGTAATATCTACTTTGATGTTTAATTGCGTTTCGCGTTTTTGTTTTCTAGATACAGCTATTAAGCAGGTAGATTATATCTATGTGTGCGTGTGTGAGTGTGTGTATATGTTTGTATCTGTGTGTATGTGTGTGTGTCTCTGTCTGTGTATGAGTGTGTGTGTATGTCTGTGTGCCTGCCTGTCTGCATGCATGCATGTAGGTAGATATGTAGGTAAAGCATGTCTGCGTGCATATGTGCGTGCATGGATTTATGCGATTGCCTGTATGTAAGTGTGCATGCATGCATAGATTAATGGATCAATTGATGCATGGATGATTGGATGGATGGATGCATGAACAGATGAATGAATGAAGTGATGGATTAATGTTGCACGGAGTTAATGATGAGACGTTTGATTAATGCCGTTTAATTAATGAGATGATGATGATGATGGAGATGATGATGATGCTTATGATGGACATATGGATGATGATCATGATTATGATGACGATGATGCAGGAAATGTTATTACCTTAAAGGAAAGATTTGACAAAGGAAACAAACTATAAAAGTGACATTCACATATGAAAGGCAACAGAGCTGAAGATAATAAGCTATAGACTTTGTATTTAAACACAGGAAAGAATTCACAAGGAATAAAATTATAATCATTAGGTTCTTAAACAACGGGATCGTTTATATGAAGAAAACATACTTGAAATATCATTCCCTGCAAACGCTGACAAATACGGCATGGATGTGTGGACTATCCACGGCATGGATGTGTGGACTCGCCACGGCATGGATGTGTGGACTCGCCACGGCATGGATGTGTGGACTCGCCAAGGCATGGATGTGTGGACTCGCCAAGGTAACTGAAGTGGTCAGCGTTTTTGGCTTAGGGGTAGTGAACGCAGATCCAATATCCCCTCATATTGGGTTAGCCACAGGCAATATGGGAGCAGATCATTTTGCGTTGGTTGTCACAATGATGTGAGCCATGACCGTTCAGAAAGTAATTGCAAACTTTGTTTTTTGCATATCCTATTGACAGGATATATCTGTCAACACCAGCATTCTACTGCCTTTGTTGATATCTTGACAAGTTTACGTTCAGTAGTTTGCCATTGCTTTCTGAAGGACCGGTTCCCATACCAACACGTTAAAACGAGCGCGACAGGTCTGCTGCCAAATCGGTCACAGCTGTGTCTAAAGACAAACTACTGAATGTAAAATGGAAACTCACAAACAGCCATTAAATGCAACGTTCTGTAAAGGACATGCAACTGACATTTTTATACTGAAATGAGTAAACTCAAAACACACGTAGCTGTAATGAACAGAACTATATTTAAATGAACAACAAACAAATACAATGTGAAGGAAAAGTACAAATGACTCCAATGACAGTATCCTTCATTTCATACATCTGATGAGTTGGATCAAGGAAGTCATAACACTCGGGACATTCTCATACGCTCTTCAACATTTCATACATGTGATGAGTTGGATCAAGGAAGTCATAACACTCGGGACATTCTCATAAGCTCATCTTCAACATTTCATACATGTGATGAGTTGGATCAAGAAGTCATAACACTCGGGACATTCTGATACGTGCTCCGTCCTCATCTTCAACATTTCATACATTTATCCTTCTTTATTCAACATATTCAGGTCGACGTCTGACAATCCAGGAAGAAGACGAAGAACACTTTAATCCCACCTGGTAAATCCACACTAATATCTCATTTGTTGCAAACAAGTACCTTGTCTAATCTAGATATGTTTCGGCACTTACTTGTCGCCAATTTGTCAGTTCTAACAGAGCTTTACAAAGCATTAAGTGAACATTAGTTTGACCTCAAGCTGAATCAGTAATGTCGTGTAATGGTGTTTGCTATCCCCAGTGGAAATACAAGCTTTCAATGGACTCTTTTGTCCATTACGTGTGTATCCTTTGCCCTTGTCATCATCGTCAGCCCTTGCCACAACTTCTACACCTGATGCTACTAAATGACCTTAAGAAGATCTCTTGGGGAATTAGTGCTCGGTGCAGACTGAGAACTGGCTCTGCAAAAATTGGGAGAAATCGATGTCCACGGAAAACCTTGTGTTATGTGAGAATCCATGGCTGTTGCTTCTCCTTCTTCTCCGACAGCTTATATTGGGTGTATGTTTGTGTGGTCTCAGAAAAACTAGGTGGATTTTGTAGTTTTGGTGTGTTCCCGAAACATTGGGTTGGAATGTGCTGACAACGAGATATCTAAACCCACAGGAGGAAGCATTACCAGCCCAGGTTACATTGTAGCCAGTTTGTTTGTTCTTGTCTCCGTGGATAAGGGCTTGCGGACACGATTCGTAAGCCCACTTACTTGCGTTCAAACTACAACTGCAATCTATTTGGCAGCAGACCGCGTTGCGCTGGGTTTTTAACGTGTTAGTATGGGAGCCAGTCGTTCAGAAATCAATGGCAAATTCTGAAAGTAAACTTGTCAAGACATCAAAACAGCAGTAAAATGCTGGTGTTGACTGCGATGTCCTATAAATAGGATATGCAAACAAGCAAAACAAAAAAAGTGTTTGCCTAGTTACCAATTTTGGATGTAGACTGTGTATGTGTCTCACAGCGAGCGGGTTAGCTTGGTTGATAGGGAGTTACGTTGATAATTTTACGAGCGCGGTCGGACGAGAGTTGGTCGCCTGTGTTCGTCGTCTTGCTTAGTGAGGAAAGTATAGCACCCATTTCTCGGAGAATTCCGGCCTACACAATGTGATGACCTCAGAGAATTCAGGCCTACACAATGTTATCACCTCAGAGCATTCAGGCCTACACAATGTCATGACATCAGAGCATTCCGGCCTACACAATGTCATGACCTCAGAGAATTCAGGCCTACACAATGTCATGACCTCAGAGAATTCCGGCCTACACAATGTTATCACCTCAGAGCATTTAGGCCTACACAATGTCGTGACATCATGCATTCCGGCCTACACAATGTCATGGCCCCGTCACATCCCAGACCCATAACAAATTGCTGCTTCCGGACATATTTGTTTATTTATCCCATTCCGGTTGCGAATGTGATGACCTGTTCTTGTCTGTTTATCATATGGTCATGGTTTGCGGCTCTGATTTCGAACCCTCGACCTGGTGTGTCAGAAAATTGGGAGACGCGGGTTTAAATCCTCAGTAAGGTGATGGTTTATTTTTTCTAGCAGGGGGAAGAAAACAAAACACAACTCTATCCTGCACATTTAACGGAGACTATACTAGCCGGATTGCCTTAATTCCTCAGACTCAAGACCCCCATCAACGCAAGAAACTGTAAGCAGTAGTGACAGCAAGGTGTTTTTCCACATAATAATTTGCACATAATACTTTCCACATAATAACACATAACTGGGTATCATCATATAACACAAGAGGACAATATATATATATATATATATATATATATATATATATATATATATATATATATATATATATATATACCAGAAACATATATACCAAAATATACCAGCTCAACGGCAAATTAACCATATCTATATAACCAGTTATAACCAGATATGCAGCTCAAAACCAAATTAAATTTATGTATATTAACCAGAAATGTAGCTCAAAATCAAATTAAATATACTTATATGTACCAGAAATGTAGCTCAACACCAAATTAACTATATCTATTAGTATATTGACCAAAAATGTAGCTCATCACCAAATTGACCATATCTATATTGGCCTGAAATGTAGCTTATCACCAAATTGACCATATATATATATATAATGACCAGACACGTAGCTCAACACCAAATTAA
Organism: Cepaea hortensis; assembly: GCA_963921405.1. Classification (NCBI taxonomy): domain Eukaryota; kingdom Metazoa; phylum Mollusca; class Gastropoda; order Stylommatophora; family Helicidae; genus Cepaea; species Cepaea hortensis. Next base: position 53,608,797 of record OY992891.1, read on the forward strand.
CTATATATTGACTAGAAATGTAGCTCATCTTTCATGAAAGCTTTCCGAGCTGCACATGCCGATTCAAATGAAAATTTGGTGTAATTTTGTATTTTAATTGGACATTTGAAAAATATTTTTAGGTAACATCAAACTGAAACTCAAGAGATATATAGCATATTGTGTATATATGGACATCGATGCAAAGTAAGACTTCTCAGAAATCAAGAAAATAAGGAACGATTTTCATTGGCAACTTTCCGTCTTGACAGACGATAGTTTGGTACATTGTGCTTCAAAAAGGCTTAATAACTACGATCCATGGCGGTGGCGGGTGTTGCTGCTAAGGCCAATTCTTGCTGTAAATGTTTGTGGCAAATCCTTAAACAATATGGAGTGAGTACACATTTAACAAACCTATGTAAAAGTTTACACAACAACAGTGAATGCATAGTGAGAGCAACTGGAGGAAACTCAGAACCCTTCACCATAAGATCTGGAGTACGACAAGGTTGTGTCCTGTCCCCTCTCTTGTTTATAACATATATAGACAACATATGTAAAGAAACCAGCCAAACAGAGACAGCAAGAATACCGCATGACGAGAACACAGAAGAAGAACCAACTGCAAATCTAACCATTAGAGAACTCCTTTTTGCGGACGACCAAGCACTAATAGCAAAATCAGAAGCTGAATTACAAGACCACATGAATAGTCTAAACGAAATGTGTAGGGAACATAACATGAAAATTAGCACAAGCAACTCTGAGGTAATGACTATAACTAAAGAAGAACAAACAACAACAATTCACCTAAACGAACATCCCTTGAAAAAAAGTTAAGAGTTTCAAGTACCTAGGAAGTATAATATCATCAAATGGCAGATCAGAAGACGAGATCGAAAATAGGTGCAATAAGGCAAACAAACTCATTGGACAAATGGCACCAATACTAAAGAACAAAAATGTATCAATAACTACTAAGAAAGCACTTTACAACACTATCTTCCTACCAACTCTATGCTACCAATGCCAAACCTGGACAATGACAGAAAAAGAGAAAAGAAAAATCACAACAACAGAAATGAGGTTCCTGAGAAGAATACTCAACGTATCAAGGAGAGATAAGATCAGAAATGAAGAAATCAGGACTAAAGTGGGGGTTAAAGCAGCACTAGATTTTATCAGAAAACAGCAAGTCAAATGGTTTGGCCATGCAAGTAGGTTACCAGTCAACAGCATACCACAGCAAGCAATGATGTTCAGACCAGATGGAAACAGAGGAAGAGGCCGACCACGTAAACGTTGGACGGAAGAAATAGCAGAGTCCATGGGAATATCGATATATGAAGCCCATAATCGGGCACTCTCACGAAGTTTATACTTCACCTCGACACCGCAAGGTACAAGAGGAACATGATGAGATGAGATGAGATGAGAATGTTTGTCCACAATGGATGCATGTGAACACATGGTCATTTCCACCATCATGCACCATCCTACGTCTCTCACAATCTATGTGTGCTTTATTTGCAATCATTTTCTCCTTTGTCTTTATTCCATTTCTGATAGTTGTCCTCCATGCAACACGTTCGGCGGCGACTTGCTCCCAATGTGCATTATCAATGCCTGTATCAATCATGTCCCGCTTACACACATTTTTGTATCGTAGTAGAGGTCGACGCTGAGATCTCCTACCTATCTGTAATTCACCAAAAAAGATTTCCTTTGGTATTCTACCATCATCCATCCTCCTAACGTGTCCTATCCATCTAAGTCTACGAAGACTTAGCATGGAACACGCCGTCACACAACCTGATCTTTCCAATACTTCAGTATTTGTGATTTTGTCTTGCCACCTAATACCAAGTATTCTTCGCAGACACGCATATGAAAGCTGTTTAAACGTTTCTCTTGGTGTGAGTCGGTTGATTAGGTTTCACTGCCATAAAGAATAAAGAGTACTTAAGGACACAGGCTTGGTAGACGAGGACTTTTGTTTTGGCAGTAAGCTTTCTGTTCTCCCATACTCTTTTTGCTAACCTGTTCATTGTTGTTGCTGCCTTACCAATCCGGATGTTGATTTCCTGATCTAGGGATAATTTGCTATTTGTCACTGATCCTAGATATGTAAAATGGTCTACTATCTCAAGTTCAGCGTCATCAAAAAAGATTGATGGTACCCCATGTGCACCTTGTGACATAATCTGTGTCTTCTTTTTTGTTAATTTCAAACCAAATTCAGAACAAACATTGGAGAATGCAGATAATTGATGTTGTAATTCTTCCTCAGAGTGGGTCGTAACTGCAGCATCATCCGCACACAGCATCTCTCTGATTAATACCCTCTTTATTTTGGTCTTGGATCTAGCTTGCTTCAGCTCACTGAGAGTGTAACGCGTTGTTCTTTCCTTGTTTCTGAAGAGAGTTATCTTCTTTTTATCAATCAACGTCTGCAGTGTCTGGCTTTTTGCAGCAAACCAGTCCTGCATTTTGTGATCCACAGTGCCGTAAACCCCTACCGCAGTTTTATAAAGAGTTTCCTTAAGTTTACCCCACTTTTCACTTACTGTACAATTTTCTGATGTATCAGTGAACGCGTCTTCAAGTTTCTGATGAAACTCAAAGCACTTTTCAGGATCGTGAGTGTTAAATAATATTAATCCTGGGGCTAGATTTATGTTTAGCTGTGTAGATTCTCTTTGGTCTCAGTCTAACTCTTGCAACAACCAAAGAATGATCCGTATCACAGTCAGCACTGTGGTAAATTCGAGTTAATGGTATACGCTTCAGATGTTGTCTCCGTGTGATGATGAAGTCCAGCTGATTCCAATGGCCGGATCTTGGATGTTTCTATGTGACCTTATGCAGCTCTTTTGTTTTAAAAAAAGGAGTCTGTAATACATAGGTCATTTCAGGTGCAATGCTCCAGCAGCCTTTGCCCATTTTCATTCATTCGACCGATGTTGTTTTTTCCAAGGCACACTGGCCATGAACTCGAGTCCTTGCCCACACAAGCACTGAAGTCACCGAGCATATAAATGTAGTCGGATTTTGGAACTGGCTTGATCATAGAGTCTAACTCCTCGTAGAACAAATCCTTCACATCATCATAGGAATCGAGTGTCGGTGCATATGCAGTAATAATTGTGGCAATACCATAAGAGGTTGCCAAGCGCAGGGATAATAGTATTTCATTACCTCCAGCTGGAATTTCAATCATTCCCAGTAGCGTATTCTTCACTGCAAAGCCCACACCATGTTGCCTTTTTTTCTGCCTGCTTTCTACCCTTCCAAAAAAGGGTGTAATTGTTTTCCCTGAATGTCCTTTCCTCAGCGAGGCGAGTCTCCTGCAGGCCAGCAATATCAATGTTAAGACGGTTGAGTTCGGCATCAACTACAGTCGTTTTTCTCACATCGTTAATATTCGTCAAGTCAGTGGAAAATCCTGGACACATGGTTCTTACGTTCCAGGTTGCAAGCCGTAGCTTGAGGTTTCTATTTTTCTTTTTTATTAGTACCTGGTGCATTGGTTTTACAGCCTGCGATTTAGATTTTGTCCTAGCCCCAAGCACCCATTGAAGTAGGCAGGCTGTGGCGGATCCGCACCCAATTGGCCGGGGGCTACCCAGCTTGAGGCTGGCAGTAGCTGATCAGTGACACCTGTAGGTGTCTCCCACCGTCAGAGGCAACCGGTGGCTCCCCATGTCTACGCCAATTGACAAGGACTTATAACCCGTGAATGTTGCCTCTCGCTTTGATTCCGAGACCAGTTAAGACCAGGGATGGAGTTATTGCCTCTCCATAGCACAAAGTCTGGGCTAAAATATAGAGATCATGTGTTGCCCATGCAACATGATCCCTCGTTCGGCCTTCATAGTTCACTCCAGAGGAAAGGTAACACCTAAACATCTGGAACAAGACAAGCTACAGAAGTTGTCGGATCAGCAAAGCAATGCTCTAACTGTCCGCCTGTCGGAGCTTCGATCCTAGACCAACTGCCAACCAAGGCTTAGGGCCTGGTCTGCCCTGCCATGACATTTTGTCTTTAGATTGCATTTCCTCGCACCAGGATAAGATTTGCACCCTCGCAATTGTGCTCTTCCGCCCGAAGCCGTTGGCACAATGTGGGGTATCAGGTTTGGTAAGCTCCACCCAACATTCGGCGCTAACAGAAAGCAAGTGGTACCGTCTTCTGTCATATACGGTAGCTCAGTTATATCTGACTACAACCTGACTCAAAGGAACGATTTATGATCACAATATCTAAGCACAATGTTCTGCAATAATTAGTACGAGAGATGAATACGGAAGGTTGATAGTAGACGGGCAAACGTATTTGGAACGAATAATGATCATAAGTTCTTGAGAAAAAGTTTAAAAACATTAAACATGGATAACACCAGAAGAGCAGATTTGTGTAATAGCAAAGGCGAAGCTAAAAATAACCAGTAGTAGTAGCAGGCCTCTTTCACTCCTGAAGAACTATACAGCTGTCCCGCTGGGAAGATATCTGACAGTGCCACTGGTGACTGTATAGTCCAATGCGAAAGTGACAATCTCTGTCACAGTTTCCACATCTGTAAGACGAGGCAGGTCCCGCAGTAAGTGACTGCTTTTTACGCGTGTTGCTCTTATCCTTAGTTTGTTGGATCAGAGTGCGCTCAAATTGCACCAGTGCGTTTTGTCCTTCTCTTGTCCAGAAACATCTGTCTGCTGCAACTCTTTCCCAGGTGTCTGGATCTATGCCAAGGGTTTTCATAACTTGTTTACACATATCCTTATATCGCATTTGTTGTCTTCCGGTTGGCCTCTTCCCTGTGGCTGTTCTCCGTATAGGAGACCTTTGGGGATACGTTCATCTTCCATTCAAGGTACGTGTCCCAGCTACCAGGGGTGTCTCTGCTTGAGGAGAGAGTGCGCCCACGACTAATGCACAGATACTAATAATGAAATTAGGTATCGGACAATTCTTGAAAACAGAAAATATTTTGATAGGAGGAGAAGCAGTATTAGCAGCAAGAAAACCAGAAAGGAAACCATACTTTTATGGAAAGATCATTAAGAAAAGAAACTATGAAAATAGCAGGGAAATATAATAAAACCAAGTGGGCTGATTGGCTCTCCACTTTTTCATGCTGAAGAAGTGGAGCTAGGTATCGGCTGTGAGAAACCGTGTAATAAAACATAATTAAATCTATCGAGGTTATGAAGGATGGGAAACTTGGTTGTCCAGATAGTATCACAGCTGAATGAACTAGCCACTCCATATCGGATTCTTGGTTTACGAAAGGTCATTTGATAGTATTAATGGGGAATCTTTGCGGTTAATTATAGGATCTCACAGAAAACCATTAGCTACAGAAGGGCAACATATAAGGACATGCAATTAAGATTTATTTAAAAAAAAACAAATTTTAAAAACATAACTAAGAGATACATTCGAAATGAAAACAAGAGTGTGGAAAGGGTGCCTTTTAAAGCCTTCATTATTAATACTAAGTCTACGATAGATTATGACCACAACAATAATTGCCAATAGAAACGGAATTCAATGGACTGACAAAGCAGCAATGTGTCTTCGTCTTTGCTGACGACATTGCCTTTTAGTTTCACGTATGCAATCAGGTACAAGCTCAACTAAACGCACTTGATAGGAGGTTACGATCATTGGGCTTCAAAATTAACAGGGGAAAGGTCAAGATAATGAGGATAAATTTAGCAAATAATAACCCAGGGTTCCTTGCTGAACACTCACTTCAAGAGATGGAACCGAACACTCATTCAAGTATCAATGTAGAATCAGATGGGAAAAAAATATAGAATGTTACATATCATAACATAAACGACAAGATTAGCCAGCATAGGAAATGTGTGGAAGACAAAATAACAAAGTGACTACCAAATTTAGAATATGTAACTATAATGTTAAATTATTACTGCATTCCGGTTTGGAAACATGGAAAACGGTGGGAACAATTAATCAGTCAATCAATCAGGTCTCCATAATGATGGTTGACTGCAATGGATCCCCAACACTGAATGCTTCTCGCCTTGATTGTAAATTCTGTCAGTCTGTTGTTCGACGATCTCTTAGTCTTATCCTCCCACTTGTGTCGCTGTGAAACAATTAATAGTACACTACAAACATTCATTAACTGGTGTTTGAATAGAACAGAGGGGCTAAAATGAAATACCAGAATCACTCATGCGAAGCGTAGGGACATAACTAAGCAGATTCCAGAGACATAATAGGAGAAGGAAGGACAAGGCGCTCGGTACGACATTCACTGAGACAATGTGAGAAATACAAGCAGTAAAACTAGACGACGCCTCATTGGAACCTGCTATGACAAGCAGTATAACTAAACGGCCGCTCATTGGAACCTATTGTGACAAGTAATAAAACTAGACGACCCCTCACTGGAATCTATTGTGACAAGTAATAAAACTAGACGACCCCTCACTGGAATCTATTGTGACAAGTAATAAAACTAGACGACCCCTCACTGGAATCTATTGTGCCAAGCAGGATGAGAAGGAGAAAGATGAAGGAGGAGAAGGAGAAGGAGGAGGAGAAAGAAGAGGAGAAGAAGAAGAAGAAGAAGAAGAAGAAGAAGAAGAAGAAGAAGAAGAAGAAGAAGAAGAAGAAGAAGAAGAAGAAGAAGAAGAAGAAGAAGGAGGAGGAGGAGGAGGAGGAGGAAGGGGAGGAGGAGGAGGAGAAGGAGAAGGAGGAGGAGGAGGATGAGAAGAAGAAGAAGAAGAAGAAGAAGAAGAAGAAGAAGAAGAAGAAGAAGAAGAAGAAGAAGAAGAAGAAGAAGAAGAAGAAGAAGAAGAAGAAGAAGAAGAAGAAGAAGAAGAAGAAGAAGAAGAAGAAGAAGGAGGAGGAGGAGGAGGAAGGGGAGGAGGAGGAGGAGAAGGAGAAGGAGGAGGAGGAGGATGAGAAGAAGAAGAAGAAGAAGAAGAAGAAGAAGAAGAAGAAGAAGAAGAAGAAGAAGAAGAAGAAGAAGAAGAAGAAGAAGAAGAAGAAGAAGAAGAAGAAGAAGAAGAAGAAGAAGAAGAACCTATGACATTCTTTATCTATTACACAACACATTTACTCAAGAAGATGTGGTATGTTCTATAAAACGGGTTATATATGGTATGTTTTATCAAACAAGCAGAGATATGTAACATATTGTATCAAATAAATAACGATATATTTTGTATTCTATGATATTTCGCCCTGGCCACGCGGGAGTGTGGGGGTCTGAACAGGCTGATAAGCTGGTAGGGAATGCACTTCTTGGTGGTCGATTATGTATGGACAAGGGAGAGGTGGTCGTGCGCCTGTGGGACAAGGTGGAAGAAGGTGGAGGAACAGATTGAGAACCCGTATGTGGAACGGATGAGATTGCGTGGGATTGGCAGGGGTTCTGGTAGAATCTGAAAACAGCGATGGAAGACCAGAGAACTTTCAAACAAATAGCTGTGGCAACGGTTATTAGTGTGACTCTTCGCTGGCTGTTGAACAAGGGGACAGAGCGCATACGGGATTGTCATGAGGGCAGTGTTGGTTCTTAGCTCAACTCAACAGCTCAACTCAACATTCTATGAAACAACCAACAGTATATGTAGTATTCTATGACACAACCAACAATATATGTAGTATTCTATGAAACAACCAACAATATATGTAGTATTCTATGAAACAACCAACAATATATGTAGTATTCTATGAACAACCAACAATATATGTAGTATTCTATGAAACAACTAACGATATATTTAGTAGTCTATGTAGCAATCAACGATATATTTAGTATTGTATGAGACAACCAACGAAGTCAACATGCAATCCAAATGACCTGCGTGTTGAATGAACTCACTACGTCGCACTCAGCAATGAGAGTTAAGAGCGTTAAACCTCTCAACAACGCCGACCTCCATAGACGACTATCTAAAAGTGTGTATAATGTAGATTATTTGACTGACTTGGTCACGTGATAGGAAACCCATGCAGAACAGACTTTTAAATTCCCTATTGGGTGTGTGGTGTTATCCCTATATTTGTATAGAACCATCACCACTCGAGTGGTGAAGTAGCAAATATCGCGCCGGTTTATCGTTTATTTACCAGCACATTCGCTTATCATCATGTGCCCTGCCGACTTGCGGGGCATTCATGTCTCTCCACAGATCTCCGTCCTTCGTGTTCTAGATCAAATCTGCTGATGATATTTTTCCATGCCACCGTCTCAGTCCATCCAGCATCATTTATATCGGTCAACTTCTGTCTCTTCTTTCACTGATCTTTCCAGTCGTCACGATGTTCTCCAATGCTACTCTTCTGATCACATGATCAAAGAAAGCTGTTTGTCTCTTTCTTATTTTTGTATATAATGTTCTGCTTTCCCTAGTCTTTTCCAGGCTAATGTTATTTACTATAGTAGTCCAGGGTATTTTCAACATTCTTCTCTAGAACAACATATCTGTCATCTGTCTCTAAGTTATTTCTAATTAGTTTCATTCACGGTCCACATGTTCTGAAAACAATTCTGTGCAGGCCTGATCTACCTAAAGCCCAGGCTACCGATCAAGTATCCCCGCCTCCAAGAGCTTTAGAACAGTTGAACATAGGATCGCCAGGCTAAACTTCTAGCCAGAAAACTACTAGCAGCTCCTAAGACAACTATGTATTCTTTAGAGAATACTGGAGCAACATACAAAGGGGACAAAACGCTGCATCGTGCAAGAAACAACTACAGCATACGGTACATGTATGCTACATTACTGATGTTCTGACAACTACATCATACAATACGTGTATACAATGATATTGATGTTGTGACTGTCCCGACAACTACAGCCTAAAGTAAGTGTATACAGCGATATTGGTGTTCCGACAACTATAGCATACAGTACTTATAAACATTGATATTGGTGTTCCAACTGTTCCAACAACTACAGCGTACAGTACATGTATACAACGATATTGGTGTTCCGACAACTACAGCATATTTTTTTTTGGTTCGCTATCCTTTACAGGACATCGCTGTCAACATCAGCATCCTTCAGCTGATTATTGATTTCTTGGCAAGATTACGCTCAGTAGTTTGCCATTGTTTTCTGTGCGGCCGGCTCACATATCCCGTAAGTCACCAACGCGGTGAGAACCGCTACCGATTCTCGCGCAAGTTACGTTCCTCATGTGGATATACTAGGCCATTGAGACCGGCACAGCATACAGGACATGTATACAATGATATTGGTGTTCCCACTGTTCTGACAACTCCAGCATATTGTACGTGTATACAATGATATTGGTTTTCCAACAACTACAGTGTTCCAACTATTCTGATAACTACAACAAACAATACGTGTTTACAATGATATTGATGTTCCGATTGTTCCAACAACTACCGCTTACAATTGAAAGAAAACACAGATTATGTTCGTCACTAAGAAGAAGGAAATCCCACAATGTACTATACAGGTAAATGGGAATATTCTTAAACAAGTGAATAGGTACAATTATTTCGGAACAGTCAATGGAAATCGAAAAAGAGTAGCATAATGGCGCTGCCCGGGCAAAGTTTCGAGTTAATAATCTACCCAAAGTATTTCAGGATCCTCGCCGGTACTACGGATTTCGTGCACTGAGCTGAGATTATCAGCACTCAGGCATGAGTTTGGAGTAGAACGGAGCACTTATAGGGTTACACACGTGTGTCTTGATGTTGATCCGTCAACTAAACTGAACTAAGCTAAGACGGAGACAGTCACAATTTTTTGGCCACGTTGTGAGAAGAAATAAGCTGGAGAACGTGGTGACAACTGGCAAGATCGAGGGGAAGAGAACAAGGGAGAGGCAGAGACGTAAATACCTGGGTGGTTTGGCCACGTGGCATGGTCGAGACAAGACCACAGAGCTGATCCACGACTCTGGTGATCAAGTAAGATGGCGAAACATGACCGCCCACTCTTATTGGCGTGGCACATGAATTGACTAAGGACTGACGTGTATACAATGATATTGTTGTTCCAATAACTACATCATACAGTACGTGTTTACAATGATATTGGTGTTCCGATTGTTCCAACAACTACCGCTTACAGTGCTTGTAGATAATGGTATTGGAATGAAGATATATTCAGAGAAAAGGGCAAAATGCTAAAGAGGGGCAAATCATGGATGGGTCGGGCGGAGGATATCATCAGACAGGTCTGCAGTCCTACCAGTATCAACCCCGGCAAGGAATGGGTGCCTGTGCCTCCAGCTTTTAAGTGCACCTTCTTCTGCATTATCACACTTGACAGACGGTGCAGAGAAGATAATCCTGTCACTATCAATGCAGAGGTCAACGCGCTCATCAATGAACACGCAGACAACTCCCAAGTGCTCATCTATACAGATGGATCTGTTATAAAGAAGCAGAGAAGTGCGTGGGCATTTACAGCCCATTCAGCGGGCCGAACCGTCCAAGAATCCAGTGGTGCCCACTATATGACCACGAGCAGCATGACGATGGAGGTAATGACAGTAACACAGGCTTTCATATGGCTAGAAGCACAGCATTATACCAACGTGTGTGAACTAAGTGATTCAATGAGCATGATTCAGAAGGTCGAAGCTGGATCTGTACGTAGATAGTGGACTGAGTCGCTGAGGAAGTCTGTTATCCGTAATGTCACCTTCATTTTGTCCAGGGACATGCGGGAGTCTAGGGAAATGAACGAGCTGATAAACTGGCTGACTCTGCACCCCCTGCAGCCCATGGATCGTGCCGATGTTATTAACGTCGTTAAAGACATGTCGAGAACAGAAGACTTTGACGTCAGTGAATCCACATCGCTGTCCAGGATTAAAGACTTCGGAGTAAGAATTGACACGGCCAGACACGAGAGGTACATCGGGAAAACGAGGTGCCTCGTTAATCAACACAGAACTCGCACTATTAGCCACCGAACGCTGATGCTTATGCTGGGGGTGGGGGAGGATCTGAGCACCTATGGACCTGTCCGGAGTGCAATGAAGATACCCCAACTGATAACTGATAACTGAATGGTATTGTTGTTCCCACAACTACAGTTTACAGTAGGTGTACACACTAATATTGGTGTTCCGACAATTACAGTTTACAGTACCTGTAGATAATGGTATTGTTGTTCCCATAACTACAGTTTACAGTAGATGTACACAATAATATTGTTGTTCCAACAACTACAGTTTACAGTAGGTGTATACAATAATATTGGTATTTGGACAACTACCGTTTACCGCGTATACAATATTATTGGTGTTACGACAACTACCGCTTACAGTACTTGTATACATTAATATTGTTGTTCTAACAACTACATCATACAGAACGTTGTTAAAATAAGATTGATGTTCCAACAGTTTACAGTAGGTGTATACACTGATATTGGTATTCCGAATGTTCCGACAACTACCGCTTACAGTACGTGTGTACAATAATATTAGTGTTCCGAGAACTTCAGCTTACAGTACATGTATACAATGACATTGATGTTCCGACTGAGGCTGAGCCATTGAAAACTGATGAGAACATTGGAGGATGGAGGAGGATGAACTGACAACTTCACCACCAGACTAAGGACTGACTGACGTGCTCATGAGGAAGACAAGACCGTGTGATCTAAGAGACGTGTCTATCTCGGCTTACTATACTATAAGGTAAACAAGTCAATAACACTTTCAACGGCTTAAAACGCACTGGGTTTATGGTTTAGTTTAGTTTAGTTTAGTCGACGGATCAACATCACGGCACACCGGTGTAACCCATAAGTGCTCCGTTCTCCTCCTAACTCAAACCTGAGTCTGAAGAAACTCAGCTCAGTGCATGAACTCCGTAGCACCGGCGAGGATCCTCAAATACTTTGGGTAGATTTTTAACTTGAAATTTTGCCCGGGCAGCGCCGTTAGGCTACTCTTTTTCAATTTCCAACTGCCAAGGGATTTTTTACGTGCGCAACAATACACACGGGCGTCCGATCTCACTACCAGGGGAAATTTTTACTAGAAGTCCACTTGAAAAAATCCCGGTCCTCACTGGGGCTTGAACCCGGACCTCCAGCACTCGAGGCAGACACCATACCTCGAGACCACGCATCCCCCACTGGGTTTATGGTATAAGTCCATATTGCAATATCCATTGACACTATGTGCTCACTGTCAAGCCAGCCGCATTAATTCCCCATGTAATGTCCTGGTACCAAGTAGGCTGCGTCTACTTGGAAGGTCAGAAGTAGGTAACAAAGTCCACCTCGAGGAGATTCGAACTCATGACCACAGGGTCGGCAAGGCAAGCGTGCTAGCCACTGGGCTTCCGCGATTGCCTTACTATACAATATTACAGTTACATTTATGATCACTGACCTGACATCCTTCTTATATTCTTGAAATACGTCGGCCTGTCTTTGGTATCTCCGAATGCAAGAATTCACAAATATTATCCACACAATAGGCAACAGTCGCAACTTTATAATTTGTAATAACGTGCATGAATACAAATACAATATACATATATCGATGTAATAATACGCACAATCAGTGATATCTCCGGCGTGTTTGTAGACTGCAGTGCAGACACAGGAACATCAATCAAACATGCTAGCTCCTTTGATGTAGGTAAAATAAATAGCGAGCAATGTAAAATCAAGGACTGTGGAAAATATTAGTGAAAATGTGAACAAACAATGAGTGACATCAAACTACTTCTACAACAACAATTGGACGAGAAACTAAGACCACAGCACGCGCCAAGCATTTCTCAGTTTTTGTATGTGAGCATTTTTTGTTGGCTGGTCAGCGTTGAGTGAGTGCGGCGTCTGGAGCCGGGCGGTATCGAAGCTAGATGGAATCGATGTTTGTTCAGGTGTGCACTCGCGAGAGTGCGTGTGAGTGCCAGAGTGTGTGAGTATGTGTGGGAGAATGTATGAGAGAGTGTGTGAGTATAGCATACCTGTATCACCAAGGCAAGTACATTTGTTTTCAGCTGTTGGTGTTTGCTGATATCACGCAGATGTTTGCTTTATTAACATACATTGCTATCTATTTCTTTATACAACATACACGAATTCTCTTGGCGTATTATCTCCTTGTGTATGTATATCTAGTGGCTTTTACAATAGCCACCCACGTGTGGTCATAGAGCCGGATCTGTGAGGAAGGGTTTACGAGTGCGATTCCTAATCCTGCATACTGCATTCCAAGCACGACTGCGGACAATTTGGAGGCATACCGTCTTGCGTTGGTTTCCATAACATGGTATACTTGCGGTCGTTCAGAAAGCAATGACAAACTACTGAACGTAAAACTTGACCAGGAATTATAAACAGCCAAACAATAATGGAGTTGAGTGCTACAGCATGCAAGGGATATGAAATTAACTTTTAACCCTCGTGTGATTGCACCGAGGCAGAGTGGCTAGTAGTACGAGGGCGAGTCAATAAGTAAGTCACACAGTTCTGTGGGATGGCAGGTAAATGTAGTTGGTATTTTCTACAGGTGTCATTAGGTGACAGCAATATCGAAATTTATATTCCCGTTCGTCAGGTGGCGCTAGGTGTCTCATGCAGATGCGCAGCGCATAAACAAAATGGCGACTGTACTGACAATCAAAGAGCAACGTGCTGTTGTGAGTTTCTTTTTTTTTTTGGGGGGGGGGTGGTGGGGCAAAAGGGCTGCCGACAAAGGACATTCATAAGGAAATACTTCCTGTTTATGCTGACAAATGTCTGTCCGCGTAAAGCAGTGCATAGCTGGTAGAAAAATGTTCTCAAGGACGCTCTAAAATTGTTGATGAAATCCGATCTCGTCGTCCTGTTGAGATTGCAAGAGAAATATCCGTGCAGCGGATGGAGGAGATGATTAGAGGTGACAGGCGAGTAATGATAGACTCTGTAGCATCTGCAATAGGGTGCTCACATGGTTCAGCATATATCATAATGCATGATCGATTGAAATTTAAGAAAGTGTGCTCAAGGTGGGTACCCAGACAATTGAAGGAGGAACATAAAATGAACCGATTTGGCCTGTCCTCGCATCATCTTTGTCGATACGAAGATGAAGGAGAAGACATGCTGAACAGGATTGTTACTGGGGACGAATCATGGGTGCATTACTACCAGCCCGAATCAACGCTTGCTTCAATGCATCCTTCTTCGCCTTGTGTCCAAAAATTCAAGGTTACGCCATCAGCAGGGAAGATTATGCTGAAAGTATTCTGGGAATGTCAAGGAGTGCTTTTAACCAACTTCAAGAAGAAAGGTGACAATGTGAATTCTGAATCGTACTGCGAAGTTCTATCGATGCTTCATGATGCAATTCAAAGAAAACGTCCAGGACTGCTGACTAGAGGAGTGTTGCTTCTTCATGACAATGCCAGAGCACATGCGGCTCGAGTAACTCAGGAGAAAATTAACCAACTAAGATGGTAAGTTCGGGAACACCACGACTTAGCCCCTATCGATTTCCACCTTTTTGGTCCACTGAAAACCCACCTTGGCAGGAGACATTTCGCAAATGACGCCGAAGTTGAATGTGAAGTGAAAACGTGGTTTAGAAAACGGAGCACGCTGGTCTATGCGGCCGGTTTGGAATGACTGATAAAAAGATGGGATAAGTGCATCAATGTTGGTGGAAATTATGGTGAGAAATAAAGGGACAATGCATGTATAAAAATAAACTGGTTTCAAGTTATCATATTTAGTTATTTTTCTACAACCATTTGTGACTTACTTATTGACTTGCCCTCATAAACCCGCATTCTAGCACAGTGGCTTAGGCTGAAAACCCACTCAAGGTGGGTGTCGTCTTTGCCATGCATCTGTTGGGGTCTTCGTGGCGAAGTGGCCAGGCCATCCGCCTCGCACTCAGAATGTCGCGGGTTCTTTATTTGACTCAATTATTCAGTTCGTGAGTGCATTTTATATTTTTGGTGTTGTTTCCAAAAACACTTGGAGATCCTCACTGGAGTTACGGAATTCGTGTTCTGTGCTACGCTCTCAGCTCTCATGTGAACAGAGATCAAACTAGATGGGATGAAACCCAATGAAGTTGATGCTAATGTCTGTAATTACTTTTGTCCAAATATCGCCGAAGTTAACCAAGCCTAATAAGGCGGTTACTAGAAAGCATTCATTTACGTAACGGAGTGGATGCGACACCGACCACAACAGCCATCCAGTGCTGCGCTGTGACCAACAGATAAACCTAGATCCACTATATGCCTCGATAGCATGGGGGAAAATCTTTAGCTTATACGCATCTGTGACCTTATACTGTCGTTGTGACCATACCTGACATCGGAGAGCTGAGATAACGGAGGGCTAGCAATATGGGACTGAGACAAGGCAGGGCTGGGAATATGAGAGCTGAGACAGGGCAGGGATAGCAATATGACAGCTGAGACAGGGCAGGGATAGCAATATGACAGCTGAGACAGGTCAGGGCTAGCAACATGCCTGGAGAGTTATTGGTCATGTGTTAGAATCTCTATCGAGACTGTTCATGTTAATTGACTTGCGTTCCTATGCTGACCCAGCCTGAAAGTAGTACCGTGAAATATCCCATGAAGTAAAGGCGGGAACTGTAACATTGACCACGTCACCCATCCATTGCTGAATGGTCATACAACACAGGGAATCTGCATGGTAAACGCAGCATGTCTCCATACGTTATAGAGGGCCCTACTACTACGGGAGGAGCTGCTGGACGGGAAGAGTGGCTGGCCGAGTGGCTATAATGCGGGATTCCCAGGTTCGAATCGTCAGTAAGGTGTGGAGTGTTTTTTTATCGCGGCAAAAAGAAAACTCTAACCTACACAGTTTGCGGCGACTGCACAAGCCAGGCGGCTTTAATTCCTCAGGTTCAAGACCGCCCTGCCATACACCGCAAAGTACTATGTTGGCAGTTAATGACAGTTGACAGTACTAATACAATGTGTGCTCCGTGGAGAAGGTGTTACGGACGCAGTTCGTAATCCCGCATAACACTTTTGAAACACAATTGCGGGCGATTTGGCAGCAGACCGCCTTGTGTTGGGTTTTTTATAAAATGGTATGAGAGGCCAGTCGTTCAGAAAGCAATGACAAACTGCTGAACGTAAACTTGCAAAGATATTACAAAACAGCCAAAAATGCTGAGGTTGACTGCGACGTCCTGTAAAGGATATGCCACTAACTAACTGTAACTACTACAATGAGGGGAAAGAGCAAGAGGAAGGCTGAAAAGTCAATATCTGGATGGCTTGACCACATGGCATGGTCGGGACAAGAACGTAGACCTGATCAACGACTTTGGTGATCGTGTAAGATGGCGAAACATAACCGTCCACGCTTGTTGGCATGGCATAAGCTGATGATTACTACAATTATAAATGTACATTAGCGAGGGAATAATACATGTGGATGGACAATATCCAGAGATGGGTGTACGAATGCAACACGAAGCACATTCAAGAGGCTGTTGTACAATGTTTACAGCCGACCTTCAATAAGAAGATGGCACTTGATGATGATAATTGAAAGCACCTATGTTGTGATGTACTGTTGTCAGGACGTGGAAGTCCACTCCATTCTTCAGCGAGACACTTTCGTAGTAAGTAGCTGCACGTTGAAATCCTGGTTTGCCAATAATTTCCAATGTTTCTATTGTATTTTCTTGTCTCTTTGTATTTACTCCTTTTAACTCATCATCTCCACATCTCACCTTATTCATCCTGTACCTTGCCAAAATAAAGTTTCAAACTTGAAAAACCCACCCACAACAATGTGTGTGGATTATGGTGTTCAATATTGGAATCCTGGCTCTTGTTACGGAATTCGTGCACTGTGTTGAGAATTTCCTTGTTTGGAATATAAAAGAAAGACGGGTTTTGTTGAGGTATTTGTATTGAATATAGGTGATGGTTTACTAGCACCAATTTAACGGTTATGTTTTCATAATAGAGAAGTATTTTATAAAGATTCCGCAAATCGGTAAAGTGCCTGTAACTTCCAATATTTCCGTTATCGAATGTATCAACTGATATATACGTTTTTCTTCTGCTTCTAAGAGTGTCTATCAACACCCTTGAATGAATGTCCCCTGCTATTTGAATCAACCAAAAGGCCATATACATGTATGTGGAAATGGAAATGTAATGAACCATGCATCAAGACTTCGCTTCAATTGAACATCGTGTGCTGACTTTGGACCCTTCCAGTTGTGGATTCCGTGATTACAACACAATCCGGCTATAGGCTCAAACCAAAACATCTTCGAGTTAATTACATGGACACGAACTCGACATTTTGTAGAGGGGATTGACGTGGACATTGGCTGTGGTGTGTTAACTTTGATATTGGGTGAAATTTGGTGACCTGGCCATTGGGTGGATTGAGTGATCTGGACATTGGGTGGAGTGTGTTGACCTGGACATTGACTGGATTGTTTTGACCTGGACATTGGGTGCAGTGTGGTGATCTGGACATTGACTGGATTGTGTTAACCTGGAAATTAGATGGCGTGTGTTGACCTGGACATTGGGTGGAGTGTGGTGATCTGGACATTGGGTGAAGTGTGGTGACCTGGACATTCGGTGGAGTGTGGTGACCTGGACATTGACTGGAGTGTGGTGACCTGGACATTCTGTGGAGTGTGGTGACATGGACATTGGGTGAAGTGTGTTGACCTGGACATCAGGTGGAGTGTGTTGACCTGGACATTGGGTGGAGTGTGTTGACCTGGACATTGGGTGGAGTGTATTGACCTGGACATTGGGTGGTGTGTGGTGACCTGGACATTGACTGGAGTGTGGTGTCCTGGACATTGACTGGAGTGTGGTGACCTGGACATTGACTGGAGTGTGGTGAAATGGACTTTGAGTGGAGTATGGTGACCTGAACATTGACTGGAGTGTGGTGACCTGGACATTGACTGGAGTGTGGTGAGCTGGACATTGGATGGAGTGCGTTGACCTGGACAATGAGTGGAGTGTGTTGAACTGGACATTGAGTGGAGTGTGTTGACCTGGACATTGGGTAGAGTGTGTTGACCTGGATATTGGGTAGAGTGTGTTGACCTGGACATTGGGATGCAGAGGTGTTTCCAAGGCACCAGGGTTGGGTTCTATACTGGCCAAGACCTATTGACGCGACCTCGTCGAGCGTCCTTGGCAACAGGTCCCTTCGGGGTCCTGGCTAAAGTCAGTAGGATCGCTGATTCCTCCGAAGTCGGAGAGTGTCTGCCTTTACGGCGAGGAACCACCAGTCTGCACACCAATAAGCCAGACATGGGACAACGGATACTCACGCAAACCTCAGGTCCTGTATTACATCACACTGATGTTGGACAACAGGATGCCATCATCCGACATACAGGACTTAGCGTTGGAGCTCAAGCCAACGAACACAAGCAAGCAACCTGGACATTGGGGGAGTGTGTTGACTTGGACATTGGGTGGAGTGTGTCGACCTGGACAATGTGTGGAGTGTATCGACGTGGAAAATGGGTGGAGTGTGTTGACGTTGACAATAGGTGGAGTGTGTTGACCTGTACAATGGATGGAGTGTGTTGACCTGGACAATGGGTGGAGTGTGTTGACCTGGACATTGGGTGGAGTGTGGTGACTTGGACATTGAGTTGAGTGTGGTTACCTTGACATTGGGTGGAGTGTAGTGGGCTGGACATTAAGTGGAGTGTGGTGAGCTGGACATTGGGTGGAGTGTGGTGGGCTGGACATTAGATGTAGTGTGGTGAGCTGGACATTGGGTGGAGTGTGGTGACTTGGACATTGGGTTGAGTGTGGTTACCTTGACATTGGGTGGAGTGTAGTGGGCTGGACATTAGGTGGAGTGTGGTGAGCTGGACATTGGGTGGAGTGTGGTGAGCGGGACATTAAGTGGAATGTGGTGAGCTGGACATTGGGTGGAGTGTGGTGAGTGGGACATTTGGTGGAGTGTGTTGAGCTGGACATTGGGTGGAGTGTGGTGAGCTGGACATTTGGTGGAGTGTGGTGATCTGGACATTGGGTGGAGTGTGGTGACCTGGACTTTGGGTGGAGTGTGTTGACCTGGACATTGTGTGGAGTGTATTGACAATGAAATAGTTAAGATCCCAGAAGGAAGAATTATCATCCTGAGCCGAATCCCAATAATCCGTATGTGCTGCGCCGAGTCATGACCTGGTAATATCCTAATACACCCCGCCGCAGATGTTGACTTTCAGTGTCATTCAATGTTCCAGTGCCAGTCAATGTTCCAGTACCAGTCAATGTTTCAGTGCCTGACAATGTTCTAGTGCCAGTAAATATTCCAGTGCCAGTCAATGTTCCAGTACCAGTCAATGTTTCAAGGCCAGTCAATGTTACAGTGCCAGTCAATGTTCCAGTGCCAGTCAATGTTCCAGTGCCAGTCAATATTCCAGTACCAGTCAATGTTCCAGTGCCAGTCAATGTTCCAGTGCCAGTCAATGTTCCAGTGCCTGTCGATGTTCCAGTACCAGTCAATGTTTAAGTGCCAGTCAATGTTCCAGTACCAGTCAATGTTTAAGTGCCATTCAACGTTTCAGAGCCAGTCAATGTCCCAGTGCCAGTCAATGTTCCAGTACCAGTCAATGTTCCAGTACCAGTCAATGTTCCAGTGCCAGCCAATGTTCCAGTGCCAGTCAATGTTTCAGTGCCAATCAATGTTCCAGTGTCAATCAATGTTTTAGTACCTGTCAATGTTCCAGTGCCAGTCAATGTTCCAGTACAAGTCACTGTTTCAGTACCAGTCAATGTTCCAGTGCCAGTCAATGTTTCAGTACCAGTCAATGTTCCAGTGCAAGTCAATGTTTCAGTACCAGTCAATGTTCCAGTACCAATCAATGTTTCAGTACCAGTCAATTTTCCAGTGCCAATCACTGTTCCAGTGCTAATCAATGTTCCAGTGCCAGTCAATGTTTCAGTGCCAGTCAATGTTCCAGTGCCAGTCAATGTTTCAGAACCAGTCAATGTTCCAGTAACAGTCAATTTTCCAGTGCCTGTCAATGTTCCAGTGCCAGTCAATGTTTCAGTATCAGTCAATGTTTCAGTGCCAGTCAATGTTCCAGTACCAGTCAATGTTTCAGTACCAATCAATGTTCCAGTACCAGTCAATGTTCCAGTGCCAGTCAATGTTTCAATGCCAGTCAATGTTTTAGTGCCAATCAATGTTCCAGTGCCAGTCACTGTTCCAGTGCCAATCAATGTTCCAGTGCCAGTCAATGTTCCAGTGCCAATCAATGTTCCAGTACCAGTCAATGTTCCAGTACCAGTCAATGTTTCATTGCCAGTCAATGTTCCAGTGCCAGTCAATGTTCCAGTATTAGTCAATGTTCCAGTGCCAGTCAATGTTCCAGTGCCAGTCAATGTTCCAGTGCCAGTCAATGTTCCAGTACCAGTCAATGTTTCAGTGCCAATCAATGTTCCAGTACCAGTCAATGTTTCAGTGCCAGTCAATGTTTCAGTGCCAGTCAATGTTTCAGTTCCAGACAATGTTCCAGTATCAGTCAATGTTCCAGTGCCAGTCAATGTTCCAGTACCAGTCAATGTTCCAGTGCCAGACAATGTTCCTGTGCCAGTCAATGTTCCAGTACCAGTCAATGTTCCTGTGCCAGTCAATGTTTCAGTTCCAGTCAATGTTTCAGTGCCAGTCAATGTTTCAGTACCAGTCAATGTTCCAGTGCCAGACAATGTTTCAGTGCCAGTCAATGTTTTAGTGCCAGTCGATGTTTCGGTGTTAATTCTCTCACTGTATTTTCCATTTTATCCTGGATGTAGATATCTGGAGATTGGGTGTAATGATCGCAGTTTCACAATCCGGATATACTTGTTCCGAAGTCATCCGTTGGCGATTTGTAAGAAGGCCGCCTTGAGCTGATTTTCATAATGGTATAAGAACCAGCCGTTCAGAACGCGATGGCAAATTTCTAAACGTAACAATTGCCTAGAAAATCACAATAAATGCTGGAGTTGATTGCGACGTCTTGCAACGAGCATGCTATTTACTTTCTTGGCCCGGGCACAGACCTCTTGAACCTAATTGGTGCAATCTGCAACCACCGAGTGATTCTGAATGCAGCAACGTACACACGTGACCTTTCATTAAGTTCTCCTTTATTCGACAAGGTAAGACAACTAGACAACTAAAACAACTATCCACCATCACGTGATAGGTACCTTGCTGAGCGTCTCTCGCGTCCTTGTCCCCTGTCTCAAGGGCCCTTGCCTTTTGTTCATCCTTCGGTCTGGCCTGGTGGCCTCACCATCAGATCTTTGAGATTCTTAAATCGCAGCCCATTCTGAACTGCTGGGAATACATAATGTGTTAGTTTGCCCTTGATTTCCGACACTCGTAGAGTCAGAGATTGACAGCGTGCTACCATGCCACCAGACCGTTTGTGTGTTATACGCATAAACACTCGCTTGTGTCTGAAATGTTACAAGTGATCTGATCTGCACGATGCTATTACGGACGCAGTTCGTAGACCCGCGTTAGATACAAAGCTGCTCGCAATTTGGTAGCAGACCGCCTTGCGTTGGTTTTCATAATATGGAATGAGTGCCGGTCGTTCAGAAAGCAATGGCAAACTACTGATCATAAAGTTGCCAAGAAATTACAAACAGCCAAAAATGCCGGGGTTAACTGCGAAATCCTGTAACGGATATGCAACTAACTAATTTGTTTTTTTTTTTCTTTTTATGTTTAAGCACAGAAAGATTAATAACATGATAATGAAGCTGGAGACAGTAAAGAACATCATGGACTGAGGAGAGAACAAAGGCAGCTGAGTTCACATCTGCATGTGCTGTTAGACCACTCATTAAAACTGTAAGACAAAGACAAATGAAATATTCACAACAGAAGGGAAATAGAGAAATTAGCCGTTGCCGGGAATATAGCAAGTAGGGGGAACAAGGGAAGACGGGGGAAAATGCATAGTGACAGCTAGCTAACAAACAATAATATAAAAACACCAACTTCATTAAAATATCAGAAGACAGAAAGAATTGGCATTATGGATTTATGATTTACAATGCGTGTTCCACACCTGATACCTGAAAGAGGAGAAGAAGAAGTAGAAGAAGAAGAAGAAGAAGAAGAAGAAGAAGAAGAAGAAGAAGAAGAAGAAGAAGAAGAAGAAGAAGAAGAAGAAGAAGAAGAAGAAGAAGAAGAAGAAGAAGAAGAAGAAGAAGAAGAAGAAGAAGAAGAAGAAGAAGAAGAAGAAGAAGAAGAAGAAGAAGAAGAAGAAGAAGAAGAAGAAGAAGAAGAAGAAGAAGAAGAAGAAGAAGAAGAAGAAGAAGAAGAAGAAGAAGAAGAAGAAGAAGAAGAAGAAGAAGAAGAAGAAGAAGAAGAAGAAGAAGAAGAAGAAGAAGAAGAAGAAGAAGAAGAAGAAGAAGAAGAAGAAGAAGAAGAAGAAGAAGAAGAAGAAGAAGAAGAAGAAGAAGAAGAAGAAGAAGAAGAAGAAGAAAGACACAGATTAGACCAAGAAGAAGAAGAGTTCTCAATGTATGACATGTTACTCATATATTTATTTCATTAATAATTTTTGCCTTCCAACAACGATTGCCATTTTCTCTCACCTTCTAAATTAGAAACATCAACAGTAGATTAAGAAGTGGCAGACCGAGAGAAATGATGTTGCTTGATCTAAGACGGTGACATGTAGGAATATCATCGATAGAATCGATCCAGAACACCAGGGACGGAGATCTATGAAGAGACATAAACATAAACTGGAACGGCACATGATGATGATAAATCTTGCCTGATTCCACAAACTCGAATTTCTCAATTTAAACAAGGTATCGAGACAAAAAAGTATCGAGGCAAAAAGTATCGAAGAGGCCGCGCGTGAGGAAAATACTTTTGGCGTTGTGCAGGAGTGAGTTTTATTGGAGTTGCTTATCTGTCATGAGTTGAAACTTTCGCTTTTTCTCACGTGAAAGAGGAAGATCAAATGCTACTGTCGATTATGTTAGTACTGACGGTAAACATAGTTAACACTCACAACTATATATTCAACAAACACATCAATAACAAAGGGACCACCATTTATAAACACTCGCGCACACGGATATCAATTAATCAATAAGGTGGCACCCCCACAATGAAGGTTTGGCTGCAATGGATCTCCACAACTATGTTTCTCTTGTCTTGATTGTATATTATGTCAGACTGCTGTTCGTGTATCTCTTAAAGTTATCTTCCCTCTTGTATGGTTGTCTACCTCTTGCCGCTTGCAGCCGAATGTAAGACGGGCCTGCGTGCCCAATTTGTTACACTTCGAAAATAAAGTTCGTTCTCTCTCTCTCTCTCTCTCTCTCTCTCTCTCTCTCTCTCTCTCTCTCTCTCTCTCTCTCCCGCACACACACACACACACACACACACACACACACACACCCACACACACACACACACACTCACACTTAAAGTAATCAGAATAAAATGAAAATATTCGGTCTTCGAAGTTTCCACTGAATTTGTCTTTTTGTCTCTTATCTTATGTATCCCACCGTAGTCAGCCAAATGTATCTTCACAATAAGCAAAGCTTCGTGTCTTTAAAACGCTGTTTGTGCATCTACAATTGTTACTATATTTTGACTTACTGGGTCAGATCTCTTACATTGTACAGTGAAAGGTACAAAGATTTAGAAAATCAACCACAGCAGCAGTTACTGTAATAATAATAATAATAATAATAATAATAATAATAATAATAATAATAATAATAATAATAATAATAATAATAATAACGTTATTTTCAAAGGGTCACAAATTGGGCACGCAAGTCCGTCTTTCTGAAGAAGACGAAGATGACGTTTATGAAGATGATAATGGCGATGCAGATAGAATTACTTTACAAGACAAAAATCATGGATGACATATCACACTAGAGGCCAGCGCGTCCTGCTAGCGACCCGATGGTCATGTGTTCGAATCCCCATTGTGGAGGTAATGTGTTTTACTGACCTTGGCTCTCAGGTCGACACTGCCTAAAATGAGTACTCGGAAATGTTGTGGGAAGTAAATGCAGTCGGCGTGATATTGACCACCTCAGCCATCGGGTGCCGTTACTTAGTTCATCAACAGGTCATGCCCATTGCACGTTGAACTATTCGCCCATAAGTGTTCAAATCCCCCCCCTCCCCCCCCCCCCCGGTATCTCCCTCAGCTTGTATCGAATGATGACACCAGGTCTATGTTCGCTGACCATTCTTCTTTGGCTTCCAGCATGGCGTTCTTGTCTAGCTTCGCCCAGTTTGACTTGTTCTTTTTGCGGTCTGGCAATGAATGTTTCACCAATAAACGAGAAGTAGACGGTAAGCTGTACCTGAACACGTCGGTCCACAATATGGAGGATAGGCGGTTGAGCTGTTAAGGCCCCTGGAGTGTTTATCCTTGTGGCTACGGTTTGCTTATGCATTTTCCTCATGTTTGACTGGTAGCGCATGGTTCCGTCGCCCTTCTGCTGAGTTGAGTGCGTGGAGCGACACTGTGAATTGTGAATTCCGTGTTAAATGCTTTTATATCTGTCCGCCGTTGTTTGTAGCGTGAATTGCATGTTCAGAAAAAAATGGCGGTTGCCAGGGGCTGAACTAACTGGGTCGCCGTATGCAGTAATATGGTTGCTGGTTGTCCACTGCCGCTTCCATCTACGATGAACTATAGATTTTGTGGCAAACTTTTGTGTTGCTATTCTGGTAGCGTCCTTGTGCATAATATACCTGTGCTGGCTCTAGTTTGTCGGGAGTCCTGTCTGTTACACCTTTTACATGGGGCAGTGAGGAGCATTTTGTGTGATACTCACTAGCACAGGAACGGAGCATAATGGGAGACACTTTGCCCTAAAGTTGGAACCGCGACTAACTAACTAACCTGAACATGATCACAAGTAATACAATGGACGTTGCGTCTAAAGCCTTCGTCAGCACAGAACAAAAAAATAATTAGCAAGTTGCAGGTTCATCTCCACCTCTTCGAGTGTCGATTGAGCTTTAGACATACGGGGCAAGCACAGTACACTTCAAGGCGTTAGAGTGGATTCTGTACCTGTTGAAGCCACATGGCGATTAGAAGTTGGGATCTCAGTGACTATGTACGCATCTTGGTGACTGAAATACGTGATATAAAAGTGACTGATTGTTGAGACACCGTAACATATTGAGAATTATCATCAGCATGTACCAATCCACGAAATAAAATATGAATGTCATACTATCGTGTCTGCATATGCATATAAACCGAGACACATACGTACAGGCTGTCTGACAGTAGTCAGACAGACATAAGGACAGACTGAAAGGCCAGGAGACAGCGGGTCAACAGGCTAACAGACTGATAAGCAGATAGATAGGCAGACAGACAGGAGAGTATTTACACAAATAGGCAGACAGGAAAATAGATAACTACCGATGGACAGTGGAAAGACAGACGGATGGAAAGATACAACCTTGACACATACATACAGGTTGACCACTTGTCAGTAGATAGACAGGCCGATGTATGGGCGGACAGACTGATATAAAGTTATAGAAAGACACATACATACTGTTAGACAGACAGGCAGATAAATAGAAAGCTGGATGAATGAACAGATAGAAAGATACACAAACACACAGGAAGACAGACAGTCAGAAAGACAAACAGTCGAATATATGGCCGGAGAGAAAAAGAAAGAAAGAAAGAAAGAAAGAAAGAAAGAAAGAAAGAAAGAAAGAAAGAAAGAAAGAAAGAAAGAAAGAAAGAAAGAAAGAAAGAAAGAGAAAAACACATACATACAGTCAGGCATACAGACACACACAGAATATAGGCTTCGTTACTAAGAGACTTGGTAATATTGTGAAATGTATCACAACATTGTTTAATAACTTGTTCATATTGCAGCTTGGCTACAAGAACAGGTGGTTCCATTTTGCGCATCAAAAATACACTACGAAGGTCGGCACCTGGAAGGTCAGCTGACAAGAAGCCAAATAATAACACCTGGATCAGACAATATCAAGAGAAGCATTGCACAGGTAACCCGCCCGAAAGAGATCATTCCCCCCCCCCCCACCCCCCGCGTTTCCATCCTGTTTCAGGATATTGCGGTCAACACCAGCATCTTTCAGCTGTATGTTGATTCCTAGGCTAGATTACGCTCATCAGCACGCCACGACTTTCTGAGCGACCGGCTCCATACTCTCATAAGTCACTTTTGCGATTCGAACCACTGCTAATTCTCGTCGCGTCACGTGACGAGAGTATTCGGAGTTAGCGGAGAAAGCTGCTAACTCCTCGGCCACGGAGCCGGTTCGAAAGAGATCATAGCCAGCGATAAATAGAGGTCAGATGCCACAGAGTAACGGCGGGTCTCACCGACAGGTAAGAACCACAAGAGACCCGTTAGGCTTTCTGTCCATTGGCTCAAACAGTACCTTTTTTGATGCGGTCAAGACACTTATTTTGTGTGTGTGTGTGTGATATCACTAGGCTATATATTTACACGCCCGCACACACACATCACACACACATATAGACACACACACACACACACACACACACACACATTTATACGGGTTTAAAAGGAAAGATGACACACTTAATTGCACCGGTGTTATCTCATAAGACTCAGTCTCCTTTCGCAGGCTGGTCATGCCGAATACATCGCACAAAGTACGAGCCCCGTAGCTTCAGCGACGACCCCCAGAAGTCTCCGAAAACATTGCACATGTGTCCAGCAAAGTAGACCGGAATCGAACCCATAACCGCGTGGACGAGCGGGAGACGGCTCCACAACCTGGCCACGGGGACATGTGTCTGTGATGAGATAGCGCTATCACACAACTTGAAGGCATGAGATCAAGGCCTTGGCGTCGAACCCTCGACCGACCGAGCAAATGACAAATACCACTTCGCTATATACAAGCATTAAAGTGCTGGCCTATACATGTGCAAGAGAGTTATCTGAAGTCTGAAGTAAAAAGTTTCTCCTATCTTGGACATGTAATATCAGATGATGGCAGAAGTTAAATAGAATCAAAAAGAAACTAGGAATGGCTAAAAATTCTGTCAACAGCATGAAATCAGTATTAACATCTAGAGAGATTAACAACGCATTAAACATGAGAATTGTGAAACACTTCTGCATGGCGCAGAAACCTGGACATTGAACAAGCAACTATAAAGTCAAATAGATGCCCTGAAGATGTGGATATACAGAAGACTCTGTCGTATTTCATTGAAACAAAAGCAATCAAATACAGAGGTTCTAGAAAAACTGGGAATAAAAACACAGTTGAAAGAAATAAAAAAGAGGCAAGTGATATATTTTGGCCTCGTTAAAAGACATAATCCTCTTATAAAAGCCTTATTGGAGGACAAGGTTGGAGTGCAAGCGAGCAAGAGGTAGACAATGATACAAGTGGGAAGATAACATCAAGAGATGGACGAACATCAATCTGACAGAATGTACAGCCAGGGTCAGAGACGGTGGTCAGGGTGGCGACGGCACCTGATTGATTGACTGATTGTTTTCATGATCCCGAACATGCAGATATTACACTCAAAAGGCAAATACGTGTCTCCGAAGTTGCTAACAAAAAAACAAACAAAAGCCTCAGTAAATGCATACACTCAGTGAAAAGTGCATCCGGTAAGGTTATGCTCAGTTAAATTGTTACACCAATCACAAATGCTCCAAGGAAACCCCTTCACTTAGCACATATGCACTCACACAAAACCAAAACTGGTTTAGTAAGAGACGAAAACAGCAAAGCAGACACCAGCAAATACACAACAAAGTCATGAAACCCCGATTGTTTAACTCATATTCTGTAGCTGCTTAGTATGACCACAGATGGTCCCCAAACAGACATGCGACCTGCAGCTCTTGCTGGTGTAGATAGATACCTGATAATTTAACAAACTTTTAGCGTACAGTCAGAAGTAGCTATCGATGACCTCTGCGTGTGCTTTAGCAAACAAATTGTTGCTAGTTTTATGCTAAATTACCAGTGCTGCATGGCTAAATTATCTAATAACGCCGCCGGGCTAGAATGATAAATAGCGATCTTTACAACACGGACATGCAGAAATCTATTTAGCTGACCTAACCTGTGTTAGGCCGGTCTCTCTGGCTGAGGGGTTACAACACTTTCTCCGTAATCCCGTTTATCACGCAGAGTCTCGTAGCGGGAGAGAACTGGGAGCGGTTCGACCCCCGCTGGTGACTTGCGGGATACTGAGCCGGCCGCTCAGAAATCAATGGCATACTACTGAGCGTAATCTTGCCAAGAAATCAACAGACAACTGAAAGATGCTGCTGTTGACGGCGATGTCCTGTAATATATATATATATATATATATATATATATATATATATATATATATATATATATATATTAATCTCTGAGTCAGTTAATCCCTTTGTGTTACATGTCTGTCTGAATACTAACGTTCGTGCATGTCGTGTATGTCTGAAGTTAAAAATCTATAGGAATATAATTTTCCTTCAGCTGGTTACTGAGATATGGAATTTTATATTGGGGCAGACAAAAGTAAACAGACTATAGTACTTAGATGGGTGACGGCTTGGGAACACCACGTGTTGTAGACATTTTTTAATTTTTATTTTTGTTGTGTCTTTGCTTTTGCCCTGTATGTATATATATCTATATATATATTTGTTTTTAGGTGTCTGCTGCGCCCGCCTGTTCCCTAGCAATGTAGCACAACGGACAAATCTACAGGTGCTCAGTCTCCTTTTGAAACCCGCCACAACACCACGTGTTGCAGGCCTTCTTATGTTGTAATTGTCACCCCCTTGAAATGTTGTGTTTTAAGTAAGCCGCTGGGTTTCTAAGAACCATAGCCCACCGGACAAACCCGCAAGTGCTCAGTCTCACGCACACAAAACAGACAAGACAGATAGCGAAAAACTCTTTGTGCATTCAGGAAAATTATTAAAATGATGCCAATAGATAAGTGGTGAATAGTATCCAGCTCACCTGACACTGACTTTGAGAGACATAATAGAAAATGGCAGTTCTCTGGAAGACGCGTCCATGTTGTGAGGGCAGCTTCCATCCTGGACTAGTGCACTATGGGTCTGCTTCTTGTGAACCATACTTCGTATACTGTAATACCGGAAACAATCCAAATAATAAAATAACATTCAGGAGGACATCCCCTGTTGGCACCATGGTCCGGCTGACACCATTAGACTCCTTCCGGAACGAAGCCCGTTGGCACATGACCCGGCTGGAACCCTGGACTGTTTCTGCGGTAGCGAATCCCGTCGGCAAAATGGTGCACGATGTTCAGGAGGGAAGCGGCCCTATCACTACAGGCCCTACAGTATTCATGAAGGCGGAATCTTTTAATCAGTCAACGTCAATTGATCTGGACACTCTTCACCACCCGATTTATTGGCATAACCCACGAGGCTAATCAATTATGGCGCGGACCTGAGAGAGAAGTGTCCAACTTGAGGGTCATGTCCTGAAGCCCGCTCTTAGCGCGGGCCTGCCAGAGATGTATACTGGCAGTAGGCGCCGTCCTGGTGGTAGCTTTAATGATGATATCTGATGATGACTCTCCATCTGCTGTCAGTTCTTTCTTTAATGCTGTGTATGTCTGAAGACGGGTGTACGCAGTCAGTACAAGGACACCAGGTTATAGTTCCATATTTCTTGCACACCAGCGTAAATATCATGCCGGCCATCTTTACTGTCCAGGAAATTTTCTGATGCCCATTTTATCGTGCGTCAACCTTGAGCCCAGGCTGGGCGCGTTAGCGAAGTTGACAGGAAACTGCGCTGATAGCGTCATGTGTATGGTCAGGCGAGGGTTCGACCTCTGGGCTTATAGCTAGCTATGTGAGAGAAAGACTGGTCACCTGTCCCTTCATGCTTGCTCGCCTACACAGTACCATGGCCCTATCACAAAACGATACTCAAAGCAGGAAGTTGCTTCTGGCCAATTTATTTAAAAATTATTTTATTTAGCCCAGATCAATTTTAAAATGTGCCTCGATGCGAGTTTGAACCCATGATCAACGAACCGACAGACAAGCTTGCTGGCCATAGCTTTACCATGCTCCCAAAATGTGCTTAGTCAAGTAAGTAAAAGGCCACTTCACGCTCCTGAAGGGCCTTGGGGGTGCTCTGCTAGACTCATATGTGTATGGACAAATCGACACTCGGTAGGTTCTCTGGACAGTCTCACGCTAGCCGCCTTTACTTTTTAAGACATCTCCTGGTACTCATTTTAAACTGAGCCGACCTTGATCGAATCCGTCCCGTTGCGAGTCGAACCTATGACCACCCAGTCGATAGGCGAGTGTCTAACCAACAGGCTACCGCGGTTGCCAACGTGGTGTACCCGGGGTAGATTCTCACAGTCCTCTTCTTACAACAACTTTAAAGAGTTTAACAGGCAGAGGATCGACTTCATTGCACGGGATGTTATCCCACATGGCCCGGTCTCTTTCTCAGGGCGGCCCGCCGAAAGCGCCGCACAAAGCATTAACTCCGTAGTTCCAGTGACGAACCGAAGGAGTCTCCAAGAAAATGCACTCGGCAACTGAACGACGTAGGCCGGAATCAACCCCATAATCTCCGAAGCAGGCGGCAGGCGGCGTAACCACTTGGCCAGGGAGACTCCATTACAGTGCTAGGGCCAGGCATCAGTCCGACCAGGAACTCAGGGACATTACTATATTAGGGCCAGGCATCAGTCCGACCAGGAACTCAGGGACATTACTATATTAGGGCCAGGCATCAGTCCGACCAGGAACTCAGGGACATTACTATATTAGGGCCAGGTATCAGTCCGACCAGGAACTCAGGGACATTACTATATTAGGGCTATGCATAAGTCCGACCAGGAGAACATCCACTAGTCTGGCTAATGACCCTGGGATCCACCATGTTCTCCTCTGTGATGATATGTGTCGGAGACTTCACACATTGAGCGCTGCGATACGTTTGCACGAGAATCAATGTCATTTCCTGTAGGATGGGTGCCATTCAGCAGCCATACATGGCATAGACTACGTGCAGAGCTCAATCATTAGCTCAGAATGAACGCTGCTGGCTTACCTGGATAAAACTTAGCGATCACTAGGATGCCAGTTTTGAAATTGCAAAATACAACATCTTAAAGGTTCTTAAGTATTATATTGAGCAGATTTTGGTGTAGAGAAGTGAATCGTTGATTATCAGCATATTATTGAGAAACCATGTGAAAGTTACATAAATGTGATTATAGTGTAATAATGAGAACAAAATGGACCGTTAAAATGCATAATTAAGATATTTTGAAAGAAGGTAACCACTCGCACAAAGAACTACTCGCATCAAGGAAGGCAGTCCACATTCTTGGAGTACGTTACGAGACGGATACAACTGGAGTCAAAAGGGAATTTGAGGAAAGAGGGGACCAAGAGAGAAGATGCTCTACAGTTGTATTCATGGCTTTATTTGTATCAAATATGATTGACAATACACAAGAGACGATACATAAGACAGAAGCTATGAGTAGACATGACGACCGTCAACATACGGCACGGACTATAAGAGAACTAAGGCAGCACACATCCACGGGCTTGTTACATCACAATTAACAACAGCAACAAGACAACAATAATAGATACAATAATGAACAAATGAAAGAAAGAACGACATTTATTTTCAAAGGGTCACAAATTGGGCACGCAGGCCAGTCTCACATTCGGCCCATCCAATCACCCCTCTTTCGTCGATCAACTGTGCATGTTACATTAACATAGGGGGGGGGGGGGGAAACAATATCAAATGAATAAAATAGCAACAGCATAAGCACACAAGAACTTCGTGGAAATATTAGATTACAGCGTCGGTTTGAAGATTGTGATGTATGCTCCGGGAATTTGAAGAAGAATATAATATATGGGACACAATGTGCTTAGAGGCTGAAACGGCACCCAATACAAGAGACATATACGCCAGGCTGAACACAGAGCTTGACGATACAGCACGCAGAAAACAGGGACTGATTAGTCACGCTGAATACAGAGACTGATGCGTCACGGTGAACACAGAGACAAATGCGTCATAATTAACACAGAGACAAATGCGTCACAATGAACACAGAGACTAATGCGTCACGATGAACACAGAGACTAATGTTTCACGCTGAACACAGGGACTGATGTGTCACGATGAACACAGAGACTGATGTGTCACAATGAACATAAAGACTGATGTGTCACGATGAAAACAGAGACTGATGCGTGACGATGAACACAGGGACTGATGCGTCACGCTGAATACAGAGCCGGACACAACACGCATACACAATAACTGACATGGCACGCTGAACAAATTGACCTGTCCACCTCTTACAAAATATATGTGGAACGGATATTTACCGCACAGGATCAATCCAAGCAATCCAGCCTGAGAAATGAATAGTAGTAGCCTTGAGCCCACGTGATCGTCTCTTCTATAAACGCCTCAGCGCTGGCTTACTTCTCTGTCCACGACAACCTCAACATTATCTTCTTCTTTTTTTTTTCATATCCTTCACAGGACATCGCTGACAACATCAGCATCTTTCAGCTGATATATGATATTTTGCAAGATTACGCTCAGTAGTTTCCCATTGCTTTCTGAGCGGCCAGCTCACATACCCCTAAGTTACCGACGCGGTTAGAACCGCTAACGATTCTCGCCTTCGTCACGTTACTCACGAGAGTATACGGGTTTATGGAGAAAGTCGCAAACCCCTAGGCCAGGGAGGCCGGCCAACATTATCGACACCCACTATATTGACCGATTCAAGTCCAACACTATTTCACGTCTCTCTATCCACGACAACCTCAAAATTCTTTACACTCACTATATTAACCGAGTCCAGTCCAACACTATTTCAAGTGTCTCTGTCCACGGCAATCTCAGCATTGTCTTTTGTGTGTGTGTGTGCGTGTGTTCACATATCCTTTACAAGACATCGCTGACAACATCAACATCTTTCAGCTGATGTTTGATTTCTTGGCAAGATTACGCTCAGTAGTTTGCCATTGCTTCTGAGCGACCGGCTCACATACCCTATAAGTTACTGACGCGGAGAGAACCGCTGCCGAGTCTCGCTAACGTCACGTTACCCACGAGAGTATGCGGGATTACGGAGAAGGTCGTGTAATCCCTAGACTAGGGAGACCGGCCAACATTGTCTACACCCACTATATTGACAGAGTTCTACACCCACTATATTGACAGAGTCCAGTCCAACACTATTTCACGTGTCTCTGTTCACGGCAATCTCAACATTCTCTGTCAAACTATCATTTACTGCCAATATAGTACCTTGCGGTGTATGGCAGAGGGGTCTTTGAGCCTGAGGAATTAACGCTGCCTGGCTAGTGCAGTCGCCGCGAACTGTGCAGGTTAGGACTTTCTTTTTGCCCCTGACAGAAAAAAATTCCACACCTTGCCGAGGGATCGAACCCGAGTCGGCCAGCTCTACACCCACTATATTGACAGAGTCCAGTCCAACACTATTTAACGTGTCTCTGTCCACGGCAATCTCAACATTCTCATCACCCACTATATTGACGTGTCCAGTCCAACACTATCTAACGTCTCCCTGGCCAACAATCGCATGTATACAGAAATCAGTTAAGTCGCCGCTTGTGTACTACAAATGTTCACATTTAGTCACGAAATACTCGTGTAGCACTTACCACGGCCAACAGCGTAAAGCACAGACCGCACCCCCAACAACTTCCATAAGAGACTTAGTGCAGTCAGCGGGGTGTCACCAGAAGCAGTAAGTAGACTCTAAACACAAACGCCATACATTCACTAATGCTGTGGTTCTCAACCCTTTTTGGCTCATGCCCCCCTTTACCATATGTTCAGAACGTCATTCCCCCTTTCGAATTTCCTCCCTATAAATCCCCCTCCCCACCCTTACACATGATACATAAAAATGGAAGCTAAATTTAATAACACATACTAGAACAAGTCTAGACATCTACATAAACCGGTCTACTTATGTTATAAAACGAACTTTATTAGGGCGAGAAGTACAGAACCGTAAAATATAGAGCGAAAAACAATATCAAGTAACTGGTTCGTGTAATAATACGATCTTGAAATAATCTTAATTACCCCCCCCCCCCCCCCTGGAAACCCTAAAAATCCCCACCGGTTGAGGGTGGGGGAATTCCCCACCGGTTGAGAACCACTGCACTAATGGAATACATTGTTTTGAGTTTGTAGAATCCCAAGACGCCACTTTCCCTTGATTCTTCCACTTATATTTAGTGCTGGTCGGTCCCCGCCTCTTCTTTCAGAAACCACGCCTTACATCAGTGTTCTTTGTAAGCCCCTGGGCCATTTAATAAGGCCAAAGTATCTCATTTTCCGCGACATAATACAGTTTTTGATCCAGTTATCTTCGATATTCTTGTCTTGTAATATCTCAGTATTGTTCTCCTTCTTGGTCCAATAAGAGATACACCTTCAGTCAATTCAGCACATTCGTATTTCATTACATATATTTTGGTGACCAATCATTACGAGAGGATTGTGTGACATTGGATAATCTTTCATTTCCTATATTAATCTAGACTACCTTTTTCACGAGTCTATGCCATCGGACAACCTTTACTTTCCTAGATTAATCTCTGCTACCCATTTGACAAGTTAGTTTCCTTGACTAATCTCCGCTAAGCATTTGACAAATCTGTACGAAACAACAACAACAACAACAACAACAACAACAACAACAACAACAACAACAACAACTGGCGGGGTGGGGGTGGGGGTGGGGGGGGGGGGGGGTTAAAGCAAGCGTATCGACATCATTGTACCGGGATGTCCCATATGGCTATGTCCCTTTTCGCAGGCCGTCCTACTCAAAGCATCGCACAGATCGCTGTACTCCTCAGCTCCAGCGACCGACCTCCATGAGTCTCCGAGCAAATTGCACTCGTGGAAGGAACGACGTAGACCGGAATCGAACCCACAACCCTCAGAGCGCGAGGCACTTTACTTAACCCCTGTGCTTTAGTGTGTCCAGGCCCACACAGTGTGATGTTCCTATCACATCAAAACCCCATGGTATGCCACTTCTTCTGGTATTGAATGGGTATTGGCCGTCGCCTGTGGCTAAGGGCATTGAATGCAGCTTCACCATGCCGCAAACCGGTTAGAAATCAGTCGTAGGCGGTTGGGAATCAGGTCGCTTGAATGTGTAATTGTAATGGTGCGAGTGTCGGTCGTTCAGAAAGCAGTAACAAATTTCACTCATCCATCATGCGCCATGCCGATAAGCGTGGGCGGTCATGATTCGTCATCTCACTCGATCACCAGAGTCGTGCATCAGCTCAGTGTTCTTGTCTCGACCTTACCATATGGCGAAGCCATCCTGGTATTTATTTATATGGTTCCCCTTGTTCTCTTTACTGTCTACGTCTAATTTCTTTAATTAATTTACGATTTTCACTTGTTTTTTGTTTGACTTGGTCATTGGTTTTTCTGTATGCCCATGGTATTCTTTGCATTTTCCTCAGAAACCACATTTCCACAGCCATCAGATACGTTTCAGCATTTTTGCTCATTGTCTACGCTTTACGTCCATACGAAAGTACAGGTTCTATGTAGCACCTCAACAATCTTTTTCTCATTGCAATTGACATTTTTTATTGGTCATTATAGTTTTCAACTTGCAAAAGGCTACCTTCGCCATTGTGATTCTTGTTCTAATCTCTTCATTCAACTCCATCACATGTTATGACTGTTCCGAGATAATTGCACCGATTCACTTATTTAAGAATATTCAAATTTAATTGCATATTACATTTCGTAATCTCCTGCTTCCTAGTGACGACCATATTATGTGTCTTCTTAAAATTTAATTATAATACTAGTTGTTCGCTGTGTGCAACAACTGCATCTACTAAATATTGCAGATCTTGTTCATTGTCCGCAATCAATACTGTATCGTCCACATATCGATTGTTATTGATGTTACGTCCCCCAATGATGGTCCCTTTCATATCTTATACATTTCTGACAATATTTTCATTGTATAGGAACAAAAGATCTGGAGACAATACACATCCTTGTCTCACACCTACTTCATTATCAATCTTTATGGCAGCTTGTTTATATATATACTAGCTGACACGGCCCGGCTTCGCCCAGACTCTGGTGGGGAGCATCTCATTTAATTCATATAAGTAGTCATATAAGCTCCCGTTCCCGACTGTCTGTCTGTCTGTCTGTCTATCTATCTGTCTGTCTGTCTGTCTTCTGTCTGTCTGTCTGACCCGGCCCAGCCCATGGTGGAGAGCATCTCATTTAAATCATATAAGTAGTCATATAAGACCCCGTTCCCGACTATCTGTATGTCTGTCTGTCTTGGGTAAATGGAGGAGGAGGAGGAAGAGGGAGGTGGAGGAGGGAAGAGGAGGGAGAAGGAGGGAGGAGGAGACAGGAGGAATAGGAGGGAGGAGGAGGGATTAGGAAGAGGAGGGAGGAGTAGGGTGGAGGAGGAGGGGGAGGAGGAGGGAGGAGGAAGAGGGAGAAGGAGGGAGGAGGAGATCGCAGGAGGAGGAGGAGAGGGAGGAGGAGGAGGGAGAGGGAGGAGGAGGGAGGAGGAGAGAGTAGGCGGAGGGAGGAGGCGGAGGGAGCAGGAAGAGGGAGGAAGAGGGAGGAGGAGGAGGGAGGAGAAGGAGGAGGGAGGAGTAGAGAGTGGGAGGAGGGAGGAGGCGGAGGGAGGAAGAGGAGGAGGAAGAGGGAGACAGGAGGAGGGAGGAGGAG
The DNA here is from genome assembly GCA_963921405.1 of Cepaea hortensis. Lineage (NCBI taxonomy): Eukaryota > Metazoa > Mollusca > Gastropoda > Stylommatophora > Helicidae > Cepaea > Cepaea hortensis. The sequence continues at coordinate 53,645,583 of OY992891.1, forward strand.
AGAAGAGGATGAGAGGGAGGAGGAGGAAGAGGGAGGAGGAGGAATGTGAAGGGAGGAGGAGGGAGGAGGTAGAGGGAGGAGGAGGAGGAGGAGGGAGGATAGAGAGGAGGAGGGATGAGGAGGAAGAGGGAGGAGGAGGAATGTGAAGGGAGGAGGAGGGAGGAGGTAGAGAGAGGAGGAGGAGGGAGGAGGAGAATGGAGGAGGAGGGATGAGGAGGAGAGGGAGGAGGAGGGGGAGGAGGGGGAGGAGGAGGGAGGAGAAGGAGGAGGGAGGAAGACGGATGAGGGGGAGGAGGGAGGGGGAGGAGGGGGAGGAGGAGAAGGGAGGAGAAGGGAGGAGGAGGAGGGAGCAGGAGGAAGGAGGAGGGAGGAGGAGGAGGAAGAGGGAGGAGGAGGGAGGAGGAAGAGAGAGGAGGGAGGAGGAAGAGAGAGGAGGGAGGAGGAGGGAGGAAGAGATAGGCGGAGGAGAGGAGGAGGAGGGAGGAGGAGGAAGTAGGGATGAATAGGAGGGAGGAGAAGGGAGGAGGAGGGATTAAGAGAAAGAGGGGGGAAAGGGGAGAAGGAGGAGGAGGAGGGAGGAGGAGGAGGAAGAGGGATGAGGAGGGAGGAGGAGGGAGGAGGGAGGATGAGGAGGAGGGAAGGAGGAGGAGGGAGGATGGTGAAGGAGGAGGAGGAGGAGGGAGGAGGGTGAAGGAGGAGGGGGAGGAGGGAGGGGGAGGAGGAGGGAGAAGGAGGAGGAGGGAGGAGGAGAACGTAGGTGGGGGAGGATGAGAAGGGAGGAGGGAGAGGGAGGAGGAGGGAGGAGGAGGAGTGAGGAGGAGGGAGGAGGTGGAGGGAGAAGGAGGAGGGAGGAAGAGGTAGAAGGAGGAGGGAGAAGGAGGGAGGAGGAGACAGGAGGAATAGGAGGGAGGTGGAGGGATTAGGAAGAGGAGGGAGGAGTAGGGTGGAGGAGGAGGGGGAGGAGGAGGGAGGAGGAAGAGGGAGAAGGAGGGAGGAGGAGGAGGAGGAGAAGGGAGTAGGAGGAGGGAGAGGGAGGAGGAGGGAGGAGGAGGAGAGAGTAGGCGGAGGGAGGAGGCGGAGGGAGGAGGCGGAGGGAGCAGGAAGAGGGAGGAAGAGGGAGGAGGAAGAGGGAGAAGGAGGGAGGAGAAGGAGGAGGGAGGAGGAAGGAGGAGTAGAGAGTGGGAGGAGGGAGGAGGCGGAGGGAGGAAGAGGGAGGAGGAAGAGGGAGAAGGGAGGAGGAGGGAGGAGGTAGTAGGATGATTGATTGCCATCCCACCAGGTTAATATGTTATCGCGGACCTCAGAGAGAAGTGTCTATGTAGAAGACCATTTCCCGGACGTACGTATTTTGGGAGGGGGAGGAGGGAGGAGGGAGGAGGAGGAAGAAGAAAAAAAAACTACGACAGTTGGCATCTCTCGATTGAAAGGAAGGCGTGTAGAAAATTTCATCTCAATCGGATGGGCCGTTCGCGAGCGCATAAAGGACATACATACATACAGAGATACATACAGACAGAGATACGCACATCCTAATTTATATATAAGATATAAAAATAAAATAAATAAAATATATATATATTTTTTCCGCGTTTCCATCCTGTTTCAGGATATTGCAGTCAACACCAGCATCTTTCAGCTGTATGTTGATTCCTAGGCTAGATTACGCTCATCAGCACGCCACGACTTTCTGAGCGACCGGCTCCATACTCTCATAAGTCATATATATATATATATATATATATATATATATATATATATATATATATATATATATATATATATATATATATATATATATATATATATATATATATATATATATATATATAAGTCTAAGGTCTTTCCCATCAATTTGTAGATCTGCGAGCACCTTTATCATGTTGGTATGTCTTACGATATCAAAAGCCTTTGCGTGGTCAATAGAGTAAAGATGTAGGTCTTGGTAGCAAACTACTGACGTAAAATTGTCTAGACAAGCACAAACAGTATAACATGCTAGGGTTGATTGTGACGTCCATTTAAAGGACATGCAAGCAACTATAAATAAGCATTGATCTCCAAAACAGGATGGTGTGTGCCACAGTACTCACCACTATCATTTATTAATGGGAAATAACTATATAATTCTTAATTGGTTTCTTTACTAGTGGAAGTAGTCTGCCGCTGAATTATAACGCCAGGTTTAAAGAGTCAAGTAATTATTCGCTGATGGCATGTATTGGGTCAAGGTCACTTGATAAGAGCAGCTGAAAACTATTTCAAACTAGGTAAACTATTTTAAACTTTATATAAACAAAATCAGAGATACAGATTATAAGATGCAATCTGGATGCAGAAACTTAGCACACCAGAAAATATAATGTATCCTATTGAATATTCTCTCCTCTCATTTTTGTTGATGTGGAGTAGATGAGATATTGGCTCTTGTAATTTTGTTTGTCTTAGATTAGAAAGACTTTGAAACATAAGGGATAGTTATTTTAAACTTGTGTACAGCCCTGATTTAACCTGAAATATTCTTAAATTTAATTTGTAAGTTAACACCTTAAAGACAATCTCATGAGAATAGTTTTTTTTTAAAAACTAGCATTATGCTACATATGTAAAACATGGACACTTATTGCAATTAAAAGAAGAACTACTTCAGTGGCTGTCAGAGATGGAATTGAGACAGAAGACATTTGAAGAAGTCTAAGTCTGAAACCAGTAAAGAAATTCAATAAAGCACATGCTTTGGTGACCTCACAAGAGTGTCTGATGATATCTACCACAAAGAGCCACACTTAAGAAATATGGTTGATACAGAGCCATGGAGGGGGGGGGGGGGGGGTTACGTAAAAGATGAAATGATGATATCAAGAACAACCTTAGAGAAATGAAGACCAGCCTACAAAGCTCATTGGGAAGAGCGCACAAAAGATCCTTGCTTCTGCCCCAACACCCCATTGGTAAATGATGGAACGGTAGAAGCAGACAAAGAAGCCTGAACTTTTAGAATACTGTGATCAAATATGAAGTAGCTCGCAGTTCTAAGAACAAAGGGGTGAACAAAAGACGTGTCGGATAGGACATGCATTAAGAAGACATAAGAATAGTATACTTCTAACGGCCTTTCCCTGGAACCCTCAGAGCAAACGAACGAACGAACAAACTTTATTTTCAAAGGGTTAAGTATTGGGCACGCAGACCCGTCTGACATTCTGCTCTTCTTACCTCTCTGCCCTCATACATTATTTCATTCATACATCACTTATGATGCTAATCGTAGACAACAAGAGGACAATATGTGTTAAAACGCTTGGAACATGTGCAGTAATCTATAATACATGACTCGCTAAAATTAATTTTTGACAAGGCAATTATAATTACCTCAGGTAGGTCTAACGTACACTTTTAGGGTAATGTTTATTATACTAGTTGTCATCTGAGATCATTATTATTATTCTTTTCTATTTTTAGGGGGGTATGTAGTCTGTGCCGGCTTCCTGGCCTAGAGGTTAGCGACTTTTCTCCGTAATCTCGTATACTCTTGTAAGTAACGTGACGACGGTGAGAATCAGCAGTTGTTCGAATCGCGTCGGTAACTTAGGGGTATGTGAGCTGGCCGCTCAGAAAGCAATGGCAAACAACTGAGCGTAATCTTACCAAGAAATCAACAATCAGCTGAAAGATGCTGATGTTGACAGCAATGTCCTGTAAAGGATTTGCAAACAATTTTAATTTTAATTTAATGCAATCTGTACTGAGATAGTGTTCAAATAGTTTGCGACTGTATGTATAGGGATTGGTGGTGTCTTTGATTTCTTGTGGATGATTGTTCCACAGATGGGCTGCAGCATACGCTATGCTTGTTTTGTAAAACCCTATCCTGGTTTTAGGGACATGAAGTATGTTTAGTCTTTTGCTTTGCCTTGCGTTGTAATTAAACAATGGCCAAAGGTAGTGTGGAGCAATATGAAATAGGATTTTGTTAATTAGTTTGGCCTTATTGAAAATAAAGCGTTTGTGGAGTGGCGGTAGCAGAAGACGTTTATGTAGGCTAGAATTGTCGGTAAGCTTGTTTTCCATTAAGATATAAAGGGTAGATCATGTATGTAAATGGAAAATAACAGAGGGCCAAGTATAGACCTCTGAGGTATTCCAGTATTGAAGGTGATAGTTTGCGATAACGATGTATTGTCTGATGCTATCTGTCAGAGTCTCACCCAGAGTTATAACGCGTTGTCTGCACCAACGCCCGACAATGCAACGCTGATCCATGATAAGCACTACAGCTATAACGCGGCGTCGTCAAAAACGCCAGGCAATCAACGCTGAGCGATACTAAGCAGTCGGCGGTCAGCTGGAACACAGCGTGAACATTGAGGGGTCACGCGGGCTGACTCGAGCACAACGGTGGTGTGTGCTGAAAGTCCAGCGAGACTAGGCTTGGGGGAAGTAACGGACTGACGTGTGAATGCAGCTTGAGAGTTTTATGCATGTCTTGATAGCTAGCCTGTATGACCGTTGGAGATGGAACGCCTGTCTGTGTGACTTGTAAGTGGAGTGCATTGATGTATTATTATATTGATGTATTGAGTGCTTGCATTTATGATCTATTGGATATTGTGAATTGTGATTGTTATTTGATAAGCGTATTTAGTATCACACTTGTCAAGATACGAGCCATAATTCTTGCCCTAAGCAAGACTTTGACACTATCTATTTTCTGTTTGATAAAAAAGAATTTTATTAATGCCGCTATATTAAAGCTTGCTCTCATTGTTTCTAGTTTTTATTAAAATTAAAATAGTATGATCTATCAAATGGAATGTTTTTCTAAAGTCTATAAGCACAGCTCCACATAGATTACTGTTTATAGTTCAATGCTAATTTTCTATCATGCTTGTTAGGGCCATATGACAAGAATATTTTGACAGAAATCCTGACTGACTGTCGATTATTAGTTTCTTCCGAACTAAGTGTTCTAGTGTTGTGTGAATGTGCTTTTCTAGTGATGATAATATGGAATTGGGCCTATAATTACTGATGAGACCATCATCTAATGAACAAGCTTTTTAGGGAGGATACACTTTAGCAATTTTAAGGGCAGACAGAAAATTGCATTTGGTGATATATTGATTATAAATGAAAGTGGGTCACCCGCAGATCACCGGTGCAGTGCAACGAAGGATCCGATTACTTATTCCACCTAATCCTGATGAGTTAATATCTCTAGAACATTTATTCTCACAGAATAATGACAATAAAGATATGTTACGAGGAGAATTTGGTATTGCAGCCTTCAAATGGTTTATATCAGTTTGAAAGAAACTACTGAATTGATCACATGTAATCTGATTTGATGGTAATGACTTTGTTTGTCAAAGTATTAATTGCTTTCCATATATCTTTAGTATTGGTTTTATCGATTATTAAGTGTCAGGTCATAGTCAAATATGACTGACTTACCGTATGACAGTAGACGTTACTATCTGTTTTCTGTTAGCGCCGAATGTTGGGCGTCGCTTACCAAACCCCACACCACACATTGTGCCAACGGCTTTGAGCGGAAGAGCGCAATTGGGAGAGTACACGCCTTATCCTGTGCGAGGAAATCCATGCTAAAGACAAAATATCATTCTATGGCAGACCAGTCACTAAGCCTTGGTTGGCAGCTGGTCTAGGATCGAAGCTCCGGCAGGCGGACAGTTAGAGAATTGCTTTGCTTATCCGACAGCATCTGCAGCTTGTCTTGTTCCAGATGTATTGGTGTTACCTTTCCTCTGGAGTGAACTAGGCAGGCGAGAGAGGGATCATGCTGCATGGGCAACACATGGTCTCTATATTTCAGCCCAGGCGTTGTGCTGTGGAGAAGTATGACTTCATCTCTGATCGTAGAATCTACATGACTAAACACAAATCTAGCCCCAGGATTAATATTATTAACACCCAAGATCCTGATAAGTGCTTTGAGTTCCAACAGCAACTTGAAGACGCTTTCACTCATACATCAGAATAATGTACAGCAAGTGAAAAGTGCGGTAAACTTAAGAAAACTCTTGATAAAACAGCGATAGGGGTTTTTGGCACTGTGGATCATAAAAGGAAGGACTGGTCTGCGGCAAACAGTCAGACACTGCAGCCATTGATTGATAGAACGCGAAACAATCTCAGTGAGCTGAAGCAAGCTAGGAAGGATGTGTAACAGGCAGCCAGGCAGTGTGCAAACGACTATTGGATAAAATTATGCGAATACATTCAAAATGCAGGTGATAAGGGAAACATCAGAAGCATGCATGAAGGGATAAAGAAGACCTGTGGTACAATGATCAAAAGAAGTGCACCACTTAAAACCTTGACTGGAGAAATTATCACTGATAAGAAACAGCAGATAGATAGATGGGTAGAGCACTATTTGGAGCTTTACTCAAGTGAGACCAAACTAGCAGATGATGCCTTCAACGCCATAGAAACCCTGCCAACTCTTGACCACCTGGACACACTTCCCTCCATAACAGAAGTTAAGTGTGCTATAAATGAACTTGCATCTGGCAAGGCTCTAATAGAGGTTATGAGGAAAGAGCAAGACACGCTCACTCTACAGATCCACCAGCTAATATAGCTATGTTGGTGAGAAGGACATGATTTTAAAGATTCAAGCATCAGAACATTGTACAAGAACAAGGGGGATCGGAGTGACTGTAACAATTATAGAGGTATCTCTTTTCTGTGTATTGTTTGAAAGTATTTGTCCGAATTGTTCCGTGCAGACTTCAAGTCCCGAGAGGTCACATCTACCCTGAATCATATTGTGACCTTCGACAGAACCGGTCTACCATTGATATTATATTCGCATTGCGACAAATGCAAGAAAAATGTCGTGAACAGAATCAACCACTGTTTATTGCCTTCATCGACCTCACAAAGGCGTTTGATTTGGTCAGTCGTGAGGGTCTGTTCAAGGCACTAAAGAAGAATGGCTGCCCACCAACTCTTCTGTCCATTGTGGAATCGTTCCACACAAGCATGAAGACTATAATCAAGTTTGATGGTGCAACTTCAGAAGAGTGAAGTTAAGCAAGGTTGTCAAAATTAAAAAAAAGAGTCAAAATTAAGCGTGAAGTTAAGCAAGGTTGTGTACTAGCTCCCATCCTCTTTGGAATATTCTTTTCACTTCTACTGAAATATGACTTTCGTTATCAGGATGCGTTTATAGACATTCACTCCCGCTCAGATGGCGGCCTCTACAATGCTCAGAGATTGAAGGCCAAGACCAAAATTAGGAGAGTACTGATCAGAGAGTTGCTGTTTGCAGATTATGCTGCAATTACGACCCACTCCGAGGAAGAATTACGTCTAAAATCTGCATTCTCCAATGCTTGTTCTGAATTTGGTTTAACAATTAGCAAAACGAAGACACAGATTATGTCACATGGTGCACATGGGGTACCATCAATCTTTATTGATGACGCCGAACTGGAGATAGTAGACCATTTTACATGTTTAGGATCAGAAGTAAATAGCAAATTATCCCTAGATCAGGAAATCAACATCAGGATTGGTAAGGCAGCAACAACAATGAACAGGTTAAGAAAAAGAGTCTGGGACAACAGGAAGCTCACTGCCAAAACAAATGTCCTTGTCTGTGAAGCCTGTGTCCTTAGTACTCTTGTCTATGGCAGTGAAGCATGGTCAATTTACTCAATCAGTCAATCATTTGCCATGCCGGAAAGCGGGGGCAGTCATGACTCTCCATTTCACTCGATCACCAGAGTCGTGGATCAGCTCAGTGTTCCTGTCTCGACCATGTAATGTTGCCAAGACATCCAGGTATTTACTTCTCGGTCTTCCCCTTGGTCTGTTCCCTTCGATCTTGCCAGTTGTCACTGAGTTCTCCAATCCATTTCTTCTCATAACATGTCCAAAAAATTTTGACTTTCTACTCAAATTACGATTTTCATTTGTCTCCTGTAGTACTTGGTCATTGGTTTTTCTGTCTGTCCATGGTATTCTTTGCATTTTCCTTAGAAACCACATTTCTGCAGCCATCAGATGTTTTTCAGCTTGACTGCTCATTGCCCAAGTTTCACATCCATACAAAAGAATAAGCTCTATGAAACCCTTAAACACTCTTTTCCTCGTCTCAATTGACATCTTTTTATTGGTCAGAATATTTTTCATATTGCTAAAGGCTACTTTCGCCATGGCGATTCTTGTTCTAATCTCTTCAAAGCATTTCCCATCAGATGTTATGACTGTTCCGAGATAATTGTACCGATTCACTTGTTGAAGAATATTCCCATTTACTTGTATATTACATTGTGGTATTTCGTTCTTCCTAGTCAGGACCATAATCTGTGTCTTTTTACAATTTAATTCTAGCCCCAGTTGTACACTGTGTGCAACAACCGCATCTACTAATTGTTGCAGATCCCTCTCATTGTCTGCAATCAATATTGTATCATCTGCATATATAATGTTATTGATGTTTCGTCCTCTAATGCTGATTCCATTTATATCTTCTACATTTCTGAAAATATTTTCACTGTATAGGGTAAAAAAAGATCTGGAGACATTACACATCCCTGCCTAACACTTCTCTTAATAGGTTGATATTGTCCCACTTAAGTATCAATCCTTATAGCAGCTTGTTTTCCAATATATGTTTTCTATAAGTCTAATGTCTTTTCCATCAATTTGTAGACCTGCAAGCATATCTACCATAGATGTATATCTTTGTTTACTTCTATAGAACGTTCAATAACTGATCGCAGCATATACACAGCATTTACTGTACCCTTTCTTTCTTCAAACCCGCATTGTTCTTCCCCTATTTCAGGTTGCATTTTCTTCCTCGCTCTTTGCATGATAATTCGTAGCAAAATCTGTGTGATGTGACTCATTATACTAATTGTTCTATGTTGATCACATTCCAAGGCTCCTGATTTCTTTGGGATTGTAATAAATTCAGAATTGCATAATTCAGAAGGTATATCTCTGGTATTATATAATGTGTTAAGCAGTCTGGTGACTTGATCTATTCCATATTCTTCTAAAGCTTTAATAATTTATGTTGTGATGTTATCTGAACCAGGGGCATTGCCAGCTTTCATATGTTTAAGAACATTTTGAAACTCCATCTTCAAAACTGTTGGTCCTTCATTATTAAATCGAGTATCATACTGTTCATCTCTGTTATCATCATAAAGGCTTTTCACATAGTCTGCCTTACATGTAGAATCTGATTTTTTCTATTATGATTTTGCCATCTTTAGTTTTTAGACAGCCTGCTGATGTACTTATTCTTGTATTAGTAAGTTCCTGAATTCTGTTGTGCACTAATTTGGTATTTTGACTGTTGTGTTGTTTTTCAATTTCTAAGCAATTTTTCGCAAGCCATGCTTCTTTTACCTTCTTACATAAGATTCTGACTTGTCTGTAAATTTCTTCATATTTGGCAGAATTATTTTTGTTGAGTCTTCTTGTTTCCACTAGTTGTAAAATTTATTCAGTCAATCATTTCTTACGAACCACCTTCTTTAATTTTGGAATAGTTGTTTCTGCAGCCAAACTGATTGAATTCTTCAAAATTTCCCATTGATCATCCACATCCTGGAATAGGATCTCTAAGTCAGACAATATATCAAATCAGTTCTGTACTTCTGTGTTGAATTTGTTTTGTATTTCCTTGTCGTTGTTCAATGTACACAAATCATATTTAGTGTTTTCTGTTATATACTTGACTTTCTTTAACTTTATTCTAAATGTTCCTGTAAGTAATCTGTGGTCACTATAACAATCAGCACTGGGAACTGTTTTTGCATTTGTTAACGCATTTCTAAATTTTCTGCTAATCAGAATGTAATCAATCTGGTTTCTAATCCTGCTAGCAGGACTCCTTCATGTCCATAATCTTCTAGAGTGGTGCTTAAAGCAGGTGTTTCCTACAATCATTTCCTGCTCGTTTGTCGACTCTACAAGTCTGTATCCTCTTTCATTTCTATCTCCTAAACCATAGTCTCCTACTGTGTATCTACCACCTTGATTTCCTACTTTTGCTTTAAAGTCCCCTATTATGATGTTTACTTCTGAATTTTTACATTTCTTTAAAGCAGACTCTATGTTATTATAAATTTTCTCTACAATATCTTCACTCGATTCTCCTGTTGGGGGTATATGCTTGAATAACATTTATGCTGAAGGGTATGCCGCTTAATTCAACTAGTAGAACTCTATCTGACACGGCACAATATTCTTGAATAGATTTTGATGTTTGCCGGTTCAAAATAATTGCTAACCCAGTTTGTCGAACTTCTCCTTCAGAATAAATAAACTTAAAATCTTCACCTATCTTGATGTCTGCTCCTGTCCATCTCGTTTCGCACAACACTAAAATATTAATTGTCTCTCTTTCCATTTCTTGTTTGATGTTATCTAATATTTCGTCGTCGTTTAACGTCCTAACTTTCCATGCTGCTAATTTTAATGTCTCTGTCCTTGTCTTGCGATGATCTGTCTTCAGGCGAATCATAATGATCTAGGCACTTTTAAAGAAGGTAGTTTGCCGTTGCTTTCCTTCTATGGCAGTGACCATACTGTTCGGAGACGCCAGCCATTGTCTCGTGAAAGAGAGTTTCTGTCTACCGTCGCCAAACTTGAGACCATAACCAACAACTATCTGCCGTCCTAATTTCATCCACCACCTGCCTTCCGTCGTTTCTTTTAAATATAATCCATAGGAAATCACTAAAAACAGCGTCTCCCGAAGACTAAACGAGTCACGTCGTCGCCATTTTTACCGGAATTTACTCACACCAGGAAAAACGTTTAAACGGCTTTCATATGCCTTGTCTGTGAAGAATACTTGGTACTAAGTGGCAAGACAAAGTCACAAATACTGAAGTATTGGAAAGATCAGGTTGTGTGACGGTTTGTTCCATGCTCAGTCTTCGTAGACTTAGATGGATAGGACAAGTTAGGAGGATGGATTATGGTATAATACCAAAGTAAATCTTTTTTGGTGAATTACAGATGGGTAAGACATCTCAAGGTCGGTCCCTACTACAATAGAAAGATGTGTGTAAGCGGGGCATGATTGATACAGGCATTGATAATGCACATTGGGAGCAATTTGCCGCCGATCGTGTTGCGTGGAAGGTAACTATCAGAAATGGCATAAAGTCTCTCTCTCTCTCTCTCTCTCTCTCTCTCTCTCTCTCTTTCTCTCTCTCACACACACACACACACACGCGCGAGCGCACACACACACACCCACCCACCCACACACACACACACACACACACACAAATTGAATGCAGAAAGGTCACACGCTGAGCCTGTGATACGTAAGATGGTGATTGATGGTGAAAATCCAATGTGTTCACATGCATCCATTGTGGACTGACATTTACAGCGAAAATTGATCTGATCATTCACATTCGCTACCATCATGGGTTGTAGTTATTATACCTTTCTTTTTGAAGCACGATGTAACTAACTATCGTCTGTTAAGACGGAAAGGTGCCAATGAATGAAGTTCTTAAATAGTGTTTCTGTCCCTTTTGAATAACATATTGAACTTTGTTCATTAGAATTCAGTAAGTGATGAGGTCTCTACTTTTTTGTACCCTATCCCGATCTCTAATAATTTCAACTCATCATCATCATGTGCCATGCCGGTAATTTCAACTAACTCCTGGGTGGCCCTCAGGGGTTCAGTGTGATGCTTGATTTGAACTTCCCTAAATGGAACACGCTTATCAAACACACTTAGAAAGGTCTTCAGCCAGTGGTTTACATCATTATCTGGGTCAGGAAGTTGGTAAACATAGTCCAGAGATGAGTTGAGCAAGCCTTGTTAAAAGCTATCTTGATTGAAATATTTATAATTTGTATATTTTACAAGTGGATAATTTTAAATACCTAGGGGCACTTATAACATCAGATGGAAGATGTACAACAGAGATTAAGAGCACTATATGCCAGGCAAAAGCCGCATTCAAGATAAAGAAGAGTGTCTTATGCAATAAGTCACTATCAGTGAATGTAAGAAAGGTGGTGCTAAAATGCTATATAGAACCTGTTTTGCTGTATAGCAGCGAATCTTGGAATGTAAATGAACAAATTAGGAAGAACTTAGAAGCAATAGAGATTTGGATTTTGAGACGAATGTTGCGAATTCCTTGGACTGCCAGAGTAACTAACAACGATTGCATGAAAGAGGCTAATGAATCTAGAACACTATATACAACAATGCGAAAGAGACAAACAGCTTTCTTTGGTCATGCGATGAGAAGAGAGGCGATGGAGAACATTGTGACAACTGAAAAGAACGAGGGGAAGAGAGGCAGAGGCAGACCACGAGAAATGATGCTGGATGGATTGAGAGATCGCATAGAGGATTATCATCGGCAGAGTTGATCCAGAACACCAAAGACCGAGATCTGTGAAGAGACACAAACGCCCACGCCAGCTGGCAGAGTACTTGATGATGATATTTTATACTTGTGTGTTTGTGAAGAAACAAGGGAAGACCTAACAACGCACGGAGAAAAGAAGTAGAGACATAAATGGGTAATACAGGGAGGACATGAACAGACTGGCATGATTTAAGCGGGCTTGTGGTGATTTGGTAGAGGGCCCCATTGGGGGATACAGAAGAAAGAATTAGAGGCGCAGTTCGAGTCAAATTGGCTCTTTAGGTGGCTGTAGGTTTATGTCAAGATGAGAGAACGCATCACACTGAAAGCAACATTTCATATTTACTTCCCTTGCTGGTGTGTATACAATTTTTTCTCCTACTCTGCAGTGCCTGATTTATACCCTTTCTCTTACATTTTAATGGCAAATGACTTTATTGACGAGGTCTTTGTGTGGATTTCATGTAAGATATATTACCGGGGAGCACAAGAGAAGACAAGAACAGTGACACTGTAACATATCATGCGTGTCCTAAGATACAAGTAAGAAGAGTTGGCGTGAGGCAGGCTGCTCGCATACTCCGTAAGAAAACTTCAGCTACAAATTCCAACCAGACATGAACAACTGGACAACACATGCATTAGATCAGTGTTTCCCAATGTGGGGCCCAAGACCCACAGGGGGGGGGGGGGGCAATTCGATTGTTAAGGGGGACAGTTCGAAATGGACTCGTCCAGAGTTTAAGTTAACCGTGTGGCGACTCTTAGTCGCTACTCGAGCAGGGTAAACGTCCAGTATAAGTAACTTCTGTCCGTCATGTTAGTAGCCGTGGTTTCATTGTCAGACGTTAGAGTCGAACTACTGGTTATATTGGGCTGGCATTAAGCATTTCGCGCTATTTTTTCTGAATGGCGCGAAATGCTTAGTGCCGGGATCTCAGTTTCTGCAGTGTTTTGCAGTAACGCTCAGCACTCACCGTTGGTGTTAACTTGAAATAAGCGTCCGTTAAATTGTTGTAAATTTTTTTTAAAAAATATATACATTGTATACATATAAGTGACATATAAATGGTATGTAAATTCAATTGGTAATTTTTATTAATTTCAGTTTTAGAAGCATCATTCTCCAGAAAAAACTGTCAAATGAAAAAGCGTGTTTTTGTTTCTTTGTTTTGCCGTGGGGTAAATGTGCCATACATATTTAAATATGCATTCGTAGTCTACGTTTACTCCAGTTCATAGTATTATTTTTTTTTTTTAAAGTTTTTAATTGATCTTATATTTATTTATTTCAGCCCAAAGTGAAATGAGTGGTGCAAGCAAGAAAAAAATTCGTCAGAGGAATATTTAAAATTTGGTTTCATACCCGCTGTCCACGATGAACGGTTACCTTTTTGTCTTTTATGCCAACAACGCTTGACCAACGAATCAATGAAATGAGGTCGTCTTGAGGCACGTTTGAAGGCGACACATAATGCTCATATTAATTCAGATTTGAATTACTTTCAAACTTTAAAGAACAATTTTGAAAAAAGAGTATCATTAAAGTCTCTATTTACTGCTCATAATGCAACTATCAATCGTACTCTTGAGGCTAATTATCAAATTTCTTTGCCCATCGCTAAATCTGGGAAAATTCATACTATAGGGGAGAATTTAATCAGACCATCAATATCGGCATTTCTTTAAACGATTCTGGGAAAAGATGACAAAGACGTTAAAGCTATGCCACTAAGTAACAATGCTATTAGCAGAAGAATAGACGAAATGAGTGAGGATATTGAAATACAACTTGTTGAAAATCTGAAAACAAGAAAATTCTCGGTGCAAATGGATGAATCAACTTTGAGAGACAGTGAGGCCGTACTTATAATTTACGTAAGATATATTGATAAAGGTAATTTCGCTGAAGAAATGTTGTTCTGTAAATCATTAGAAAGCACCACTACCTCCATAGATATATAGAGTAAGCTAAAAATATTACTTAGATGTCAAAAATATACCAATGAAAAATAAAACATCGTGTGCTGCAGATGGTGCTCCTAATATGATGGGGAAGGAAAATGGTTGCTCAAAATTGATGAAAGATGAGAATCCAGAAATGCTTCTTGTGCATTGTATTATTCACAGGGAAACCCTGGTAGCTAAACACGTTTCGCCTGTTCTAAACGAAGTATGAAATTTAGTTATAAAGTGTATCAGTGCTATTAAAGCTAGTGCCAAATTGTGAACGTCTCTTCAAGTTATTTTATGAAGAACAAAATGAAGACCATGTGGGACTTATACTTCACACTGAAGTAAGATGGCTCTCGAAAGGGAACTGCTTGAAAAGATTTATTTAACTATTCAATACTCTTAGTGATTTTTTAAGTGTCAAACCTGAAATGAAAGATCTGTTTAGGCATTTGTGAGCTATTTAGCCAATATCTTTGAAAAACTAAATATATTAAATAAACAATATAGAGGAACAAATAAAACTCTTGTCGATGCAATGGCGAAGATATTTGGTTTCATTACCTTTATTGAATTATGTCAGACATATATTTACAACAAACATTTTGAAAAGTTTCATTGGCTCCAAAAATGTGAAGTGATTGATACCGCTATATATGTTATTGTCGATCATCTGAACATTTTATCGGCTGATTTAAAAGAAAGATTTTCTGATTTGAAAAAAAAAAAAAAATGATTTCCCAACTTTGATGATGCAGCCAATGTTAGTGCATTTGTCTGATATTTCAAATATGCAGTATCAAGAAGAACTCGCAGAAATACAAAATGATGAGTCAATTGAAACTGTATTTAATATAAATGAAGCGATGACATGGCTTTGTGAGGAAACCGAAATCAAATATGCAAATGCATCCAAATGTGCAAGAGGACTATTGTTACCGTTTCCATCTTCATATTTAGCTGAATGCGGATTTAGTGCCATACATGATTTGCTGCTAAAACACAGAAATCGGCTGGATATAACAAAACGGGGAGACTTGAGACTGAAGTTAACTAAATTGGAACCTGACATAAAATCTCCTTGCAGCAAGCATCAAGCGCAAGGATCTCACTAAATTTAAATAATAAATAATTAATAATAATTAAAATAATATAGAAAAATCTTTTATTAAAATTATTTTGTACTTGCATTTCAGTTCTCCATTATATGTTTTGAAAATTTACTTACTGTGTTTGCTCAATAATTTTCTAGTGATTTCTTCCTAAAGCTTATTATTCAAGTTTCTATAGTGAACATTTCGATTTTTGAATATTAAAAATTATGTATATGTTAGGGGGCGGGGGAATATGAATTTTAGAAAGGCTTAAGTGGGGCATAGCACAAAAAAGGTCGGGAAACACTGCTTTAGATGTTTCAGGCCCTATACTCCATCGGGAGATGAGAGGCATCAGTATAGAAGGAAATAGAAGGAGAAATTAAACTTATTTACAGAAAAAAATCATGTACCAAATCTCCAAGTAGTTGGAGAGTTCAGAAATAAACATTTGGTGTTATACCAAAAGTGATAATTACTAACGAGAGTTGTACCGTTCATATATTATGAAGATATTATGTAGATCTGTCAATAGTTTATTTCTGTGTTGTTCCCCAGAAGCTGGGCGAGCCGTGTACCAAACTCTGAAGTGATTATCTTGTACACTAATCGAAACAACATGCTCGCTAGCTACAGACGGGCAGACGCGCCAGAATCTCAGAGACACCTAACGCTTCCATACTGTCTGCCATGAGCTCTATGAACTTTCCCGATTGATCCTGTTGGGAAAGCTTGTAGAATGATAATCTGTTTCTGTTGTTGGTCATGTTTTCTATCTTTTCTGTGAAGACTGGCTCACTTTTCTTGTGGCTTAGTTTCAAATCCGAATAAAAGGGCGTAGCTAATTTTGTACTACACTTATTGATTACTGATTACTTGACAACAAGTGTGAACTCTTACTGTCACAGGAGTTCGCCAGTTTATAGTAATGCACAATGTTACGGTGCCGGGAAGTTGCTAGTTTAAAGTAATGCGTGTCTGAGCCAGAATGAGTTCAAATAATCACTGTCTGAGAGAGGGGCAGTTAAGTATGCCTGAGACAGGGGGGTTAAGTATTAGCTGACCAGGATACGGCTTACAATTAATGACCACGTCGGAGTGGACTGGAGTAACAAGTGGCTAGACAATTTAGAGTTGATACACGGCGCTCGGATATCTGACACTCTAGGCCTTATTTGTTCTTTAGTCTCTATCTATCTATCTATCTATCTATCTATCTATCTATCTATCTATCTATCTATCTATCTATCTATCTATCTATCTATCTATCTATCTATCTACCTACCTACCTACCTACCTACCTACCTACCTACCTCTCTATCTATCTATCTATCTATCTATCTATCTATCTATCTATCTATCTATCTATCTGTCTGTCTGTCTGTCTGTCTGTCTGTCTGTCTGTCAGTCTGTCTGTTTGTCTGTCTGTCTGTCTGCCTGCCTGCCTGCTTGCTTGCCTGCCTGCCTGCCTACCTATCTATCTGTCTGCGTGTTGGGCGACTGGTCGGTCGGTCGGCGGGTCTCTCTGTCTCTTTATCTATCTCTTTGTCTGTCTGTCAGTTCGTCCATCCGTCTGTCTGTATTATGTATGTATGTGAGAACGTCTGGTTATCGTCGGTCTGTGCGTATGTAAGTTGTATTTTACGTGACACAGCAGGACCCCGTTAGCATACTTGTTGATTGTTCTATTATAGCATTAGCGACAGGCAATTATCGAATAAGCGAATGCAAATCTCCGCGATAGGTCAGTCAAACTGAAATAGAGAGCACTGTGACACGGCTGTGGATTCCGTTCGCAATGATGTCTGATACAGACAAATCTACTGGCTCCCGTCAAGGAAACAAATACAATTTTTAATTGTATTCAACCGTGGCCGAGGGGTTAGCAGCTTTCTCCGCTAACTTCGAATACTCTCGTCACGTGACGCGACGAGAATTAGCAGTGGTTCGAATCGCAAAAGTGACTTATGAGAGTATGGAGCCGGTCGCTCAGAAAGTCGTGGCGTGCTGATGAGCGTAATCTAGCCTAGGAATCAACATACAGCTGAAAGATGCTGGTGTTGACCGCAATATCCTGAAACAGGATGGAAACGCGGAAAAAAAAAAAAAAAAAAATTCAAACATGAGAACCAGGCTTGCTGCCACAGATACAAACTAAATCTTCACTGTCTGTGTTGGACGAAATGCAGTCAGAATCGTGACTGATGCGCGCTGTTACATGCACGATTGTTGACAATCTGAGAAACGGCACTGTACGCATGTTGATCTACTAACTACAGGCGTCTGAGACATGATTACTGACACCCACACATATAGGAGTAATGCTCCACTTCACAACTCCTTGTTTGGTTTCATAAATGAACTCGTACTTTGCCAACGTTTTGTTTACAAGAATGGGCGACGTCATAAGAGACATACATTCTACAAGTTTAAACAGCTTCCTGACATGGTCTCCGTACTTTGTTCTGTACTGATGCAAATGCTGGACAATATATCATGACGTGGTGAAGAAACTGATGCAAATGCTGGACATTATGTCATGATGTGGTGAAGAAACTGATGCAAATTCTTGAGATTATGTCATGACGTGGTGAAGAAACTGATGCAAATGCTGGACATTATGTCATGACGTGGGGAAGAAACTGATGCAAATGCTGGACATTATGTCATGACGTGGTGAAGAAACTGATGCAAATGCTTGAGATTATGTCATGACGTGGTGAAGAAACTGATGCAAATGCTGGACAATGTGTCATGATGTGATGAAGAAACTGATGCAAACTCTGGACATTATGTTATGACGTGGTGAATAAACCGATGTCAGTGGACACGTGACTCATCAGAAGTAGGTTAAACATCGTGGCTACGGAAGGAGATCAGCATGGCCTAGTGGACAAGAGAGCTCGTTCATAAACTTCCTGTGTGCTGATACCGAGGTAACGTGTCCAACCCCTACACCGGTCAGTTGGACTAAAATGTTAACTTCTCATCCTTGAGTTGAGGAGGTAAATTACACGTACCTCTAAAGTCGAAGTGGGTTTGCCTAACAGCGAGGAACACTGGTAACAGGGAAAGCTGTTCCCTAAGAAAAAAGAACCTGCACTAGAAGTACTAGCACGTGTATGGACTACGCTTGAGATCAAAGCGAATGGATGCGGGGGAAAGTTGACGCACTGGGAGCTGCCGGTGCTACAAGATCGTTCATCAAAATCACACAGTACAAACAAATGAAATGTGTAGGGCATATCAACAGAAGAATAGAGAAAGTGACCTTAAGTATGTAAATACTGGACAAGAGAGGCAGAAGAAGAATGTAAACAGCTAAGCAACGAATAATAATATAAGCAACATCAGTGTCATTAAATTGGCAGAGAGAAGTGGAGAGTCGGCCCCACACCAGGGACCAGAGAAAGGCCATACAGATCTGGAGAAAACGTATTTTATGACTACGAAATATTCAAATAAATTCAGTTATAAAATAAATAAAAAACTAAATGTTCACACGTTTCGACGGAATTCTTAACCTCTTTATCGGGTGCACAAATAGTGAATCATTATCCATACTTCATCTTAGTTATCATTGTGGAGGCCTTTTGCAGAAGGTTGCTTTTTCATTACGGCCCGCCGGATAATGTTTCATCAACATATAGTAGGTTGTTAACAATAATCCCACTGACTGATATACCCGACTTACCTTTTTTGGATCGTATTATAATTTGTATCTACAAGTTGAACACATCAGCCCTGTCTACAATGTTGTTTAGTGTGTTGACAAATTCTTGTTCGGTTGTCAGTTCTTATGGCTGCCATTTGTTACCAATATATGTGTTTTCGTTTTCTTAAACTCGCAAATCTTTACCACAAATATTTAAATTTTCCAATACTCTAATTATTTTTTCATGTTCAACCCAATCAAGTGGTTTAGTGTTATCAATGGACCAAAATTTAGATCTCTGTTCAATGCAATTGTTCTTTCCGTGAATGTTCTCAAGATGTGCATGGAGCTGTTGGTTGTTTTACCATCTATAAATCCATACTTAGCCATACCAGCCAAGCAAAGACAGCAAGAATACCGCATGACGAGAACACAGAAGAAGAACCATCTGCAAATCTAACCATTAGAGAACTCCTGTTTGCGGACGCCCATGCACTAATAGCAAAATAAGAAGCTGAATTACAAGACCACATGAATAGTCTAAACGAAATGTGTAGAGAAAATACCATAAAAATTAGCACAAGCAAAACAGAGGTAATGACTATAACTAAAGAAGAAAAAACAACAAAAATTCACCTAAACGAACATCCCTTGAAACAAGTAAAGAGTTTCAAGTACCTAGGAAGTATAATTTCATCCAATGGCAGCTCAGAAGACGAGATAGAAAATAGGTGCAATAAGGCAAATCAACTCATTGGAGAAATGGCACCAATACTAAAGAACAAACATGTATCAATCACTTCTTAGAAAGCACTTTGCAACCAGGGGCGCCACTAGGGGGGTGCGGGGGGTGCGGGGGGTGCGGGCCGCACCGGGTGACACCATCAAGGGGTGACACCAAAATAAAAAAAAATTGCAAATTTGACAAAGCAGACATAGCTCTGTCTAGTCGGGTTTCATAACCGTTCATTGTTAATTTTAGAAATTTTAATGTTAAATAACAAAAATTTAACTTTGTCCGAGTTTGTCGAAGTTCTTTATTTATGTTTTACCTGAAGTATTGAAGTTATATTGTTCAATTTGTTTTCTTTCTTATGTCCTTATTAACTTTTTGACTTATTTTACAAACATTACTATATGCGATTATATATGGTACAGGAACACTCGGAAGAAGACCATGGTGAAAGTCTAGAGGGGTGACACCAAGAGTTTACCGCACTGGGTGACACCAACCCCAGTGACGCCACTGTTTGCAACACAATCTTCCTGCCAACTCTATGCTACCAATGCCAAACCCTGGACAATGACAGAAAAAGAGAAAAGAAAAATCACAACAACAGAAATGAGGTTCCTGAAAAGAAAAACTCAACGTATCAAGAAGAGATAAGATCAGAAATGAAGAAATCAGGACTAAAGTGGGGGTTAAAGCAGCACTAGATTTTATTACAAAGCAGCAAGTCAAATGGTTTGGCCATGCAAGTAGGTTACCAGTCCACAGCATACCACAACAAGCAATGATGTACAGACCAGATGGAAACAGAGGAAGAGGCCGACCACGTAAACGTTGGACGGAGGGGATAGCAGAGTCCATGCGAATATCGATATATGAAGCCCATAAACGGGCACTCACACGATGTTTATACTTCACCTCGACACCGCAAGGTACAAGAGGAACATGATGAGATGAGATGAGACATCCATACTTTAGAAGAACCCTTATACAAGCCTTAAGTCGCATGAGCATTTGATGCTAGACTCATAGTTTGTAGACGAATGGGCACTCGGCGCATGGTGTGATCAATAGCACCCCGGCACATAAATGCACACTGCTCATCTCCAATCTATGATTGTAATTTACTTCTTACTAATCTCACTATGCCGGTCTCTCTGGCCGAGGGTTTACAACACTTTCTCCGTAATCCCGTTTATCACGCAGAGTCTCGTAGCAGGGCGAGAGCTGGGAGCGGTTCGACCCCCGCTGGTGACTTGTGGGATAACTGAGCCGGCCGCTCAGAAAGCAATGGCAAACTACTGAGTGTAATCTTGCCAAGAAATCAACATACAGCTGAAAAATGCTGATGTTGACAGCGATGTCCTGTAAAGGATATGCAAAACATTTTATTTAATCTCACTACAATGCTCATCAGTATTTTTGTTTCACGACTTATTAAGCTAACTGTGTGGTATTATCCACAATCTATTGCAACATAGTCGTTTGAAAGGGCTATGATATTAGAGTTCACGGGATCATCAGGATCTAGATGCCATTCAGTAATGTTGTTTTCACTTCTATACCCAATTGACAAAGAGCTTTAGTGTTGTCGATGTCACGGAATTACTGGAGACGCCGACCAGAATGATAAATTGCCGGAGACAGCCGTCTCTAGGCCGCCACAACTATTTGATGCTGGGAAAGGTTTTCCCAGATCAAACGCCGACCAGAAGTCTTAGAGTGCAAGGGACGGATTTCCCTGATCAAAGCGGGGCCAGTCGGTGTATTGTTTACCCGACCCAAGAATAAGAGAAAGAGAGTTTCTCGACATCTGGATTCTGGCAAAGGGAGTGACGTCATTCGGACACATCACTCGGCAGTCGGGATAAAAAGTTTGCAATCAGTGTGCCAAATGGATTAAAACGAACTGGAGTGTTAAGCTATTCCTGTTCCAATTTGGAAAAGAAACTAATGTGTCCCGTGTCGATTAAAGTCGACTGGCATTTGTCTATAATGTCAATTTGTGGTTTCAATTCTGGACAGGACTAGATTACATAAGGTATTAAATAGATAGAGATTAGGTATGAGTAATACTAGGCTTTTTATTGACTAGGCACAACTGGGAGATACTTGGAGTTGAGCGTAGTGATGGGGCGTTGTGGGAACCTATTATATGAGCGTCGGCAGCAGCAGGCTGATGCGTCTTAAACTAGGCTGAGTGATATATCGTTTAGCTCAGCAGGATAAGACCAATGTCGTGGGATGATATTCAGTGAGGTTGAGGGTGGTTTGGGGGATAAAGGAAATGTCAATGGTAGGATCTTCCGGTAGGGTGTCTACTGGGGTTTCTTCGCTTTCCTTTAGTCTTTCCTTTTCTTACCACATCTCAGACCAATGTGTTGAACTCCTCTGCCTTATGCCAGAGTTTAGTTATATGTTGATCAGGATATAAATATCTGAGTACGGCCTTCGGCCTCTACTCACATATAGTAGGTCTGAATCGGGTTTCTCTCACCGGGTGTTCTCTCTTCACCAGGTTCTACTGTATATGAGAACTGAAGGACAACTCAGAGGTGTGGACAATGGCAGTCACACCGAGTGCAGTTCTGCTAAATGGCCTTTGCAATGGGACACCGTTCCACATGGAATCATCGTCTCGTCTTAGGCAGGATTGTTTATTATGAAAGGACTAGTTTGTCAGGGGCTGATTGCCCAAAACAGCTGACTTTTAGGAACTGTAAACACCTCCAGTGACTATGACAGTTGTAGGTAGAGAGGTGGAATAGTGATGAGAATCATTCAGTAACATTGTGCAACTAGACAGGTTTTTTTTTTTTTTTTTTTTTTTTTGAGATCGTGTGAGCTATGTGAAAGTGTTCCTAGGTCACAGGATTTATATAGACGTATCAGGTGCATCGTGTGTTCCGAACTTATGGACTTTATTCTACCATATTCAACATTAGTAACCAGGCACCCAGACTATCCTCGATCAACTGGAAGAAGTCGACCCCTGGCCGGAGAGAAGCTTCATTTGGTGAGGTCCCTCTGACTTGCTGTGTTGTGTTGTGGTATGGCCGGACACTATGATGAAAGATCCTGAACTAACTGGTCTCATCTCGCATACACAATAGACTATACTACAGAAGGTCTATACACATACATTGCACACACGTGGCATTTTTCTTTATTAAATCATTTTATCATTTGTTAGAAGCCAGAGTTGTGTGGGTAAGTTCTGGGAGAATATGAAGACGGGTATTGTCCCGTGGTAAGAAGAGAGAGATATAGTGGTCCAGAGACTGAAGGGGTTGTGTAGACAAAGATCAATTAGATTCCAAGGCTGATGATATAGAATTAAAAGAGCGTGCTTGTTGATTCCTCTCACCCCAGGGACAACAGGCGACAGTCGACACTGATGTTGTGTGGTTCCAGTTATCTTTCCTCACGTGTTGTATAGCATATTCCACGTTTGCTTTCCGTATTTGTAGTCCTTGGTTTTACAGTGGAAGCGTCTCTTTCCTGCATTTAATTGTATACGTGTCCTTAGATTACGAATGATTTTATTGATAGAGTCTCTGTGTAAAGTAACAAACTAAAGGGCTATTTTACGCGCCCTGAAACATATTGGTTATGTAATGTTATTTGCTCCCCTTTACTGGGTATGTATATATTGGGTATGTATTTTTAGTTACGCGCCCTGAAACATATTGAGTATGTAAGGTTATCTACGAGCCTTGAATCATATTAGGTGTGTAATGTTTTTTACGCGCGTTGAAACATATTTGGTTTGTAATGTTATTTACTTGCATTGAAACATATTGGGTATGTAATGTTATTTACTTGCATTGAAATATATTAGGTATGTAATGTTATTTAATTGCACTGAAACATGTTAGGTATGTAATGTTATTTACTTGCACTGAAACATATTAGGTATGTAATGTTATTTACTTGAATTGAAACATAATGGGTAGGTATATATTATTTACGCACCTTGAAACTTGTTGCGTAGATATATGTTATTTACGCACCTTGAAACTTGTTGGGTAGGTATATGTTATTTACGCACCTTGAAACTTGTTGGGTAGGTATATGTTATTTACGCGCCTTGAAACTTGTTGGGTAGGTATATGTTATTTAAGCGCCTTGAAACTTGTTGGGTAGGTATATGTTATTTACACACCTTGAAACTTGTTGGGTAGGTATATGTTATTTAAGCGCCTTGAAACTTGTTGGGTAGGTATATGTTATTTACGCACCTTGAAACTTGTTGGGTAGGTATATGTTATTTAAGCGCCTTGAAACTTGTTGGGTAGGTATATGTTATTTAAGCGCCTTGAAACTTGTTGGGTAGGTATATGTTATTTACGCACCTTGAAACTTGTTGGGTAGGTATATGTTATTTAAGCGCCTTGAAACTTGTTGGGTAGGTATATGTTATTTAAGCGCCTTGAAACTTGTTGGGTAGGTATATGTTATTTAAGCGCCTTGAAACTTGTTGGGTAGGTATATGTTATTTACGCACCTTGAAACTTGTTGGGTAGGTATATGTTATTTAAGCGCCTTGAAACATATTGGGTGTGTAATGTTATATACTTGCATTGAAACATATTGGGTATGTAATTTTATATACTTGCATTGAGACATATTGGGTGTGTAATGTTATATACTCGCCTTGAAACATATTGGGTGTGTAATGTTATATACTTGCATTGAAACATATTGGGTATGTAATGTTATATACTTGCATTGAAACATATTGGATATGTATTGTTTTTTACTTGTCTTGAAACATATTGGGTGTGTAATGTTATATACTTGCATTGCAACATATTGGGTATGTAATGTTATATACTTGCATTGAGACATATTGGGTATGTAATGTTATATACGTGCATTGAAACATATTGGGTATGTAATGTTATATACTTGCATTGAGACATATTGGGTGTGTAATGTTATATACTTGCATTGAGACATATTGGATATGCATTATTTTTTACTTGTCTTGAGACATATTGGGTGTGTAATGTTATATACTTGCATTGAGACATATTGGGTGTGTAATGTTATATACTCGCCTTGAAGCATAATAGGTATATAATGTTAGCCCCATATTGTTTCAGCCTCTCGGCACTCGATGAGTGATGTGCCCAACATCACGTCCGCCGCCTTTACTTCCCATAACAATTCCCGTTGCCCATTCAAGGCCGGCCGATCTGGGAGCCAAGGTCAATGAACTCATATCTGCCTAGATGGAGATGCGAACACATGATCACCGTGCCGGTCAGCAAGCCGCAGCTAGCCACTGAGCTTCCACAGTTCCCAGCCTTTGTCTAGCTGTGAACTCAAGCCTGGTCAGGAGCCTTGTGAATGTGAATGTTGCCACCAATGCGTTCAATACAAGTCCACCAGCGCCGATAAAGTGTCTGAATTCCTGTAGACAAAACAAATATTTTGCACACCTGACTCGGTCGTGATGAGTCTGTCGCAGAAGTCACGTCGTTTTGAAACTTCCTACTCCACTCAGTATGTTATATAATTAGTAATAAAGTACCGCCAATTTTGAAGATGGATGTTCAAAATGTTCTTAACCATATGAAAACTGGCAAGTCCCCCGGTTCAGATAACAGCACAACAGAAATTATTAATTCATTAGAAGAATATGGAATAGATCAAGTCACCAGACTGCTGAACACAATATATGATACTGGAGATATACCCTCTGAATCATGTAATTCTGTATTTATTGCAATCTCAAAGAAATCAGGAACCTTGGAATGTGATGAACATCGAACAATTGCTGCTACTTCTATTGGACTGGACTGAATTTTGCGTGTGGATTAGCTTTCCCTATTACCAGAGTCCCTCGCCATTCTTTCATCTGCTGACATATACTTCGTCTGGTGCTCATCTGCCCCTTTCTGTTTCCGTTAAATGACACGGCTGTGGCATGCCGCGGTAGCACTGGTGATGTCATGAGCACTGTCGGTCGCGGGTTCGATGTCTGGGCTCTTCGCTTGCTAAAGTGACCAGGGGAACCGGCCATTTATTCCTCCTTGCTTTCAGGCCTACACAATGTGATAGCGCCATCACATCACAGACACACGACAGGAAATTGCTTCGGAGCAAATGTATACTTTTGTAATGACATTTAAAGAAGACGCCATGTCAGTCAGCGCCCTGAAAGATCTGGACTGGCGTCTTCATAACAATAGTTTCTTCATCAAAGAAAGCCAGGTAGTTACTGGCCGTGTTTGAAACTACAATATGTGCCCTGTTGTTGAGAATAAAATGTCACCTTCAAAGCAGTAAAGAACAGTACATCATATTTTTAACTTAACAGTGAAACAACAAAAGAGAGATGCGTCTATTCTGATCTCTACCGATACTAGAAGACAAATAGATATTTCAAACAATGGCACATGAATTCTGGACAAAATCAATAATCCACGTTTGAAGTACAAATAATAACGCGTTGACGGTGGCCAGATAAGAATGGTTGTCAGAAATAGCAATGAAAGATAATACCAGAAATAGAATTGAAGGCTAATACCAGAAATAGCAATGAAATCTAATACTCCTTTGAATGAGGACGCATAACAGTAAGAAAGCACAGACGATAGGAAAATACACTAAACCTGTTTCACCATCATCATCATCACCACTTGACATACCCATAAGCTCGGACGGTCATGTTTCGCCATCTCACACGATCACAAGAGTCGTGGACCAGCTCCATATTCTTGTCTCGGCCATGCCACGTGGTCAAGCCATCCAGGTATTTACTTATATGCCTTCCTCTTATCCTTATCATCTCAATCTTGCCAGTTGTCACCAAGTTCTCTACTGCATTTCTTCTTATAATGTGTCCAAACAATTTTGACTGTCTACTTCTAATTTCTCTAATCAGTTTACGGTTCCCATTTGCTTATTGTAGGACTCGCTCATTGATTTTTCTGTTTGTCCATGGTATTCTTTGCATTTTCCTCAGAAACCATATTTTCACAGCTATTAGATGTTTTTCAGCTTGTCTGTTCATTGTCCACGCTTCACATCCATACAAAAGTACTGGTTCGATGTAGAACTTCAACACTAATTGTGTCCCTGCAATTGACATCTTTTAATTGGCCAGTGTGTTTTCCGGCTTGCAGGAGGCTAACTTCGCCATGGCGATTCTTGTTCTAATCTCTTCAAGGCTGCTTACGCATTATCAAAAAAGCAATAGCATCTGCACTGCATGTCCTTGTGTGTATTTGTAAGTAAGAGGAGGCTTTAAATGAAAACCTTATTTTTTTTGTTAATATATTCTGAAAATGTAAATATATCATATTTTATGTAGTCACCACTGCGTTCAATACAAGTCCTCCAGAGCCGATAAAGTGTTTGGATTCCTGTAGAAAAAAAATCCTCTTCGTCACTACTCTGTGTGCCTGACCCGGTCGTGACCAGTCTGTTACAGAAGTCACACTGTTTTAAAACTTCCTACTCAACACATACACTTGCTGGATGGACAGGCATGCATCACCACACTAGATCTTCATTCGTCGATAGATTTCTATAGGTCACATACTTTCAGTGATCTAAGAAAAAAAAGAAAAAAAACAATAACAGAGCGCTGATTCTCTTTGGTCCATGTCAAATGTGTGGCGGTCATCTTTAAACTGGCTTTATGACGTCATCGTGTTTGTCTGCACCGTGATGTCACGTGCATAACACTCCTAACATCCTTAACAACAATATTGACAGGTTACAAGACAAAGGCATGTTTATTGTAATTTCTATCATACACGTGATGTTTTCATTCGAATCCCCCACGAAAATGTTAGGTCCACTCTCAGTCCGAGGAGCCACAGTAGCCTTGTGGTTAGTACACCTGCCTATCTAGGGAGTAGCCTGGGGTCAATGCCTTTATTTTACCGACCAGTTAGGCGCTAGGGTTGACTCAGCCTAGTAATAGCACCATCATGTGCCGTGCCGTTAAGCGTGGGCGGTCATGTTTCGCCATCTCACGTGATCTTCAGAGTCGCGGATCAGCTCTTGTAATATAGGTATCGCATCCATGGGGGTGTCAACAAGGTCAGGTTGGCTGCTGCTGTCTTTACATGTATTCACACTGACGACTATGTTGTCAATGTGTTGAATAAATCAATGGTCAGATCCATTTACAGGATGTTTTCATCAACTCCAACCTGTATTGACTGTTAGTGACCTGCTGGGCAAGTTTACGTTCGGTAATTTGCCATTGCTTTCTAGAAGTCAACATTTAAGCCCAACTGACTGGTATGACATGAACCCACTACTCTGCCCAGCACGATAACCCTCTTGGCCAGGCCCATCACCAACATATTATGCATATTGACTTTATTTATAGTCTCCGTGGCGAAGTAGTCAAACCGTTTGACTCGGGCTCCGAAGATTGTGGGTTCAATTCCGGGCCGCGACCTTCGGTTCACGAGTGAATTTTTTCGGAGACTTCTGCGTGTCGTTGCTGAAGCTACGGAATTCATGTTTTGTGCGACGCTTTCCGCGCTACGGAAAGAGACCGAGCCATATGGGATAAAAACCGGGTGCAATGAAGTCAACCCTGTCGACTTTTAAGCGACTTTTTTTTTTTAATTTATACATGTACTTTATAGAACGTTGAGTATAATTACCTACGCCAATTAGTACAGACATACAGGATGATTAACATGATGGTAATGATGATGATGATGATGATGCAAGTAAAATAAATGACATGAAATGAGAGTCCAAAAATAATCTGATCAACTAGCAACATGTTATATTTATTATCTGTTCTACAAAACATACGAAAAGAATGTGAAACGACTGACATGTTAGAACAAAAACACAGAATTCAGAAACACGATTCAAAGATAAGAACCAGGAGTGACTTGCGACTTAAGAGAAGGCTTTGCTAGCTACTAGCCATCAGTTTCAGTCAGTTAATTTGTCAAACAGCACCCACGATAGAAATACGGGCAGCAGGTTTGTGTGTGGGTGTGTGTGTGTGTGTGAGAGAGAGTTTCAATGGCTTGTTTACAACAAGCAAGTGTAACGATTTGATTTAGTGTTACACGTTTTAGAGTCTGTTGCCGTTAGATGTTCTGTAACTCATTTTAGAACTCCCGTGGTTTATACGGTGTGTTATAAATGAACACAGGTGTATTACTTAGCTTTCATACAAATAGAAGATCGTAGTAGAGACTAGAAAACACAGTAAACAACATAACAATTGAAAAGTATAGGTCATCTAGTGTGTTATCTAGTCTTTACTTCTTTCATCTACTCCAATGAGTGTCAAACAAGGCATGTGTGTTGATTTATGAACTTTCATAGTGGCCTATGCTCATTAACGTGTATACGAGCAAGATTGCAAACATAGAAGCACCAGGGATTGGAAGGATACTAACATTTGCAGATGATATTCTTGCATATAGGCAGGGGAGTGATAGGGAGCAAACAGCCCAGGAGCTGTAGGCGACAGTAGACAAAGTGATTGATTTGTGCACTGAAATGAGTGCTGTCATCCGCCCGGAAAAGGCGGCTGTTTTGTGGTGCTCTCTGGACAACAGGATTGTGAATGCTGATGTTCCAAGCCTCACGATAGATGGTAGAAGTGTCAACAGATAGAACAAACTGATGTATCTGGGAATCACATTTGACAGGAGTCTGTCCTTCAAGGACCATGTGGAGACGGTTGTGACAAGATCTCAAATGGGACTCAATGCACTTAAAACTATGGCTGCAATGGACACAGAGCAGAGAATGCTCTTCACACTATACCAGCACTTGAACCTCTCAGTTATTGATTATGGACTAGGACTGCTCACTGTCTTAAAGAGTCAGCTGGAGAAGTTAGAGCGCATATAGAACGAAGCTATGCGGGTCATTCTGGGATGCACCAGAGATACTCCAGTAGTGTGTATGCGTTACATCCTTGGTCTGCCTACTGTTGCTGGTAGGCACAAGGTGATGCAGGCGAAGGCATACCTCAGAGTAGCTGCAGACGCAGATCACCCGTTGCATGAGGTGCTGGACACAGTTAAAGGTCAGAGACAGATAAGAGGGAAATCATGGATGGCTCAAGCGGAGGATACGATCAGACAGGTGTGCATCTTGGAGAACATTAGGCGGGGAGAGGAGTGGGTCAGAGTGCCAGCGGAGCAGTCAGACTTGTTCAGAGTTATAATCACATTGAGCCGGGAGTGCAGGAAGTGGCCAGCAGGGGCCACGGAAGTGGAAAACCAGCAACTAATTCAGGATAATGCTCGTCCGGGTGATGTGATTATCTACACAGATGGTTCGGTGTTGAGTGGTAGGAGAAGTGCCTGGGGATTCTTAGCAAAAGCTAATGGTCGACGTTTGGTGCAGGAGAGTCTGGCATATGATACCACAACATTTAGCTTAAGAATGGAAGTGGAGGCGGTCTGTGCAGCTTTCCGCTGGATGGAGAACACGATACATACACGCATCGTGATTGTAACTGACTCAGAAAGCATGCTGAGGAGGGTGAGGACGGGCAGGCTTCGTGCAGAGTGGCTTGCTTCGCTTCGGAGGTCACGGGTGGCAAGTATCACCTGGATCTTTTCTCCGGGGCATGCCGGTGTGCTGGGGAATGAACAGGCGGACAGATTTGCTGGCTCGGCAAAACATGGTGTGTATATACACACACACACACACACACACACACACACACACACACACACACACGCACACTGGACATGCGTTAGAACATGTGAAATATATACAGACATGCTAAAGGTTATCACACAAACTGTCGTGCAGACAGATATTTTAACACGTTTCAGACAAGCTGTAATAGGTGCTGACATTGTAAAAATTATTAGATGGAATGAAGTACACATACAATAGAGATTGTTGAAAAGAAGTTAAATGCCGGCAGGCCGTAACAATGTAGAGATAGTTCAACAGAATTAGACGCAGGCGAGTCATAGAACCGCAGAAATTAAACAGTATAATTTGTAGTTCATCTTTCCAATATATGAATGGTAGTCATGGACCATTTTGTAATCACTAAAGCCGAATATGGGGGAGTCTGAGCTCACCTGTTACAGAAAGATTGATGGAATATTGTGACCCAAGAAGAAACAAAACTTTGACATTATGCAACAGATGAACATAGAAGAGATCTGACTCATTAAGACATTTTGTTTAATATAAGTTGTATGTTCTTTTATGCACGTTGTATATAAAGTCTCGGAGACTAAAATAGTTTATCACAGTGGCTTGGGTAGAAACGGTCATGGATGGAATGGTTCTGAAAGAAGAGGCTGCTGTCGTTCCAACCTTTTATCAGTGGTGTACCCTGATAATGTTGGAAAGTCAACCTTAGTACCCGCAAAGTCATTCAGCGTGACACACAAACTCCACGACAATCAAGTTCATATTCTTTTGTCCAAAAAAACACTGACACGACCGTTTACCACTTTTTGCCTTAGTTTAGTCGTTTTATTGGCACCGTATAACTTAATAATAACAGTGTGCGGGCTGTTGTTTGTCGAGACTCCTGTCTTTTCCACTTTTCACACTGGGCAGTGGGGAGCGTTTTGTGTGATATTCACTGGCACAGGAACGGAGCATAATGGGGATGACCCGTTGCTGTGAAGTTGGAACTGCGACTAACTAACTAACTAACTAATAACACCAGCCATCCATCATATGCCATGCCGGTAAGCGTGGGCGGTCATGTTCTGCCATCTCACTCGATCACCAGAGTCGTGGATCAGCTCTGTGTTTCTGTCTCGACCATGCCACAAGGCCAAGCCATCCAGGTACTTGCTTCTAGGTCTTCCCCTTGGTCTGTTCCCCTCGATCTTACCAGTTGTCACTAAGTTCTCCAATTCATTTCTTCTCATAACATGCCCAAAAAATTGTGACTGTCTACGTCTAATTTCTCTAATCAATTTACGATCTTCATTTGTTTCTTGAAGGACTTTGTTCATTGGTCTTTCTGTCTGTCCATGGTATTCTTTGCATTTTCCTCAGAAACCACATCTCTACAGCCATCATATGTTTTTCAGCCTGACTGTTCATTGTCCAAGTTTCACATCCATATAAAAGTACAGGTTCTATGTAGCATCTCAACACTCTTTTTCTCGTTTCAATTGACATCTTTTTATTGGTCAGTTTGTTTTTCATCTTGCTAAAGGCTACTTTTGCCATGGCGATTCTTGTTCTAATCTCTTCAAGGCACCTGCCATCAGATGTTATGACTGTTCCGAGATAATTGTACCTATTCACCTGTTGAAGAATATTCCCATTTACTTGTATATTACATTGTGGTATTTCGTCCTTCCTAGTGACGACCATAATCTGTGTCTTTTTACAATTTAATTCTATCCCTAGTTGTTCACTGTGTGTAACAATCGCATCTACTAAATTTTGCAGGTCCTGTTCATTGTCTGCAATCAAGACTGTATCATCTGCATATCTAATGTTATTGATGCATCGTCCCCCAATGTTGATTCCTTCCATATCTTCAATATTTCTGAAAATACTTTCACTGTACAGGGAAAACAGATCTGGAGACATTACACATCCCTGTCTCACACCTCTCTTAATAGGCTGATATTGGCTTACTTCATTATCAACTCCTTGTGATATGGTCAACTGACTGTACTGGCATGAATATGCAACAGTCGAGAGAGTTATAGAGTTGGTGGTGGATGTAGGAGAGAGAGACAGAGAGAGAGAGAGAGAGAGAGAGAGAGAGAGAGAGAGAGAGAGAGAGAGAGAATAGAAGAGCAGAGCAGAGAAGAGAAGAGAAGAGAAGAGAAGAGAAGTGAAGAGAAGAGAAGAGAAGAGAAGAGAAGAGAAGAGAAGAGAAGAGAAGAGAAGAGAAGAGAAGATACAAATAGAACTTCCTCAAGGCCAGTCATTGTTGCCCCACATTGACTCAGTTTCATAAGATCGCACATGCTAGCCTCATATATCTAACATTTTTCGTTTGAACTGAAGTAAAAACATGAATAGTTTAAATAAAATAAGTATATGCTTCTATGTAATTAAAAATAACATTTGCTTAATGAGAATTTGTTGCTGTCTCTGGAGCGGTCTCGGCTGGCAAAGATTAGTTTCATCTTCGTGCCAGGGCATGCGGGAGTACAAGAGAATGAGCGGTCTGACAAGCTCGCAGGTAAAGCTACTGTGGAGGGCGGACGCGCTATTTTAGCTAGCATACATAAAATTCCATATTATCTAGCTCACATTCAATCCCAGTTTATTTAGCAGACATACAATCCAAGTTTAGCTAGCACACATACAATCTCAGTTTAGCTAACACATTTACAATCCCAGTTTGGGTAGGGCACATACAATTCCAGTTTAGCTAGCAAAGATTAGCTGGCACACATAAAATCCCACTTTAGCTAGCACAGATAAAATCCAAGATTAGCTAGCACACATACAATGCTATTTTAGCTGGCATTTTAGTTTGTATAGAAATACAATGTAGATATAGCTAGCATAGATAGACGAACTATGTCGGTATAGCTATGATATATAGAAGTACAATGTCGGTATAGCCAGAATATATAGAAGTACAATGTCGGTATAGCCAGAATATATAGAAGTACAATGTCGGTATAGCTATCATATATAGAAGTACAATGTCGGTATAGCTAGCATATATAGAAGTACAATGTCGGTATAGCTAGCATATATAGAAGTACAATGTCGGTATAGCTAGCATATGTAGGAGTACAATGTCGGTATAGCTAGCATATATATAGAAGTACAATGTCGGTATAGCTAGCATATGTAGGAGTACAATGTCGGTATAGCTATCATATGTAGGAGTACAATGTTGGTATAGCTATCATATGTAGGAGTACAATGTCGGTATAGCTAGCATATATAGAAGTACCATGTCGGTATAGCTAGCATATATATAGAAGTACAATGTCGGTATAGCTAGCATATATATAGAAGTACAATGTCGGTATAGCTATCATATGTAGGAGTACAATGTCGGTATGGCTAGCATATATATAGAAGTACAATGTCGGTATAGCTATCATATGTAGGAGTACAATGTCGGTATAGCTATCATATGTAGGAGTACAATGTCGGTATAGCTATCATATGTAGGAGTACAATGTCGGTATAGCTAGCATATATAGAAGTACAATGTCGGTATAGCTAGCATATATATAGAAGTACAATGTCGGTATAGCTATCATATATAGAAGTACAATGTCGGTATAGCTAGCATATATAGAAGTACAATGTCGGTATAGCCAGAATATATAGAAGTACAATGTCGGTATAGCTAGCATATATAGAAGTACAATGTCGGTATAGCTAGCATATATATAGAAGTACAATGTCGGTATAGCTAGCATATATAGAAGTACAATGTCGGTATAGCTAGCATATATATAGAAGTACAATGTCGGTATAGCTATCATATGTAGGAGTACAATGTCGGTCATTGGCACCTTTCCGTCTTGACAGACGATAGTTTGGTACATTGTGCTTTAAAAAGGCTTAATAACTACGATCCATGGCGGTGGCGAGTGTTTCTGGTAAGGCCAATTCTTGCTGCAAATGTTTGCCCACAGTAGGTGCATGTGAAAACATGGTCATTTCCACCATTTTACACCATCTTACGTCTCTCACGCTCTGTGTGTACTTTATCTGCAATCATTTTCTCCTTTGTCTTTATTCCATTTCTGATAGTTGCCCTCCATGTAACATGTTCAGCGGCGACGTGCTCCCAATGTGCATTATCAATGCCTGTATCAATCATGTCCCGCTTACACACATCTTTGTATCGTAGTAGAGGCCGACCCTGAGATCTCCTACCCGTCTGTAATTCACCAAAAAAGATGTCCTTTGGTATTCTACCATAATCCATCCTCCTAACGTGTCCTATCCATCTAAGTCTACGAAGACTGAGCATGGAATACACCGTCACACAACCTGATCTTTCCAATACTTCTGTATTTGTGATTTTGTCTTGCCACTTAATACCAAGTATTCTTCGCAGACACCGCATATGAAAGCTGTTTAAACGTTTCTCTTGGCGTGAGTAAGTTGTCCAGGTTTCACTGCCATAAAGAAGAGTACTAAGGACACAGGCTTGGTAGACGAGGACTTTTGTTTTGGCAGTAAGCTT
Source organism: Cepaea hortensis (assembly GCA_963921405.1). Taxonomy (NCBI): domain Eukaryota; kingdom Metazoa; phylum Mollusca; class Gastropoda; order Stylommatophora; family Helicidae; genus Cepaea; species Cepaea hortensis. Next base: position 53,680,543 of record OY992891.1, read on the forward strand.
CCTGTTCTCCCAGACTCTTTTTGCTAACATGTTCATTGTTGTTGCTGCCTTGCCAATCCTGATGTTGATTTCCTGATCGAGGGATAATTTGCTATTTACCTCTGATCCTAGATATGTAAAATGGTCTACTATCTCCAGTTCGGCGTCGTCAATAAAGATTGATGGTACACCATGTGCACCTTGTGACATAATATGTGTCTTCTTTTTGTTAATTGTTAAACCAAATTCAGAACAAGCATTGGAGAATGCAGATAGTAGATGTTGTAATTCTTCCTCAGAGTGGGTCGTAATCGCAGAATCATCCGCAAAAAGCAACTCTCTGATTAGTACCCTTCTAATTTTGGTCTTGGCCTTCAATCTCTGAGCATTATAGAGGCCACCATCTGAGCGTGAGTGAATGTATATACCATCATCCTGATCACGAAAGGCATATTTCAGTAGAAGTGAAAAGTATATCCCAAAGAGGGTGGGGACTAGCACACAGCCTTGCTTAACTCCACTCTTGATTTCAAACTCTTCTGAAGTTGAGCCATCAAACTTGATTATACCCTTCATGCCTGTGTGGAACGATTCCACAATGGACAGAAGAGTTGGTGGGCAGCCAATCTTCTTTAGTGCTTTGAACAGACCCTCACGACTGACCAAATCGCATGCCTTTGTGAGGTCGATGAAGGCAATAAACAGTGGCTGATTTTGTTCCCGGCAATTTTCTTGCATCTGTCGCAATGAGAATATCATATCAATGGTAGACCGGTTCTGACGGAAGCCACACTGTGATTCGGGGTAGACTTGATTTCCCAGGACTTGAAGTCTGTGCAGGACAATTCTGGCAAATACTTTCCCAACAATACACAGAAGTGAGATACCCCTATAGTTGTTACAGTCGCTCCGATCTCCCTTGTTCTTGTACAGCGTTATGATGTTTGAATCTTTGAAATCCTGTGGGACTTGTCCTTCTCGCCAGCATAGCTCTATTAGCTGGTGGATCTGTAGAGCGAGTGTGTCTTGCCCACTCCTGATCACCTCTATTGGAATCCCATCCTTACCTGGAGCCTTGCCAGATGCAAGCTCATTTATAGCACACTTAACTTCTGTTATAGTGGGAAGTGTGTCCAGGTGGTCAAGAGTTGGCAGGGCCTCTATGGCGTTGAGGGCATCATCCGCTAGCTTGGTCTCACTTGAGTAAAGCTCTAAATAGTGCTCGACCCATCTATCCATCTGCTGTTTCTTATCAGTGATGATTTCTCCAGTCAAGGTTTTCAGCGGTGCACTTCTTTTGATCATTGGACCATAGGCTTTCTTTATCCCTTCATACATGCTTCTGATGTTTCCCTTATCACTTGCGATTTGAATGGACTCACATAACTTGATCCAATAGTCATTCGCACACTGCCTGGCAGCCTTTTGTACATCCTTCCTTGCTTGCTTCAGCTCACTCAGAGTCTTACGCGTTGGTCTTTCCTTGTTTCTTAAGAGAGCTATCTTCTTTTTATCAATCAAGGGCTGCAGTATCTGGCTGTTTGCCGCAAACCAGTCCTGCCTCTTATGATCCACAGTGCCGTAAACCCCTACCGCTGTTTTATAAATAGTTTCCTTAAGTTTACTCCATCTATCATTTACTATATAATTTTCTGATGTATCATTGAAAGCGTCTTCAAGTTGCTGTTGAAATTCAAAGCACTTTCCAGGATCGTGAGTGTTAGTAATATTAATCCTGGGGCTAGACTTGTGTTTAGCTGTGTAGATTCTCTTTGGTCTCAGTCTAACCCTTGCAACAACCAAAGGATGATCTGGATCACAGTCAGCACTGTGGTAACTTCGAGTTAATGATGTATGGTTCAGATGTTGTCTCCGTATGATAATGAAGTCCAGCTGATGCCAATGGCCGGATGTTGGATGTTTCCATGTGACCTTATGCATCTCTTTTGTTTTAAAAAAGGAGTTTGTAATACATAGGTCATTTCTAGTGCAATGCTCCAGCAGCCTTTGCCCATTATCATTCATGCGACCGATGTTGTATTTTCCAAGGCACACTGGCCATGAACTCGAGTCCTTGCCCACACGAGCATTGAAATCACCGAGCATATAAATGTAGTCGGATTTTGGAACTGCCTTGATCGCAGAGTCTAGCTGCTCATAGAACATATCCTTCACATCATCAGAGGAAGCGAGTGTCGGTGCATATGCAGTGAGAATGGTGTCAAATCCACAGGAGGTTGCCAAGCGCAGTGATAATAATCTTTCATTACCTCCAGCTGGGATATCAATCATTCCCAGTAGCGAATTCTTCACTGCAAAGCCCACACCATGTTGCCTTTTTTCTGCCTGCCCTCTTCCCTTCCAAAAAAAGGTGTAATTGTTTTCCCTGAGTGACCCTTCCTCAGCGAGGCGAGTCTCCTGCAGGCCAGCAATATCAATGTTAAGACGATTGAGTTCAGCATCAATCACAGCCGTTTTTCTCACATCGTCAATATTTGTCAAGTCAGTGGAAAATCCTGGACACATGGTTCTCACGTTCCAGGTTGCAAGCCGTAGCTTGAGGTTTCTATTCTTTTTATTAGTACCTGGTGCATTGGTTTTACAGCCTGCGATTCAGATTTTGTCCTAGCCCCAAGCACCCATTGAAGCAGGCAGGCTGTGGCGGATCAGCGCCCAATTGGCTGGGGGCTGCCCAGCTTGAGGCGGGCGGTAGCTGATCAGTGACACCTGTAGGTGTCTCCCACCGTCAGAGGCAACGCGTGGCGCCCCATGTCTACGCCAACTGACAAGGACTTATAACCCGTAACAGTTGCCTCTCGCTTTGATTCCGAGACCGGTTAAGACCAGGGATGGAGTTATTGCCTCTCCATAGCACAAAGCCTGGGCTAAAATAAAGAAACCATGTGTTGCCCATGCAGCATGATCCCTCTCTCGGCCTGCCTAGTTCACTCCAGAGGAAAGTTGACACCTATAATCTGGAACAAGACAAGCTGCAGAAGCTGCCGGATCAGCAAAGCAATGCTCTAACTGTCCGCCTGTCGGGGCTTCGATCCTAGACCAGCTGCCAACCAAGGCTTAGGGCCTGGTCTGCCCTGCCATGACTTATTTTGTCTTTGGGTTGCATTTCCTCGCACCAGGATAAGGCTAGTACCCTCCCAATTGCGCTCTTCCGCCCGAAGCCGTTGGCACAATGTGGGGTGTCGGGTTTGGTAAGCGCCGCCCAACATTCGGCGCTGACAGAAAGCAGATAGTACCGTCTACTGTCATACGGTAGCTCAGTCATATCTGACTAAGACCTGACTAAAACCAAAAAAAATGTCGGTATAGCTAGCATATATAGAAGTACAATGTCGGTATAGCTAACATATATATAGAAGTACACTGTCGGTATAGCTATCATATGTAGGAGTACAATGTCGGTATAGCTAGCATATATAGAAGTACAATGTCGGTATAGCCAGCATATATATAGAAGTACACTGTCGGTATAGCTAGCATATATAGAAGTACAATGTCGGTATAGCTAGCATATGTATAGAAGTACAATGTCGGTATAGCTAGCATATCATATATAGAAGTACAATGTCGGTATAGCTAGCATATATATAGAAGTACAATGTCGGTATAGCTATCATATATAGAAGTACAATGTCGGTATAGCTAGCATATATAGAAGTACAATGTCAGTATAGCCAGAATATATAGAAGTACAATGTCGGTATAGCTAGCATATATAGAAGTACAATGTCGGTATAGCTAGCATATATATAGAAGTACAATGTCGGTATAGCTAGCATATATATAGAAGTACAATGTCGGTATAGCTAGCATATATAGAAGTACAATGTCGGTATAGCCAGAATATATAGAAGTACAATGTCGGTATAGCTATCATATGTAGGAGTACAATGTCGGTATAGCTAGCATATATAGAAGTACAATGTCGGTATAGCCAGCTTATATGGAAGTACAATGTCGGTATCAATCAATCAATCATGTGCCATGCCGGAAAGCGTGGGCGGTCATGACTCGCCATTTCACTCGATCACCAGTGTCGTGATCAGCTCAGTGTTCCTGTCTCGTCCATGCCATGTGGCCAAGCCATCCAGGTATTTTCCTCTCGGTCTTCCTCTTGGTCTGTTCCCTTCGATCTTTCGATCTTGCCAGTTGTCACTAAGTTCTCCAATCCATTTCTTCTCATAACATGTCCAAAATATTTTGACTGCCTATGTCTAATTTCTCTAATCATTTTACGATGTTCATTTGTCTCCTGTAGTACTTGGTCATTGGTTGTTTTGTCTGTCCATGGTATTCTTTGCATTTTCCTCAGAAACCACATTTCTGCAGCCATCAAATGCTTTTCAGCTTGACCTCATTGTCCAAGTTTCACATCCACACAAAAGAACAGGCTCTATGTATCCCCACAACACTCTTTTTCTTGTTTCAATTGACATCTTTTTATTGGTCAGAATGTTTTTCATCTTGCTAAAGGCTACTTTCGCCATGGCGATTCTTGTTCTAATCTCTTCAAGGCATCTCCCATCAGATGTTATGACTGTTCCAAGATAATTGTACCGATTTACTTGTTGAAGAATATTTCCATTTACTTGTATATTACATTGTGGCACTTCTTCCTTCCTAGTGACGACCATAACCTGAGTCTTTTTACAATTTAATTCTAACCCCAGCTGCTCACTGTGTACAACAACCGCATCTACTAATTGTTGCAGGTCGTGCGCATTGTCTGAAATTAATACTGTATCATCTGCATATCTAATGTTATTGATGTTTCGTCCTCCAATGCTGATTCCATTTATATCCTCTACATTTCTGAAAATATTTTCACTCTATAGGGAAAAAAGATCTGGAGACATCACACATCCCTGCCTAACACCTCTCTTAATTGGCTGATACTGTCCCACTTCATTATCAATCCTTATTGCAGCTTGTTGTTTCCAATATATATTTTTTATAAGTCTAATGTCTTTCCCATCAATTTGTAGATCTGCAAGCATATCCACCATGTTGACATGTCTAACTCTATCAAAAGCCTTTGTATAGTCAATAAAGCAAAGATGTATATCCTTGTTTACTTCTATAGCACGTTCAATAACTGTTCGCAGCATATACACAGCATTTACTGTACCCTTTCCTTCTACAAACCCGCATTGTTCTTCCCCTATTTCAGGTTGTATCTTCTTCCTCACTCTTTGCATGATAATTCTTAGCAAAATCTTTGTGATGTGACTCATTATACTAATTGTTCTATGTTGATCACATTCCAAGGTTCCTGATTTCTTTGGGATTGCAATAAACACAGTGTTACATAATTCAGGAGGTATATCTCCAGTATCATATAATGTGTTCAGAAGTCTGGTGACTTGCTCTAGTCCAAATTCTTCTAAAGCTTTAATCATTTCTGTTGTGATGTTATCTGCACCGGGGGCCTTGCCAGCTTTCATATGCTTAAGAACATTTCGAACCTCCATCTCCAAAATTGGCGGTCCTTCATGATTAAATCTAATATCATACTGTTCGTCTCTGTTATCATCATAAAGGTGTTTCACATAATCTGTCCATACATGTAGAATCTGGTCTTTTTCTATTATGATTTTGCCATCTTCAGTTTTTAGACACCCTGTTGATGTACTTGTTCTTTTATTAGTAAGTTCCTGAATTCTTTTGTGCACTAATTTGGTATTTTGACTGTTGTGTTGGTTTTCAATTTCTAAGCACTTTTCCTCAAGCCATGCTTCTTTTGCCTCCCTACATAATATTCTGACTTGTCTGTGAATTTCTTCATATTTAACAGAATTATTTTTGTTTAGTCTTCTTGTTTCCATGAGGTGTAAAATTTCTTCAGTCATCCATTTCTTACGACCCACCTTCTTTAATTTTGGAATAGTTGTTTCTGCAGCCACATTGATTGAATTCTTTAACGTTTCCCATTGATCATCCACATCCTGGAATAGGATCTCTAGATCAGACAATATATCAAATCTGTTCTGAACTTCTATGTTGAATTTGTTTTGTATTTCCTTGTCATTACTCAATGCACACAAATCATATTTAGTGTTTCCTGTTATATACTTGACTTTCTTCAACTTTATCCTCAATGTTCCTGTGAGTAATCTGTGGTCACTATAACAATCAGCACTGGGAACTGTTTTTGCTAGTGTTAATGCGTTTCTAAATCTTCTGCTAATCAGAATGTAGTCAATCTGGTTTCTAATCCTGCTATCAGGACTCCTCCATGTCCATAATCTTCTAGGGTGTTGCTTGAACCAGGTGTTTCCTACAATCATTTAATGTTCTTTTGCCCACTCTACGAGTCTGTATCCTCTTTCATTTCTCTCTTCTAAACCATAGTTTCCTACTGTGTATCTATCCCCTTGATTTCCTACTTTTGCATTGAAGTCCCCTATTATGATGTTTATTTCTGAATTTTTACATTTCTTTAAGGCAGACTCTATGTCATTATAAAATTCTTCTACACTATCTTCACTGGATTCTCCTGTTGGGGCATATACTTGAATAATATTTATGCTAAAAGGTCTGCCACTTAATTTAACTAGTAGAACTCTGTCCGACACGGCCCAATATCCTTGAACAGATTTTGCTGTTTTTCCGGTCCAAATAATTGCCACTCCTCTATGAAGATCTTCACCTCCAGAATAAATAATCTTGAAATCTTCATCTATCTTGATGCCTGCTCCTGTCCATCTCGTTTCGAACATACCTAAAATATTAATTTTTTCCCTTTCAATTTCTTGTTTTATGTTCTCTAATTTTCCGTCGTCGTTTAACGTCCTAACGTTCCAAGTTGCTAATTTTAACGTCTCTGTCCTTGTCTCGCGGTGATCAGTCTTTAAGCGAATCATGATATACTAGGCACTTTTAAAGAGGTAGTTTGCCGTTGCTTTCCTCTATGGCAGTGACCTTACTGGTCGGAGACCGCAGCTATTGACTCAAGAAGAGCTCCTCTGCCTTCCGTCGTGAAGCTCGAGGCCATGACCAACCAATATCTGTCGGCTGCCCTCAAAATTTCATCCACCACCTGCCTTCCGTGGCTTCTTTTGAAACTTCCAATAAAAGGAACACGAAATAACATCACATAATCCACAGGAAAACACTATTCATAGGAAATCCATAGGAAATCACACGAAATCCAAAGGATAACACTAAATAGCGTCCCTCCGAAAAGTAACGCTTCATTTTGTCGCCATTGTATCGGAACGTCGGTATAGCCAGCATATATAGAAGTACAATGTCGGTATAGCCAGCATATATAGAAGTAAAATGTCGGTATAGCTAGCTTACATGCAATCTTAGTATATCTCGCTCACCAGCTGTACCGGTTGTCTTGTGTTACATCTGTATCAGGGCGATTTCGAATTTGTTTATTTTTTCCTTCTTTTTTTGTAATTAATCTGGACTACCAGGTCGACCCAGCCTAAAATTGGTACCAGGACATGTCTTGGGAAGTAAAGGCAGCGGACATGATGCAAGTCACACCACCCACTGAGTACTATTTGATCTTTAACGTTACCACCGCACACACTACACAATCGACGATGAATCTCAGCCGCATTTTGACCTTCTGTGCGCCTGTAGTTTGATGTGTAGTTAGCTAAAAGACTACTGAATAATGCAAGCAATAAACAGTGTCGCTGTGGCAACCGGTTTATTTTTACCAGCCAATCGGCGGTTGATTTTGGAATAGCCCTCGTAGATCTATCTACATGTGCCCAATGCGCCTTAAGCTGTGTACATGAGGCCTTTACTTATCTTTGTTGTACAGTACATCTAGCACACCTAACGTGTTATTATTGCCTTGACACTTGCTACCTGTTTATGTTAATTTACAATTTTATTCACAAACTGAACATTTTGATAACCATTTCTTCACAGGGTGTGCTGTCACGGCTTCAGTATTTACCTGACTGTAAATAGTGGCGTTAGGACAAGTTTCACCCAGCCACAAGTTAGTTTCTCGCAGCCTCAAGTTAGTTTCTCCCAGCCTCATTAGTTTCTCCCAGCCACAAGTTCATTTCTCCAAGCCCCAATTTAGTTTCCCTCAGCCACAAGTTAGTTTCTTCTAGCCAGAAATTAGTTTCTCAAAGCCACAAGTTAGTTTCTCAAAGTCACAAGTTAGTTTCTCCCAGAGAATATTTTCAACATTAGTCTGGAAAACCTGAAAACGGAGCTCCCCTGTTTGAAAACAGCGCTACCACACAAACATAAACATGAAGCTCTGCGTCCTGATGTCAACTGTCGTCGTTCTAATGGTGTGTTTAATGCCTGATACACAGGGGAGGCCAAGCACTGAAGGTATGTCCCCAGGTACACTGGTAATCACCTCTATATCTAGATGCGTATTGTAATGTCTTATGTCTCAAGTTACTCTGTCAATCACGTCTATATCTACACGAGTATTGTAATATCTTATTTCCTCAAACACTACTCTGTACTCACACACTAATCTGTACTCACACATTAATCTGTGCTCACACACTAATCTGTACTCACACATTAATCTGTCCTCACACACTAATCTGTACTCACACACTAATCTGTACTCACACATAAATCTGTACTCACACATTAATCTGTACTCACACACTAATCTTTACTCGCACATTAATCTGTACTCACACTAATCTGTACTCACACACTAATATGTACTCACATACTAATATGTACTCACACACTAATATGTACTCACACACTAATATGTTTAGTTTAGTTTAGTTTAGTCGAAGGATAAAAATCACGGCACACGGGTGTAACCCATAAGTGCTCCATTCTCCTCCTCACTCAAACCTGAGTCTGGAGAAACTCAACTCAGCGCACGAACTCCGTAGCAACGGCGATGATCCTGACATACTTTGGGCAAATTTTTAACTCAAATTTTGCCAGGGCAGCGCCATTAGGCTACTCTTTTTCGATTTCCAGCTGCCAATGGATCTTTCACTTGCGCTACAATACACACGGGCGTCTGATCTCACTACCCAGAGACCAGGGGGAATTTTATTTCTAGAAGTCCACGAGAAAAAATCCCGGTCCGCACCGGAGTTTGAACCCGGGGCCTCCAGCACTCGAGGCGGACACCATACCTCGAGACCACGCAACCCCTACACTTATATGTACTCACACAGTAATATGTATTAATACACTAATATGTATTCACACACTAATATGTAATCACACACTAATATGTACTCACACACTAATATGTACTCACACCAATGTGTACTTATACACTAATCTGTACTCGTAAACTAATATGTATTCACACACTAATCTGTACTCGCACACTAATATGTATTCACACACTAATCTGTACTCACACACTAATATGTAATCACACACTAATCTGTACTCACACACTAATATGTATTCACACACTAATCTGTACTCACACACTAATATGTAATCACACACTTATATGTACTCACACACTAATCTGTACTCACACACTAATATGTATTCACACACTAATATGTAATCACACACTAATCTGTACTCGCACACTAATATGTATTCACACACTAATCTGTACTCGCACACTAATATGTATTCACACACTAATCTGTACTCGCACACTAATATGTATTCACACACTAATCTGTACTCGCACACTAATATGTATTCACACACTAATCTGTACTCGCACACTAATATGTATTCACACACTAATCTGTACTCACACACTAATATATAATCACACACTTATGTGTACTCACACACTAATCTGTACTCACACACTAATCTGTACTCACACATTAATCTGTACTCACACAAAAATCTGTATACACACACACACACTAATCTGTACTCACACATTAATCTGTACTCACACAAAAATCTGTATACACACACACACACTAATCTGTACTCACACATTAATCTGTACTCACACAAAAATCTGTATACACACACACTAATCTGTACTCACACACTAATCTGTACTCACACAAAACTCTGTATACACACACTAATCTGTACTCACACACTAATCTGTACTCACACACTAATCTGTACTCACACATTAATCTGTACTCACACAAAAATCTGTATACACACACACACACACTAATCTGTACTCACACACTAATCTGTACTCACACACTAATCTGTACCCACACACTAATCTGTACTCACACACTAATCTGTACTCACACACTAATATGTACTCACACACTTATGTGCACTCACACACTAATCTGTACTCACACACTAATCTGTACCCAATGCCTGTTTCAGTCAAGCCCAAACAGAAATATGGGGCGCATAAGAAGCTGCGGTTTAAACAGTGGATTAACTGGATTGTGTCCCTTGATGATGACGGTAGGTGACTGAGCAATGCGTACTTGATCAATGACTTCTGCAGATGATGTTACTTGTGAACCTAGCGCTGTGGCCAGAACGCTGACTGTGTATCCGGTAGGGAGGTGTTCAAATCTCCTTCAAGTATAGGATGTTGTGTAAACATTGACCTTAGTTTGAGAGTCGGCAGACCAAACATGAGCCCAAGCAATATTCTAGGAAATACAGGCGGCCAGCATCATGTCGAACACACAAACCATGAAGAGCCGTTTAGTCTCCACAAATATGGGTTTACATACTATATCCAAGACACCTCACGCAGTGGAAATGGGGTTTGAGTTTACGTATTATTATATTCCGTTATTTGTGTGTTTTTGTTTAAAGTATTATTGCATTGCGTTATTTGAGTACTTTTAGATACCTAGGGGCATTTATAACATCAGATGGAAGATGTACAACAGAGATTAGGAGCAGAATAGGGCAGGCAAAAGCCGCATTTCAGAAAATGAAGAGTATCTTATGCAATAAGTCGCTATCAATGAATGTAAGAAAGAGAGTGATGAAATGCTATGTAGAACCAGTTTTGCTGTATGGCAGCGAATCTTGGAATGTAAATGAACAAATTAAGAAGAAATTAGAAGCAACAGAGATGTGGTTCCTGAGACGAATGTTGCGAATTTCTTGGACTGCCAGAGTAACTAACGACGACTGCCTGAAACAGGCTAACGAAACTAGAACATTATATGCAACAATAAGACAGAGACAAACAGCTTTCCTCGGTCATGTGATAAGAAGAGAGGCATTGGAGAACATCGTAACAACTGGAAAGATCGAGGGGAAGAGAGGCAGAGGTAGACCAAGAGAAGTGATGCTGGATGGATTGAGACGGTGGCATGGAGGAAGATCAGCAGCAGAGTTGATCCAGAAAACCAAAGACCGAGATCTATGGAGAACCATGAACGCCTACGCCAGCCGGCACGGCACTTGATGATGATTATGAGTACTTTTGTTTTACGAATTACGTTATTTGTGTTATTTGTTAGTTGTTGTGAATTATTTTAAATAATTAAGCCTTAAATAATAGATTTCACAATGTATTGCCTGTCATAATATCCCTAGATCACGCAAGGCCATCATTGCAGAAGTCACACGCAAAAACGGATAACTCCTTGAAGCTGATCTATACAACATGTATCCCCACAGTCATTTAAATTGTCTTCTGCGATAATGCTAAACTGACTACCATGCCTTTTGGTGTGACTTCTACAGTAAACACCGGGCGAGATGCTTATTGTTTATTATTTTACGAGGTTTCAAATTAAAACATTAATGTGTGAGTAGTGTGTATGTGTGTGTGTGTGCGTGCGTGTGCGCGTGCGCGCGCGCGTGTGTGTGTGTGTGTGTGTGAATATATTCTAAAACAGTAAAGAACATCTGTTTCATATTTGGATATAGTCGCCACTACGTTCAATGCATGTCCTACAGCGACGATAACGTGCTTGGATTCCTGTTGAAAACCATCGACTCAGAAGCCACTGCTGGGTGTGCCTGACCCGGTAGTGAACAGCCTGTCACAGAGGTCATGTTGTTTCGACATTTTCTACTCCAGTCATACACTTGCTGGACTGACAGGCGTCCTTCAACATTCTTGACTTTCATTCGACGATGAATTTCTATAGATTTCATCCCTTTACTGATCAATACACGGATAACAGAACGCTGCTCCTTTTTGGTGCGTGTCAAAATTGGGGCGCCATCTTTAAACTGTCCTTATGACGTTACCGTGTTCGTCTGCACCGATTAACTTGATTAACATTCTTGACATCCTTATAAACAATAATGACAGGTTACAAGACAATGGCGTGGTTACTGTAATTTCTGTCATACTTGTATGGCTTTCACTTGAAGCCTCCTCGTACTTTTGCGCAATACAAAATGTATTATATACTCTCTCAGAAATCGAACATTCTTGGATAAGGGCGAAAAACTAGGAAAAGATGTATGTTGGTTCATCATCATCATATGTCATGTCAGCTGACACTGATCACTATCTTTGGTGTTCTGGATCAACTCTGTTAATGATATTCCTTCATGCCACCGTCTCAATTCATCCAGCATCATTTCTATTGCACTGCCTCTTCTTCTTTGCCCAATGATCTTTCCAGTTGTCACAATGTTCTTCAGTGCCTCTCTTCTCATCACATGACCAAAGAAAGATGTTTGTCTCATTTTTAATTGTTGTATATAATGTCCTTAGACTTGTAAAAAAAAAATATATATATATATATATATATATATAGTGGAAACAACAAGCTACCATAAGAACTGATAATGAAGTAGGTCAATATCAGCCTATTAAAAGAGGTGTGATACAGGAATGTGTAATGTTTCCAGGTATATTTTCCCAGTTTAGTGAAAATAATTTCAGAAAGGTACAAGATATGAAAAGAATTATCATTGGAGGAAGAAACATCAATAACATTAGATATGCAGATGATACAGTATTGATTGCAGACAATGGTCTGTAACAGTTAGTAGATGTGGTTTTTGGACACAGTGAACAACTGGGGTTAGAATTAAATTGTAAGAAGACACAGATTATGTTCGTCACTAGGAAGAACGAAATACCATAATGTAGTATACAGGTAAATGGATTAGTTAGTTAGTTAGTCGACAGATCATCCTCGTTGCACATCAGACCATTCAGTCCATAAGTGCTCGGATCCCCTCCTCAGCAAATCCCGCAGCGTGTAGCGGCTAACGACGCCAGTTCTGTGTTGGTTTATCAATCTTCTTTGGCTTCCTGCGTAGTGTTCTTGTTTGGCCACCCCTCTTTTAATTTGCTGCTCTCGCAGTCTGGCCATTGTTGTAGATTCACAGTCATCACTTGGTTCTTGCAAAAGTCTCACTTCTCGTAGAGCATTCAGAATGTCAGCCTGGTCCATGGCGCGTCCGCCCTCCACAGTAGCCTCACCTGCGAGCTTGTCAGCCCGCTCATTTCCTTGTACTCCCGCATGCCCTGGCACGAAGATGAAACTAATCTTTGCCAGCCGAGACCGCTCCAGAGGCAGCAACCATTCTCTTCGGATCGACCCCTCCTCTATCCTCTTGATCATGTTCATTGAGTCGCTAAGGAAACAAGCCCTAGTGAATGTCTGTGTCTCGAGCCATGTTATTGCTTTACTTACTGCCATGACTTCCATGGTCAGGCTACTTGTGGTTTCAGTGAAAGCACCAGAGTCCTCCTTCACAATTCTCCCTCCGGCCCGAGCTGTAAAGGCCCATGAGCTTCTCACATGTCGGACGACCGACCCATCTGTGTAGATGACCGCGTCACTGTCTAGCGAATTCTCGAAAATCAACGCTTGTACTTCAGCCTCCACAGCAGCCGGATTTTCTTGTCTGCATTTTCTATCTAGTTGGATGCAAACTGAAAAGGATGTGCAGAAGTCTGTTGGCACTTGCACCCACTCCTCGCCAGGTTCTAAGTCCTCAAGTGAACACACCTGTTGAAGAATGTCTTCGGCTTGACCCATCCACGACCGTCCTCTTTTTAACCTGCTGCCCTTCACCTTCCTAATTTCACTATGCAGTGGATGCTGTGTGTTTGCGTTAATTCTGAGGTAGGCGCGTGCCCTGCAAACTTGCATTCTCTCTTCAATGGTTGGAAAATCAAGAAGGTAGCGCATCGCCTTGCATGCTGTATCTCTTGTACATCCAAGAATAATGCGCATAGCTTCATTCTGTATCCTTTCCATCCTTTCTATCTGCTTATGGCTGACAGTCAGGATTGCCATTGCATACTCCAAAACAGACATGACCAGCCCCTCGTACAGAAGACATAGATGGCGCTGCTCACAGTTTGCTGCCGCCATCACCCGCATCGCTGCCAAACCCCGCTTGGCCTTTGCTATCACCCGGTCTATGTGCACATTATAAGCAAGGCTTCGATCAAACCGTATCCCCAGGTAATTCATTGCCTGCGTTCTTTCCACCGTCTCTGAACACAGCATTACAGTTGGTGTTGGATTGTTGACAATATGATTATTCAACGAGAACCAAGTCACTGTTGCCTTTGTTGGGTTGACCATTGCCCCAGCTTCATCACACCAAGTACTTATGCGATTGAGTTCGGTTTGTAGTTCCACAGCAACCTCCTCTCTATCCTTACCCTGACGATACACTAAAACATCATCGGCACATGACAATGTCCTGCCAGGTCCAGTGATCTGCTCACTGGTGATTCTCACTGTGTAGGCGTTGAACAGTACCGGAGATAATGGTGATCCCTGTGGTAGGCCAGGATATATTGTTGTTGGTTCCGAAGTCCAACTGCCACATCTAAAAACTACTTCCCGTTGGAAGAGGGCTGCAGCGATCCAACTAAGGAGGAATGGACTTACGTTTAGTTCAAGAAGCTGAAACATTAAAAAATCCAGTGGTACTCTGTTGTATGCGTCCTCAAGATCAATCGCTGCAGCAACGGTTTCAGTGCCTGAGTGGAAACCTTCATAGACATCGTGGGCAAAGACTGCTGCATTGGTCCAGGTTTCTCTTTTTGGACGGTACCCACCCAGGGTAGGTGGGAAAACACCTTGCCTCTCTAGTTGGCTTGATATTTTCCTGGCAATTACCTTCTCCAGCAGCTTGCCTATTGTATTCTGCATGGTTATAATTCGATATCCCTGAATTTTTTTGTGGTCTTTGTCAGGCTTCGGCAAGGGAATCAGATAGCTGTGTAACCATTCCTCCTTGATGCTAGCACTCCCTATACTGTTGTTGTACATGTCTGCTAGTTTCTCTAGCTCATTGTCGGTACACCTATTTATGTCGTCGTATCTTATGCCATCAGGACCTGGAGCACTGTTTTTTGATCGTCGAAGCACAGCCTTGATTTCTTTCACTGTCACTGTGTCTTCATCCGAAGTGTTCTGGGCCTTGCATCTGTCTGAGGTGACCTCCTTGGCCAGATTCCGGCCTCCCATGTCTGTCTGGTTGCTCTGCTCAAGGTAGCGTTCAAAGAGGGCTTTGCCCTTGTCCTCGTCAGTCCTCTGCCAGATGAGGTCAGCACCTTGGAAGTCAGAAATGCTCTTATTCTTGACTACACCACTCATGCTTTTATGTAGTCGCCAGAACAATTTCAGTGACTTGTCTGTGCTTACTCTTTGACACACCTCTGCCCATTTTTCGCTTTTAACCACCTTGACCAGTTTTTTGAAATAGCTTACTTTTGTGTGCATCTCTCTTACTAAGTGCAAGCAGGGACTAGGATGACCAGCTCTGTTCCTCTTGGCATTTTGCCATCTCCTTACAGCACTACGCTTATCCACCCAAGCCTTCTCCACCTCGAAACTCCACCACGGTGGCTGCTCCCAGCTTTTTCTCCTGCCCTGAAACGTTCTGCGCTTGTCACGTCTTATTTTACTCACCAGGTAAATTCTTAATCAAGTGAATCAGCATAATTATCTCGGAACAGTCATAACATCTGATGGGAGATGCCTTGAAGAGATTAGAACAAGAATTGCCATGGCGAAGGTAGCCTTTTGCCAGATGAAATACATACTGACCAATAAAAAGGTGTCAATTGATATGAGAAAAAGAGTGTTGATGTGCTACATAGAGACTGTACTTTTGTATAGATGTGACGCGTGGACAATGAGCAGTCAAGCTGAAAAACATCTGATGGCTATAGAAATGTTGTTTCTGAGGAGAATGAAAGGAATACCATGGACAGACAGAAAACCCAACGATCAAGTCCTACAAGAAACAAATGAAAATCATCAACTGATTAGAGAAATTAGACGTAGACAGTTAAAATATTTTGGACAAGTTATGAGAAGAAATAAATTGGAGAACTTGGAGACAACAGGCAAGATCTAGGGGAAGAGAACAAGGGAAAGACAGAGAAGTAACATCTTTTGGTAGCTGAAAATCAAATACCAGCATGTAGTTTTTTAAAACGAAACACCATCACGTAGTATCTGCAAATTAAACACAATCTTATATCTGGTCCTTCTGCAGAATGTCGCTTTCTTCACGGCGCACTGAAGACGCTCGATCAATTGTCAATTCTCATTCCTCATGCGTTAGCCTGTCGAATTGTGTGTTTATCATCGTGTTGGCTCTTGCATCTTCCGTACAAACCCGTGCTTTCTATCACTATTCTTTCTGAGCCACTGATGAGTGTAATATGGCCACAGTATTTCCGTGTCCGAGATATGACATGATCTATGAGCCCGTTCAGATCTTGTAGAAAGTCAGCATTTGTCTCTTGTTAGTCCACTGTATTTGAACGTGTTTCTGTAACGTATTCAATAGTCCAGATTTTCATATTTAGTGATTGGGGAACGGTCCGTTACTCACATTCATGTTTTCACAGGAGAGATGCATGCTCTGAAGATGTCTCTTTATTGCTGGTTTTATACAGGAGGCTCGTAATACTCCAAATCAACCATACTGGGCCGAATAGCCTACTGGCCACGCGTAATTCTTCATTATAAAATATGCTTGCAATAGCATGTACATTGCATGTGATCCTTAACATGTACATCGTCTCCTCTGCTAAAGAGTTCGTGCACTCTATCGAGGATCTCCTTTTATAATACATGGGATCAGAATTCGTCACTTGTGTGGATATCCACGGTAATGAAATTGATACTTTACCAACATAACACTCAAACCGATCTGATTATATCATGTCCTAGTGTTTTTGTCACATTGTTAGAATACAAACTAAGTATTACGTTTGTTAGTATTATTATTACATTGTTCGACCACAAACTAAATATTATTTATGAAACTATAATTATTATTACAATGTTTCAACACGAACCAAGTGGTATATGTGTTGGTAATAGTATCATGGTTACGGCACTCGACATATAACTACAAATGTGGATATGTTACCTTTGATATTTGATGTCTTCATTTCATCATTGGTTTATATATTTCTAACCAGCTGCTGAAAGTGATATTATGAGAGAGGATCTGGCCACATTAACAGTCATAACAGGTAAGATATATATATATATATATATATTACTCACATATTCAGCTACTCACTCACTCACTCACATATGCTATTACTTACTCACTCACTCACTTACCAACTCGCTGTCACTAACTCATTCACCCACTTACCAACTCTCTTGCTCACTAACTCACATATCCGCTCTCTTACTCACTCACTCACTCACTCACTCACACACTCACTCACTCACTCACTCACTCACTCACACACTCACTCACACACTCACTCACTCACTCACTCACTCATTCACTCACTCACTCACTCACTCACTCACTCACCAACACATTTACTGTGACACTGTGGCTCCAGTGGGTATTATGTCATATATTAATTGTCGCAGAATCACTGTAAGTTAACAATCAGATGATACAGATAACAAAGACAGTCTGATTCACAGCTGCAAGTCGTTTATTACTGGAGGCGGTGAGAACAAAACAGCCTGGAGTCCTTGAGAATTCTTCTACATCAAACGAAATGTCGGCATGTTGTTGTGGCCCGATCGGGAGAATGCAGGAAACGCGCTGGCTTGTTTTGGCTGTCGAAACAAGGGAGAAGACTGGTGAGTTGGTTGAACAAGGGGGAGAGAAATATTCTTGTGAGGTTGGAAACCGATTGTGTGCCCTTGGGACCATCTGGTGTTGACATCAAAAGAAGTCACTAGAACGACCCAAGACTGTTTGAAAAACCAAACTTGTTACAGCGATTGTAAACAAGAGAGTTGGCCTAAGACGGACGGTTTTTTCGCTAGCTCTATATGAATTTGGAGAACATCTACCGTGTGCGGGATTAATTAAATTTAATATACACGTGCCTGTCATGGCAAAATGTAGATGTGATTCAGGAGTTACATAAGGTACTCCATAGATTGTATTTAGGTATAATTAATGTGGGATAGACTGGTGATAGTTAGAGTTTAGGACTTTAACGTAGTGTGTTGCGCTGTGGCTAAGTAGTAAAAGAGTGTCGGCGACTGTAGACAGCTGCATGGTAAAAACTAGCTAGTGAAGTGATAATTAGCTCTGCTAGTTGAGAATAGGGTAGTGAGATGAGAATTAGCTCTGCTAGTGAGAATAGTGTAGTGGGGTGATATTTAGAGAGCTTGAGGATGGGTTGGGAGATATGGAAAATGTCCAAGGGTGGGATCTTCCAGTGGGGTGCCTACTGGGGTTCTGTACTCTGTATATTGGTCTTTCCTTGTCTTATCCTGATTCGGACCAAGGTGATGAGCTCCTCTGCTCCATGACAGAGTTTAGTTCGCTGATAAGTATCTGAGCGAGGCCGTAGGCCTACACTCAGCTAGTAGGATCAGTGACTAGTACTCTCACCCGGTGTGTTATTTCTCTAGCAGGTTCCCCGCCAGTTACGAGGAAGCTCTACACTGGTTTTGATGAAGTTCTACTCCGGTTAGGAAGAACACAAGATGAACAGTAAATGTTTTTACTAAGATGAATAACTTCAGAGAAGAACGTTTATACAATGGTGTTTATGCTGGGCCTATGATCAGGAGGGTCCACCAGAACATGGCTCAGTTGAACAAAACCATATAAACGATTCCTGTGTGATAAGGTTCACCTAGGATGGGTGAGGTTCGTTTTTACACCACATATCAAATGAACACTAAAGATTAAAAAGGAACACTAAACGTAGCATTCACATGGAGTTGTAGATTCCAGTGGAATATTACAAGAGACATTGTGTCTGTGACAATCTAGACAAGAGATAGAATCAAGTGTGTTACCAGTAACAGTGATACCTATTTTCCCAGTACAGAGATTGGTACATTTAAGAACTATAGGGACCTATAGCATACAGTGTGTAACCGATCCATGATCAGTGTGAAACTATAGACTGAATCTATTTCGGATGATCATGTATATGGATTACCAAGTAGCTACCGAAGAAAGTCAGCGTCTGGCAGGAGAGACACATCACTCGGTGAGGTCTTTGTGTGCTGAGATAGTGTGCTGTGGCGTGACCTTGCTAGGATGATCTGACCTGGCTACTGATCTGCTGGTCTGGTTCTATGCACATTATAGTATACGACACACATTCTTCGCATACACTTCGCACATACATTACACTCTTCTTTTAATAAATTAATTGTTATTAATTTTTAGAAGCTAGAGTTGTTGAGTATGTTGCGTTGGGGAAGAATGAGAGGGGGTATGAACCAGTAGTGATAGAGGGAGAGAAAGAGGTGTCCATAAACTGAGGGAGTGTGGTGGATGGAATCTAGTGGATTCCCCAGGATAATGATAAGGGGTTAAAATATAATGTGGGTGTTGAGTCCCCTCACTCCAGGGACGACACTTTAAACGGATACACGACATTAATGTACATTCATTGGGTGTTAATTGCATATTCATTTTCTCATATCTACGTTGTTATTATATTTTTGTTTTAACAAAGGTTATGACTACCGAAACGTCGAACAGTTGTTTTGTTATTTATTCATACTTATGTTATTGATGATTGTTTAGTTGGAATTATTGTATGACACGTAGTCTTATTGGTCGCGTTCTTGTGCAGATCTGACGAGCATCAATGTTTCAGACTCACCACTATCTCACTGTATTCACAACTGTGTTGGCAACAGCAGCAGGTGAGTATGCTGTTCTTGAATCAGCTATTTGTGACACGGCAAGTGTACGCCATGTCAACATTAGCACACACACACACGCACGCACGCACACGCACAAGCACACACACACGCACACACACACACACACACACACACCCACACACACACACACATATATATATATATATATATATATATATATATATATATATATATATATATATATATATATATATATATATATATATATTCCTAACACCTACGTGATGTGATTGTCCTGCTATTTTTGTCATGTCACTTACCTGAAGTCTATTTATTGTGACAAAGGGTAGGACGGAAACAAAAATAGGCAGGTTGATGTCATAAAGCGAGAAGAGGAATCTAGAAACCCCCCCCCCCCCCCCCCCAAGATGGGCTGTTAAAGTCAGAAGATGTTGACTTAAATGGCATGGGATTATACAAAGAGACATCTACACATTAAAGTGGATGCTATGCGTGCAGCACGCTCTAGATCATCAGTATGGTATCGTTCTTTTAAGAGATGGTCAGGAACTAGCGTGATCGAGACGTTTTCCGGAAGGTTGTTATGGGAGCTAGGTTCTGCAAAGGACATGCTATTGAATGAATGGATGAGGGAGGAGCGACGCCGCGCCGCTTGCCTGGATGGGGTTCATCAATACAAAACATCTCCATAACATGTTCAACCAGAGCTGGCACCTAGGAAATCCTTTCCCATCTACACGAAAGACCTCATAAATTCAGCGTATACAAAAACCGCAGCTACTGTGGTGAAAGTATTACGGAGGCAAATCGTTATCCCGCATACCGCGTTCGATACACAGCGATTTGGCAGCAGATCGCCTTACGCTGGATTTTGTGAAATGGTATGAGTGCTGGTCGTTAGAAATCAATGGCAAACTACTTAAAGTAAATTTTCCAATATATCACAAACAGCCAAAAAATGTTGGTATTGACTGTAACGTCCTTTAAAGGATATGCAAATAGCTTTGTTTTTCATATTATTTGTTTACATTTTTTTTTTCACGAACACTTAAATACTGAAACCAGGAAAAACCTATAGAATTGCAGAGATATAGTCTCATGTACTGTATATGCAAAATGATTGAGAGACTAGTAAATAGAAAACCCATTGGGTCCCTGGAATCCAGATACGAACGACCAACTAGTTTACCTCATACAAAACATCGAAAATGCTTCCAAGAAAAATGAAAGTTCTTGCCATCTTATTCAGAATCGGCAGCTTGCTATGCATCAGTAGTCGTCGTTGTCGTCATATTGCCTTCTTGGTAACCCGTTCATGGCTCAGTGAGCCGCACTCTCGCTCACCACCCTAGGATGACAGCTTTTCTTCTAGGTCGTGGGCTTGGGCTTCCCAGCCCTCATCCCACTCAACGCCTCGTTTATAGGTGATGATGTCATTGATCCTGCTATGGCAGTGGTTCTCAACCTTTTTTGGCCCATTCCCCCCTTCACCATATTTTCAGAACGCCATTCCCCCCCCCCCCCTTCCTATCAAAAATTTGGCCCGTTCCCCCCTTCACCGTATTTTCAGAACGTCATTCCCCCCCCCCCCTTTCATATTTCCTATCTAAAAATCCCCTCACCTCTATACAGTATACGTAAAAGTGGAAGGCAAATGTAATAGCATATACTAAAACAAGTCTAGACATCCGCATAAAACATGATTTGTGGGTCTACTTTATATAATGAATTTTAGAAGGACGAGACATACATAACTGTAAAGTATGAAGGGAAAAACTATGTCAAGTAATCGGTTCTTGTATTAACACGATCTTGAAATGGTCTTCATTCCCCCCCCCCCCTGGAAACCCTGAAATTCCCCCCTGGGGGGGAATTCCCCACCGGTTGAGAACCACTGTGCTATGGTATGTATGTGGTTATTAATGTTTACTGTTCACTAATCTACTCGACCTCTATTTCATAGTGTCGACGTGAGTGCCTTGCACCAGTGTAACAGGGAGTGTATGCTCAACCCTCACAGATTCGACGTCGTTGGTAATGGTATAGGTGATGGTCGGATCTCCGGGTATGATGCAAGGAGGCGTCGATATAGGTAGTGTACACACATATATATATATATATATATATATATGATGTTTGAGTGTGCGTGCGTGCGTGCGTGGGTGTGTGTGTCTGTGTCTGTGTCTGTGTGTGTCTGTGTCTGTGTGTGTCTGTGTCTGTGTGTGTCTGTGTGTGTATTTGTGTTGTGTGTGTGTGTTGTATGTGTGTGGTGTGTGATGTGTGTGTGGTGTACTTGTGGTGTGTGTGTGGTGTGTGTGTGTGGTGTGTGTGGTGTGTGTGGTGCTTGTGTGGTGTGTGGGTGGTGTACTTGTGGTGTGTGTGTGGTGTACTTGTGGTGTGTGTGTGTGGTGTGTGTGGTGCTTGTGTGGTGTGTGGGTGGTGTACTTGTGGTGTGTGTGTGGTGTACTTGTGGTGTGTGTGTGTGGTGTGTGTGTGGTGTGTGTGGTGTTTGTGTGGTGTGTGGTGTACTTGTGGTGTGTGTGTGTGGTGTGTGTTGTGTGTGTGGTGTTTGTGTTGTGTGTATGTGTGCGTGCGTGCGTGCGTGCGTGCGTGTGCATTTCAATGAATTGTAACGGTGATGTTTATCTCGGGGTAGAGATTTGTGCATCCCAGATTTCGTGAATTTGTATTGTGTCTGTTGAAGACGGTCGATAATTCACTATAATGTAACAAATGTTTTGCTTTTTCCCTTGCGACTGAGTAAAGGAGAGATTTTCTCTATAAGGTTAACTACCATCAGCACCAAGATGTCTGCAATATTCTGTGTTCATCTTTATACCCAAGGTGTCTGCAATATTCTGTGTTCATCTTTATGCCCAATGTGTCTGTAATATTCTGTCCTCATCTTTATGCCCAAGGCTTTTGCAATATTCTGTGTTCATCTTTACACCCAAGATGTCTGCAATATTCTGCGCCCATGTTAGGGCAGGTTGACTCCGCCTCTTCTCCTTAGAGCCACGCCTTCCATCAGACTTCTTCCCAAAGTTCTCTGACGTGTCATGTGGCCAAGACCAATCCTCGTACTCTGTTTAGACTTGGAGCCCAAGTCAGTGTTAAAATTCGAATTCGCTGCGATAAGGATCGAACTTATGACCTCCGGCTGGCTGGCGTGCCCCAAGCCACTGGCTACCACGGCCCTCCGTTTCTTCTTTGGTGTTACGAAATGGCCCATGACTCAGCTCTGTTACATTGCAGGAGCGATGTATGTTGTCAAAAATTTTACTTAAATTTCTTTGCTGGCAATACGTTTAAAAAGCAGAAGAGGACGATGAAGAAGAAGAAGCGGGGGAAGAAGAAGGAGCGGGGGAAGAAGAAGACGGAGTTAAGTTCACGGATGTATATAAATAGGTCCAGAATGAGGGACTCGGGAATACGAATTGGAACGGTCAGACAAGGGAGGTACATCGGGAGTACGAATTGGCACGGTCAGAAAAGGGAAGTACATCGGGAGTACGAATTGGCACGGTCAGACAAGGGAGGTACATCGGGAGTACGAATTGGCACGGTCAGACAAGGGAGGTACATCGGGAGTACGAATTGGCACGGTCAGACAAGGGAGGTACATCGGGAATACG
This sequence comes from Cepaea hortensis, assembly GCA_963921405.1. Classification (NCBI taxonomy): domain Eukaryota; kingdom Metazoa; phylum Mollusca; class Gastropoda; order Stylommatophora; family Helicidae; genus Cepaea; species Cepaea hortensis. The sequence goes on from OY992891.1 coordinate 53,704,100, forward strand.
AATTGGCACGGTCAGACAAGGGAGGTACATCGGGAGTACGAATTGGCACGGTCAGACAAGGGAGGTATATTGGGAGTACGAATTGGCACGGTCAGACAAGGGAGGTACATTGGGAGTACGAATTGGCAGGGCCAGACAAGGGAGGTACATCGGGAGTACGAATTGGCACGGTCAGACAAGGGAGGTACATCGGGAGTACGAATTGGCACGGTCAGACAAGGGAGGTACATCGGGAGTACGAATTGGCACGGTCAGACAAGGGAGGTACATTGGGAGTACGAATTGGCAGGGCCAGACAAGGGAGGTACATCGGGAGTACGAATTGGCACGGTCAGAAAAGGGAGGTACATCGGGAGTACGAATTGGCACGGTCAAACAAGGGAGGTACATCGGGAGTACGAATTGGCGGGGTCAGACAAGGGAGGTACATCGGGAGTACGAACTGGCATTTTCAGACAAGGGAGGTACATCGGGAGTACGAATTGGCACTGTCTGACAAGGGAGGTACATCAGGAGAATAAAGGGCCTCGTCAGCCAATACAGAACTAGCACTATTAACCGCCCGATGCTGATGCGTGTGTTATAAAAAGGGGCGGGGTTTAGGGAGTGGGGGATTTGAGCACATATGGACTTGTCCAGAGTACAAGGATGATGCGCCAACTGATACGTTTCAAAGACCCCTACCAGTTTTCAGACTGAACACTGGCGCACCTTTGCAATGGTTTTACTACAGTATGTAGCATCAGTACATTGTAATGAGATTACTGCAGTATGTAACATCTGTATATTGTAATGAATTTACTGCAGTATGTAACATCTCTATATTTATTATTTTAATGAATTTACTGCAGTATGTAACATCTCTATATTTTAATGAATTTACTGCAGTATGTAACATCTCTATATTTCTATGAGTTTACCGCAGTATGTAACATTGTATATTTTAATGAGCTAACTGAAGAATATAACATCTGTATATTTCAATAAGATTACTGCTGTATGTAACATCTGTATATTTCAATGAATTTATTTCAGTAAGTATCATCTCTATATTTCAGTTGAAATTCGTGATAACAGTCACAAAATCTGTTTCCAGCAATTGTGATAAACGATAAGTACACCAAGTGGACAACGATTGTTAGCATGTGTATCCAATACATTAAACGCTGTATTTATTAACATTTGTATTACTGCATTCTGTTATCATTTACTGCATATGCAGAATGCTCATTGATAGTACAAACATACTCTTCCTCTTCGTCTCGTAAATCTTAATATGCCAATATGAATAAATCCATAGAAATCAGCAGTCAACTGATGCTTGTTGATATCTGCGTAGAGTTTGTCTTCACACGGAGCGGGTGTAGGCCAACATAGCTTTCTCTGTTGTGCACATGATGGGCACATCTTATATAGTGAAATGTGTACATGCCTTAAGGCTCAGTGGATTTACGGTGCTGGACACATATTTTAATAGCCCAACTGGCATTCGGTTGATTATAGGATCAGTACCAAGCTGACCGTCGTTATTTCAAAATACATTTGAGCCTAGGTCCACCTGGGATATGAGGTCAACTTTACTTAATCCTTCTTGATGTGGACTCAAACTCATGGCCAACGGGCCGGCAGACAAGCGTCTAGTCACTTTGATATCTCTGCTCCCACGAACACACCCGCAACAATAGACTATGACAAATGATATTTCCAGTTGCAACTATACTACATGCTCTACATACAACCCTCTGTCAGTTCATTTCGAGAGTAAATCAGACGGTTTCTTCGGCAATATCGTTTTGTCAAGTCAATTGTTCACATCTGATCCCACAACTCTGAATGTGGGTGGTCCAGGTGTCAAGATGCAAGCATGAGGTCAGCAGTCCCAGTTCTCCACCGCTTTCTGTCCTCACCAACACGCGCACGTGCGGAAGTGGTACGCCTTGTCCGCTCGGTAATGTTCTCAGTCCAGGATCGGGCAGTCACCTTGGCCAAGTGTTTATGCGGCCTGCCTCAAGATCCGAAGGTTATAAGTTCAATTCTGGTCTACGTCGTTTGGTTCACGAGTGCACTTTTTTTTCGTAGACTCACGCTGGAGCTGAAGAATTCGTTTTTTTTTTTTTTTTTTTTGGTTTTGTTTTTTGTGCATTGTTTTGGGAAAGAGAGCCAGCCATATGGGATGCATCCAGGTGCATTTAATTCGACCCTCTTGCCTTTTAAACCATTGTTTAAGTCCAGGATTGTATCTGTCCTTCTCTTCCTCGCTTGCCCTGACTGCTTTCTGGGTGATTACCCTTGAGAGACCATCATGACCTGCGATATGCTTCAACCGGACACAGTATCTAAGCTTCACGGCTGACAGAAGTGGTCTTCCATATATGTATTGTACGTGTGTTTACTGTGCTTCCTAGTTAGGCATTTTATTGTGCTCTTTATACAATATGTGCATTATGTCAAGTCATTAGAAAATGTTGCCAGTGTAGGAGTCGAACCATTCATCTCGTCATCAGCGCACCCAGAGTTTAATAGTGAGAGGTCTTATCATTTCGGTCAAGATCATTATCGTCTTGTAAAATTATTTACAAAGTAGAATCAAGCGTTTAAATATGGGTTAATTATTCCGGGCAGCTCTATACATACAATGGAGTAAAATCACATGTGAAATTAGATGTGTACGAAATGCAACTGCAGAAAACAACAAGAAATAATGAGACAAATCAGAAACTAATAATAAATGAAAAGCTACCACTGATTACTGACTTATAAAACAACAAATAATTAAACGGTTCGGAAAGTTAGCTAGAATGGTACAAGATTAACCAGCGGCTGGTGCGTTCTATATGAGAACATCCGTAGAACGAACCAGAAAGAGTAAAAGAAACATTGAAGACAACAAATATAACGCTAGCACAAGCAACAAGTCAAACATAACAACAGAAAATTACATCATATGTTCCCCTCTTCGACGCTTCACGACAACAGCAGTTGAACATAAGAAGAAGCGGATTATTCCGGAGACTTACTCGAAGCTGTCGCTTGCATTAAGACGAGTATGTAAGTGGTGGTATGGAAGCCAGAGATCAGCATCATGATTGGTCCCCAGTAACAATCCTGTTCAGCATGTCTTCTCCTTCATCTTCGTATCGACATAGATGATGCAAGGACAGGCCAAATCGGTTCATTTTGTGTTCCTCCTTCAATTGTCTGGGTACACACCTTGAGCACACTTTCTTAAATTTCAATCGATCATGCATTATGCTGTATGCTGAACCATGTGAGCACCCTATCGCAGATATTACATCTTTCATTACTCGCCTGCCACCTCCAATCATCTCCTCCACCCGCTGCACGGATGCTTCTGTTGGAATCTCAAAAGGACGACCAGATCGGATTTCATCAACAATTGCAGAGCGTCCTTGAGAAAATTTTTCTACCCAGCTGTGCACCGATTTATGGAACAAATATGTGTCTGCATAAACAGGAAGCATTTCCTTATGAATGTCCTTTGCAGGCAGTCCTTCCCCCCCCCCCCCACTCACACGCACACGCACACACACGCACACACACACGCACACACACACATACAACGCACAACAGCACATTACTCTTAGGTTGTACACTCCGTAAGTACAGTCGCCATTTAGCATGCGCATGCGCATGCGCATGAGACACCTAGAGCCACTTAACGAAGGGAAATATAAAGTTCTATGTTGATGTCACCTAATGACAGCTGTAGAAAACACCAACTACATTTACCTGCCATCCCACAGAACTGTGTGACTTACTTATTGACTCGCCCTCGTAGAACAATAGTAGCTAGGTAGCGGTAGTCACAGCAGTCCGGATAATAGAATAGTAGCACCAGTGATAGGGAAAGTGAAATCAGCCACAATAGCAGCTTTGGCAGGCAAAGAACAGTAGTCATATTATTATAGAACAACAGCAACCTTGGCAGGCGAAAAGCAGCGCACATAATAGAGAACACCAACAGCATTTACAGGCAAAGCATCAACAGTTACAATACAGAAAATTAGTAAACTCAACCAAAATCACGAATATGTAGCTTTCTAATTTATTTACAGAAAGCGTGTGATTGAGTACAAGATAAATTAACATTGATTGTGCAGGATTCACGGGAGGCAAGCCGGACAGCTTCACGCTGAAACATAGCATGTTAAACACAAGGTAATGTTACACATAAAAATAATGTTAAACATAAGGTAATGTTACATTGTCATAGTCCAAGTTCATTAGTTCACAGTAGTCGTTAACATTCAAACAATCATAGGTATAAGTATAATTACATATAATTACATAGTTTACATATATACAGGGAATCATTGCATCAGACGCAGTCTCTCTCGTATTCAAAATTAGAAGCTGTCGAGATATTTAAATGGAATATTTTGAGGAAATTTTGCTAAAGTAATGCATATTTCCCGTGTCAACATATGTGCGAGAGACGAGACAAATTAGCTGAAGTGCACATATCCACCTTTGAATATAAATGTTAGAGAATAGTATTACAAATTCATTAGCGGAAATCATAACAAGCCGATATATTCACACACAAAAGAACTAAATATTTATAGCGTGGTTGCTAAAACAAATAAACATTAGGAAATTTAAACATATTTATGTGAAAAGATACGGACGTGTATAAAGGGTAATAATGGAGATAAGTGTTCCTGGGAGGCGGATAAGAGGCCGAACACAATTGAGATGGATTCCAGAAGTGAATGATAATTGATGCATGGCAGTTGGTAGAGGTGGGGCATTTAGCATATGATATAAACACATTTCTAAGGTATTCATGTGGACGAAGTTCTGTAGTAAGCAATCAAATGGATATATGAATGAATTGTTAATTGTAGAAGCCCCTTTAGAACAGAGCCAATGAGCATTATCTGCAAAGATATATGTACATTTTATTTTTGCATATCCCTTACAGGATGTTGCAGTCACCACCAGCATTTTTCAGCTGTTGATGTACTAGGCAAGATTACGCTCAGTTCTAGCACGTATTTCAAGGCCAATAGTCTCTCAGTCTCTCCTCTCTCTCTCTCTCTCTCTCTCTCTCTCTCTCTCTCTCTCTCTCTCTCTCTCTCCCTATCTCCCATAACCTTTCTCTCCTCCCCCAAATCTTTCTCTTTATCCCTTCTCTCTCTCTCTCTCTCTCTCTCTCTCTCTCTCTTTCTCTCTCTCTCACACACACACACACACACACACACACACACACACACATACACACACACATATACACTCGAACTCTCACATGCACACACAATTGCATCCACCATCTAATATCGTCTACCTACAATGCCCTCATCACATTCCCTATGGTTCTCGGTGTGAACTGTATTTCTTACAGCTATTATACCTTTTATCTGCCCGCCCGATTTTCTTGGGCTCGAATTGGCATCGAGGATGATATGAGTACGTGACCGGTGCTCCCAGGACGACGACCCCCGCCTCAAATGGACGCCAGGAAATGTCTCGGGAAGCAAAGCGTCCAGACACGACACTGACCACAGCACCCCCACCCCTCGAGTGCCGATTGGTCTATAAGTATATGCGTCTAGCACCATATACCCAATACTCTCTAAGGCATGTAACAGTGTCACGTACTTTACTTTATAGCCGTGTAATCCACATACCGTTACAGAGACGTGTACGGGGCGATCTGAAGATGGCCATTAACACGCGTGTTGTAATGAGATGGCCATTAACACATGTGTTGTAATGACAGTGGTCTTAATTTGGAGAACAGATTTCGGATTTGTGTGCTCTGGATCAACTTTTTTGATGGTCGGCTCATACCTGCCATCATCTTAGACATCATAAATCATGAACGCGAGGACTATTATCACAATGAAAATCACTGGTCAAGGACATCTCTAATTTTATAATCACTAGTCATTAACGAGATTGCTGTCATCCCTAGTAATAAATGGGATTGCTGTTATGGACATAGACACCTCTAATAGTAAAGGAGATTGCTGTCATCGACTTAGACACCTCTAGTAATAAACGAGATTGCAGTCATCAGATTAGTCATCTCTGTTTTCCCATCACCAGTCATGGCAATATTATCCATACTGTTACCACCGCCATCGCTAGCTCGATGAATATTTCCGTTGACCCGAGAAGATCCCCAACCTTCAACGTCTGGCACAGGAGTGTTTATCTGCTGCTACATAACCTGCTCTGTGGCGAAGGGGTTACGGACGCCCTTCATAATCTCGCATACCGCGTTCGAAGCACAGCTGCGGACGATTTGGCAGCAGACTGCCTTGCGTTGGTTTTATAAAATGGCATGAGTGCCGGTCGTTCAAAGAGCAATGACAAAACTACTGAACATAAACTTTCCAAGGACTCACAGGCAAGAATGCTGGCTTGACTGCAACGTCCTGTAAAGGATATGCAACAAACTTTTAACCTAACTCTGTCCTGGCAGAAACCATGTTGCATGTACCCTAATGTATCTATTACAGTCCCGTATCATAAACCTGCTGTAGGCATGTCCCGTGCTAGGACCGTCACATTCTACAGGCCAGTGTTCGCGGATAAATAGATCATAAATAACTCCCTTCCGTAGCGACCTTCGAGAGCTGACATCGAATTATCGCCAGAACGTACTCAGGCTACTGTCAGCGTAACGTTATAACCATTACACCAACGCGCACGATTTGTAATCATTAGCCTTCACGAAATAGTAAAACGGTCTTCTCTCTCCGAATCTTAATGCTACTTTTGTTCATAAACTTAAGATCATTCTCCGGGCATCAGATACTGGATCCTTACACCCGTTATTCAATACTGTAGATTTTATGTAATTAAACTGCTCTGATTATCATGCTCGGTTTATTTGTAAAAACCACTTTCTAATTTCTTCATCTTTTTCTTCGTTCACTTTCTGCGTCCATGTGAATGAATGTAAAGAAAGCAACGGTCTTCTCAAACTTGTAGACATCTCCATAAATGTTTCCCTCAGGTAGTAAGTAGTCCAACATAATTGTCGACACCCTAATATCAGTTCATTTTCCGCCATGACCAAGGTGGCCGTAGGTTTCTGTATGGCGGAGTTCCCAGTCCATTTCCTTATTTCCGTGTTCATTATTGTTCTCGTATTTCTTATCGGTTGTGTCGCTAACGGCTGTGTCAAGTTGATGACCAGTTTTGTCCTTGCCATGATTGTTTTCTTTATAATCGTTAAAATAATCTCCGAAGTCACTTTCACTGATCTGTTCATCTTCTTCTTCGTTGTTTCCTCCCAGAACCACTTTTACTTCTGTATGACCATTATCTGCACCGGCCGCAAATTCATCACGTCCACCTTCTACGTGGCTACCTTCACTATGTCCACTTTCTACGTCGTTACCTTTATTATGTCCACTTTCTACGTCGCTACCTTTTTCGTGTCCAGTTTCTGAATCGGTATTTTCATGATGTTCATGATGATCGTGAATATGATCACTGCTTTTGTCATCACTGTTCTCTCCTTTATCAGCTTCATGTACTTGTCCACTGTCGTCTCCCTTGTTATGGTCAGCAATTTTGAATTCACTATGTCCACATCCTTCATGAACATCACTGTGATTATCTTTATCTTGTTCGCCATGCCCGTTCGTCTCTTCATCATCTTCATAACCATCTTTCTCCTCTTCATTCCCCTTACTCTCTCCCCCATGTTCATCAGTGAAGTGCTCCTCATGTTCACCTTTGTCATGTTTGTTTTTGTCATGTTCAGTTTCACTATCTCCCTCTTCTTCTTCTTCTCCATGATCGTCTTCTATGTTATCCACATGCATTTCTTCGTTGTCTTCAGACATCTTTTCATCCTCTGCATTTTCTCCGTTATCATGTTCACAGTCTTTATGGATATCCCCCTGACCCTCTTCGCCATATGTTTCGTGTTCTTCTTCATCATCATCGTCATCATCTTCTTTGTCTTTATTATCATGAGCTTCTTTCTTTTCATCAAGAATCGAATCCTCACCTCCACATTCATCACCATTGTCTGCCTTTTCTTCCTGGTGATCACCTTGATGATGGTTCCCTTCTTTATGGTCACTTTCTATACCCCAGGCATCATGACTCCCATCTTCTTCCTCTTCGTCATCTACACTAATCTTCTCATTGCTTTCATCGCCACTGTGCTTGCCTGATCCGTGTCCGCATCCTTCATGGACATCACCGTGATCATTTTCATCATGATGGTTGTGACCTGTTCCCCCATGACTAATTCCCTCATCATCATTATCATGATCTTGATGTTCATCGTCCTGATCTTCATAAGAGACATCCCTACCCATATCTTCATCTTTATTATGTGTATCGTCCATATCGCCTTGTCCATTATAGTCTAGATGATGACTAGTATCATGATCTTCCTGTCCATGCTCCAAGTGTTGATTCTCTTTGTGTTCCCAATGATCATGCCCCTTGCGTTCGTGCCAGTGTTTGTCTTCAGCGCGATGACCCTTTCCGTGTGAACATCCTTTATGAACATTTATGTGATCATCTTCACTGTCGTCATTATCATCTGTGTCCGCATGACTTTCTTCCTTACTTACATCACTTTGCATCTTTTCGTGGCCTTCTCTCTGATCATCCTCATGACCCACCATCTTGTCTCCATACTTACAGCCACTGTGATCATCTTCCTCATGGTTAACACTAGTATGCGATTCGTCTTCATGTTCAGTATCACTGCCTTTTTCGCTGTATTTTTCGTTTTCTTCATGCAGCTCTATATGATGGCCACTTTCACTGCCTTTTTCGCTGTGTTTTTCGTGTTCTTTCCCTGACTTCTCTTCATGCCCCTTTATATGATGACCGCTTTCACTACATTCTTCACTGTGTTTTTCGTTTTCTTCCAATGAATCATCTTCATGCCTCTTTGTATGGTGATCAATTACACTAACTTTTTCGCTGTGGTTTTCGTGTTCTTCCCCTGACTCCTCATCATGAACCTTTGTATGACCACTTTCGCTGCCTTTTTCGCTGTGTTTTTCGTGTTCTTCATGCCCCTCTATATGATGACCACTTTCACTGCCTTTTTCGCTGTCGTTTTCGTGCTCTTCCCCTGAATCCTCTCCTTGTCCCTCTTTGTGATCACTTTCGCTGCATTCTTCACTGTGTTTTTCATCTTCTTCCATTGACGCATCTTCATGCCCCTCTGTATGGTGACCATTTTCACTACCCTTTTCGCTGTGGTTTTCATGCTCTTTCCCCGACAACTCTTCATGTCCCTCTACATGATCACTTTCGCAGCCCTTTTCGCTGCTGTGTTTTTCGTGTTCTTCCCATAAATCATCTTCATATCCCTCTTTATAATGGCTTCCATCGCCCTCTTCATGAACATCTACATGCTTGTCTACTGTATGGTGTTCTTTATTATCCTGGCAACCATATTCCCCTTCCTCTGTATGTTCTGGCGTTTCTTCGTGATGACCATCATTTACACCTTCATGTTCTTCTCCTTCATCTTCTGAATGTTTCCCATCATCACTCTCATGTCCAGACCCTCCAGTTCCGTCATGCTCATCTTCAGTATGACCCACATCATCGTCGTCTTTACTGAACCCGTGCATCTCTTCCGCATCTTCATGATGATCGCTCACATATTCATGGCCCGCATCACCCGTTGAATGCACGCCCGTATCATGTCCTCCTTCTTGACATCCCTCATGTTCGTGCTCTTCTACATGAACAGTTTCAATTGTTTGGACGCCGGTATCATGAACGCCCTCACTGTCATGATCACCACAATCCTCACAATCATCTGTACTCTTTTCACGATCATAATGTTGAGACTTACTATGATCACCCTCTGGGTGAGAGCTGTCACTGCACTCTGTATCATGATCTTTAACATCACTTTCATGCTCAACCTCTTCCTGAAAGTCATCATGTTGAGACTTACTATGATCACCCTCTTGGTGAGAGCTGTCACTGCACTCTGTATCAAGATCTTTAACATCACTTTCATGCTCAACCTCTTCCTGAAAGTCATCATGTTCAGGGACTTCTGAGTCACCGTGACCCTCTGTCTCGTCTTCACATTCCTCGTCTTCACCGTTTAAACTTTCGCTATGTTTATCTGTGTCGTGATCACTTTTAGTGCTCTTTGCTTCGTGTTGATTCCCTTCTTCCTCATCATAAACATGTGATGCTTCTGTATGCTTCTCTTCACCATCACTATGCATTTCGAATTCATGTCCACACTCTTCGTAAACTTCACCATGGTCTTCTTCTTTGTGTTCTCTTCCTTTATGGGTCGATTCCTTATGTTCGTATGCTTCCTCGTGTTCATCCTCTTCATGAGTCGAATCTTTATGTTCATCTATCTCTGTGTGATTGTCCTCCTCGTGTTCATCTTCTTCATGTCCAGTTTCCTTGTGTTCACTAACTTCATGATTAACATCTTCATGTTCATTTTCTTCATGGCCATAGTCCTTATGTTCATTTCCTTTATGCCCACATTTCTTATGTTCATCTTCTTCATGCCCGCTTTTGCCATATTCCTCATCTTCGCGTTCGTCTTCTTTATGTTCACCTATTTCATGGTGTTCTACCTGTTTACCTGCGTCATGTTCGCCTCCTTCATGTTCATCTTTGGCATGTCCAATTTCGCCATGTTCACCTCCGTCCACCTGTTCACTTCCTTCGTGTGCATCACTGTCATGACAGTTATCATGCTTATGTTCACTCCCTTCATGTACGTCTTCCGTATATTTGCTTCCTTCATCCCCTTCATGAGCAACATGTTCCTCATGTTGTTCCACTGAATCTTCGTTGCTTTCATTGTGTTTAAGTTCATCATGTTCACCTCCTACATGCTCACCTTCTTCTTGCTCAACTTCTGCATGCTCAACTCCGCTATGTTCATCTAATTTATGCCCGCCTTCCCCGTGTGCACCTCCTTTATGCCCGCCTTCCTTGTGTTCACCTCCTTTATGCCTGCCTTCCTCGTGTTCCTCTCCTTTATGTCCGCCTTCCTCGTGTTCCTCTCCTTTATGTCCGCCTTCCTCTTGTTCCTCTCCTTTATGTCCGCCTTCCACATGTTCATCTCCTGTATGTTCGCCTCCAACGTTTTCATCTCCTTGATGCTCGGCCTCGTCGTGTTTACCTCCTTTATATCCACCTTTCTCGTGTTTACTTTCTTTATGGCAACCTTCTTCGTGTCCACCTCCTTTATGCTCACCCTCTTCGTGTTCACCTCCTTGATGGCCACCTTCCTCATGTTCATCTCCTTTATGCACGTCTTCCTCGTGTTCACCTGCATTATGCTCATCTTCTTCGTGTTCACCTCCTTGATTGCCACCTTCATTGTGTTCACCTCCTTGATTGCCACCTTCATTGTGTTCACCTCCTTGATGGCCACCTTCATTGTGTTCACCTCCTTGATGGCTACCTTCATTGTGTTCACCTCCTTGATGGCCACCTTCATCGTGTTCACCTCCTTGATGGCTACCTTCATTGTGTTCACCTCCTTGATGGCCACCTTCATTGTGTTCACCTCCTTGATGGCTACCTTCATTGTGTTCACCTCCTTGATGGCTACCTTCTTTGTGTTCACCTCCTTGATGGCTACCTTCATTGTGTTCACCTCCTTGATGGCTACCTTCATTGTGTTCACCTCCTTGATGGCCACCTTCATTGTGTTCACCTCCTTGATGGCTACCTTCTTTGTGTTCACCTCCTTGATTGCCACCTTCATTGTGTTCACCTCCTTGATGGCCACCTTCATTGTGTTCACCTCCTTGATGGCTACCTTCTTCGTGATCATCTCCTTCCGTTCCCTCCTCTTTGTGTTCTCCTCCTTTATGTTTGTCCTCCTTATCATGTTCATTTCCTTTATGCCCACTAACCATATCCTCATTATTGCTACGTTTAACTCTATAGCTGTTTCTAATCATCGTGTTTCCCCCTGCTGCATGATCCTCTCCTTCGTGACTTTGATAAATTGTATTACTTTCTTCTTCATCTACATGCTCGCCACTCGCACGTTTCCTATCCTCATATTTGCTCGTGTCCCCATCCTGAAAGCTATCGCGTTGCTGGTCTCTTCTATGATCTGCTTCTTCTGTCGTTTGATTCATTCCTCTGTAAACCTTACTATCAGCTGCCATTGTACCTTGCCTGTTGTCATTGTTGGCTGCAAATTGTGGTACACTTATCTCTTCTTTACGTGTAAAAACCTGACCATCCCTGGTGTCCTTGACACCGTTCCTCGTCTCACTGTCAATCTCCCATTTAGGACGCACTGTCCTAATGCCTAATGTAGCTTCCACCCTGTGGACTTCATTTCCATCATCTTCAAATTCTGCGTTGTCAGAATCACGTGTCATTTCTGGATCATTTACATGACGTACTTTCTCACCAGCTCCATCCCTATTGCGACTGCCTTGTCCTTGAGGGTCATCAACTGCTCCAATAGTCAGCTGGGAGTACTGATGCTCCGTTTCTTTGCCTCCCATTAAGAAGCCAATCCCAGTCGCGTCACCACGACTAGACTCCCCATGATTATCCTTTAAACTGCCATAGACATTAAGTAAACCAACATCTCCACCTTCGTGATCAGGTGCAGTGTTAGAACCCCGGCTAGGATCGTCTGTCCCATTCTCTTGACTAATTAAAGCATTGTGATTATCTTTGTTGTCGCCAGGAAAAATGTGTAATTTTGTCGTGTCAAACGCCCCTCGTATGTTACCTTTACCATTGCTGTTATTATCATTTTCTGCAGGTGTCCCCGAGCTAGGACTGTATGCTTCCTCATTGTTAACATACTTACTTTTCTGATTGCCATTCGAACCCGGGTACTGGTGATTATTCTTACCATGTTTAAGTCCAGGCCCAGTATTTCCGCGTCCACTCTCACTTCCTGTGTGACCACTTGTACCTCCACCCGTGTCTGCTCCAGCGCCATCATCGGTGCCACGACTGCCACCAGCAGTTTCAACAGCATCTGATTCGCCATGACCCCCGGCATATTTCTCAGACACAGAATGTCCACCATGTTCGTTTTCCTTAGCAACCACCCGACTTTCTTGATTCTCACTTGTTCCGTGCCGTGAAGAACCCAGCTGTAGGTGTCCATGAACCTGGGCTCGTTCTCTTGCCGAGTTTCCGTCGGTAAAACTGTTGTCTGGCGTGTCGACAGGTGCATTGCTGGAGTCTAGCTCGTTTGTAGCTCCCTTCAGGGTCGTTAATAGATGGGCTATTCTAGCATGAAGCAACAGTCGCTTCTCAGATTGGAAACTGTGCGGAAACTGTGTGTGCTGGTGTTTGCTATGCACTTCTGTGTTTGTCTCACCACCATGTACAAACATATCAATGTTTGCAAGAGTTATGTTGTTCACAGAAGGTATTGACTTATTCTTATTGTCACCAATAAAGTGTTGATCTTCTATTTGCTTATCTACATTAGTATTGCTTTCGTAATCTATCGTTTCATTGTCTGCCCTGGAATTGACAACACGTTCGATAGTGATCTCATGTCCCCTTAACTGTGCGTCTGTGTCAGGCGGCCGTGAGGTAACATTAGTGTCCTTAATTTGAGATTCAAGGAGAGATTCATTGTTTAGAGTACCCTGGATGAAAGGTTTGTTTAGAAGTTCATGATTTCTATTCAACGTGTTAGAAACCATTCGACCGTTATTTGTTTGAGAGTTGGTTGAAGATACCCAGAGAGAATTTTCTTCATGTTCAATAATTGGTACTTGTTCCCTGTTGTGAAAGCTATCTTCAATGACATTGGCATTTGTATGATCCGTTGTATTGTCCCGTGTGTATTGTTTAGCGGCTAGAGAGGAATGAATGGTGCCAGGTGTCACGAACTTTCCTTGTTCAGCCTTGCTCGCATTAAAATCCCTGTGAGAAGCCTGAGGTTTACTTTCGTTTGTGCCTAAGTACACGAAGGGTAAATCAATTCTATTTTCTCTTGTAAGAATAAGAATATTACTTTCATCAGCTGACGCATTCATATTGTGTGTTTCTGAATACATGTCTGGTTTCTCTCGCTGTCTTAGTTCTGGAAAGGGGGGATTTAAATGTGATTGTTTGGTCGGGGTCGATATTTGAGAATCCTCAACAACATCAGAAGTCTGTGTGTTTCTAGGCTGCCCAGCAACATCATCAGATGGGTTACCGTGATCAGTATGGTTGAATATGATTGGAGCTTCTGTGTACTGAGTTATGCCCTCTGTGTCAGTGGCTCTGTTAGTCAATGGTAGGGAACGGTTGACCGCAGTTTGTGGTTGCAGAGCCTGGGTTCTGGAACTTATTGTGTTTTCTTGTGTAGGAGATACTGTTGCTCTAAAGGCTAGAAGATCGTGTACTGTTATGTTTGGGTCTGTAAGCTCTTGAGATGTATCGACACTATTATCAGCGAATCTTTTGCGCAAGGTTTTCTTGATTTGTTGTGGCGTTGAAGACTGAGCTCTTTGAAAAACGGTTGTATTTGACAATTCTTGAGTGGATCTATTGAGATTGGTTTGTAGAATGCCATCTACTGGCTGAGCTGAAACATTGGTGGTTACAAATGAATGAAGATTCCTAGTGTGAAATAAGCGACCCGGCATGTTGTTAAAAACTATATCTGTTCCATTTAAGTCAACAGCTGCAAATTGTGGTCGATGTTGAGAATGGCCGCTGACACCAGCATGGGTAGCTAAGGGCGTGTTTAAATTGCTGTTGTTTCTATCATACAACGACCGGAAAGATTGGTTGTCCTTGTGACCAACACTGACAGGTTCATCTGCTGCTGATGCAAATGTAGTATTCCAGTCTTGGCTATGAACAAACAATGTGACGTCAGGTACAGCCCTAAGAGCATCTCTATCAGCTCTGACCATCTCTCCATTCCGCCGAGATCTATGTTTACTACCACTGGAGTGTTCTCCGCCATGAGGAGGACTTTCACCGCTGCCAAAAAGGCCCTGTAAGAAAACTGTGTTGAGCTTGGAGCTAAGTCTTCGCCACCAGGTGTGAAACATCTCTGTTTCTGGTCTCAGTTCAGGATGGGGCGATGAAGAGTTTGAATTTACATCCGGAGTCAGGTCCTGTCTTATAGAGTCCAGATTATGAATTGTCACAGTCTCTTTCTCATCATGCAAGCTCACAGCTTTATGTTCATTCTGAGGACTGGTGGCTGACTTCATGAATAGTGGCTTAAAAGACGACACCCATTTCCAGAAACTGGGAGACACGTTGTGATTCTGGCTTGTATCGTCTGTAACTGTTATTGTTGTTGTTGGCATTGTCACGCCTTTCCAAAACTCAGCAGAAGCATTTGGGGTGCCTTGTGTAGTTGTTGATGCTGAGGATGTTGGCATGACCACATACCTTGGATGAAAGGTTCCCACGGTTATTTCAGTGTTAGTCTCTCCTTTTTCTGTATTGTGGAACAACAGCGGGACGTGTTGTATAAACCACCAATATGGTTTGTCGTCGGAGTTTTCCTTGCTTGTTGACACATGAGTAGTTTTTGCAACGGGTATTTTTGTTGTGTTTTCTATTCTACCACCTTCAACTTTCTTATTACCAGATTCAGGTCTGTCTTCGTTATCTTGCTGCCTGTTAATTATATCATGTTGGCCTTTTCGGTTGACCTTTTGTCGCTTCCGCGAGCCAGGTCTACTTCTGGGTTTGGGGCGTCCCACTCCATCACGTGGTTTGATGATGATATCGGCGCAGGCGTAGAACTGTTCTTGTTCCCCGCATCCAACACATGACTCGCCGTCCGGATCCGTTCCCCAGCTGTTGCCTGTAGACACAGAGATGTTGATAAGTTTCGTGCATTGATCTGAATGGAAAATAGCTTGATGTGTATTACCTAGATCTCGTGGGTAGTATAATGATTATCTGTTTTATGAGGACTTATAGAACTGTGATTATATATTTAGCTCGGATGCCTCCTAGTTAGATGAGGATTGGATATCGAGTATTAAACCCTGATAGATAGAATATTAATTAGATGTAAAGAACTAACATCAGGATTAGAAGTGAAGGACTAAGATGGGTAACTTGTTATAAGATGATTAAAAGCAAAGGAGTAAGGTCTAATGGGTAATAAAATGATTTGAAGTAAATCACTAAGATCTACATGGTAATAATATGAATAGAAATAAGTCACTAAGATCTAAATGGTAATATTGTGATTAGAAGTAACTCACAAAGACCTACAGGTAATAATATTATTAGAATTAAAAGACTAAGATCTACTTGGTAATAGTATTATTAGAAGTAAATTACTAAGATATCAGTTATCAGTTATCAGTTGGGATATCGTCATTACACTCCGGACAGGTCCATAGGTGCTCAGATCCTCCCCCCAGCATATGCATCAGCGTCCGGTGGCTAATAGTGCCAGTTCTGTGTTAGTTGACGAGGCTCCTCGCTTTCCCGATGTACCTCTCGCGTCTGGCCGTGCCAATTCTTACTCACAAGTCTCTCATCCTGGACAGCGATGTGGATTCACTGACGTCAAAGTCCTCTGTTCTCGCCATGTCTTTAAGGACGTTAATAACATTGGCGCGATCCATGGGCTGGTCATCTGAGGGGATGCAGAGCCAGCCAGTTTATCAGCTCGTTCATTTCCCTCGACTCCCGCATGTCCCGGGACGAAGATGAAGGTGACCTTACGGACAACGGACTTCAGCAGCGAATCGGTCCACTGTCTACGCACAGATCCTGCATGGACCTTCCGAATCATGCTCATTGAATCACTTAGTACACACACGTTGGTATAATGCTGTAATTCTAGCCATATGAAAGCCTGTGTTACTGCCATCACCTCCATCGTCATGCTGCTCGTGGTCATGGAGTGGGCACCACTGGATTCTTGAACGGTTCGGCCCGCTGAACGGGCTGTAAATGCCCACGCACTTCTCTGCTGCTTTACAACAGATCCAGCTGTATAGAGAGCATTTCGAGGTTGTCTGAGTGTTCATAGATGAGTGCGTTGACCTCTGCTTTGACAGCGGCAGGGTTCTGCTCTCTGCACCGTCTGTCGAGTGTGATAATGCAGGAGAAGGTGTACTTAAAAGCTGGAGGCACAGGCACCCATTCCTTGCCAGGGTTGATACTGGTAGGACTTCAGACCTGTCTGATGACATATTCCGCCCGAGACCCATCCATGATTTGCCCCTCTTTAGCCTGTCACCCTTTTCTCTGAATATAGCGTCATGCAGAGGATGCTGCTCATCTGCACTTATTTTTAAGTATGCATGAGTTCTCCAGATCTTGATCCTGTGGTTCATGGTCGGAAAGTCAAGGAGGTATCTCATCGTTACACAGCTGGTGTCTCTCGTGCAGCCCAAAATGATGTGCATGGCTTCGTTTTGTACCTTTTCAAGTCTTCAAATCTGTGTAGGGCTGACAGTGAGGATATAATTGGCATTAAGATTATTGTAAGTAACGGACTAAGATATATTGGGCAATATGATTATTATAAATAAATGACTAAGATCAAATGGGCAATAAGACGACTAGATGGCAACAATACCACACTGACAACATACCAACATTCCACTTCCACTGAAACAAGCATTTCTTGCAGAAGACTCCACGCGGCAGATGCACTCTGACCTCATATTCTCCAGTCGAGTAGGGCTCGGGTAGATAGAACCTGTAAAGTTAACAGTTTCATGTATAACATTACTTCTCACCGACTGAAGAAATAAATGCAACAAGCTTAATCGTAGAAAGATGAGAATTTATGCACAAAAGTGGGGGAAGTACATTTCATCTTTAACACAATTTGCATCTGTTGTTATCAAAGTATCTAAATATTTGAACATATTTAACTGCTGCGGACTAATTCCATTTACTTGAATATTGCATTTGCAAAGACGTTGTGTGTGTGTGTGTGTGTGTGTGTGTATGTATGTCTGTGTGTGTGTGTGTGTGTGTCTGTGCGTGTGTGTGTGTGTGTGTGTACGCGTGCGTGCGTGCGTGTGTGTGTGTGTGTGTGTGTGTGTATGTGTGTGCGTGCGTTGCCATTACCGGCTTTGTGGTGAAGTGCTTGCGGACGTAGTTCATAATCCCGCATACCGCGTTCGAAACAAAGCTGCGGGTGATTTGGCAGCAGATCGCCTTGTGTTGGTACGTAAACTTGCCAAGAAATCACACACAGCCAAACATGTTGGGGTTGACTGCGACTTCCTGTAAGGATATGCATCATCATCATCATCAAGTGCCGTGCCGGCTGGCGTAGGCGTTCATGGCTCTCCACAGATCTCGGTCTTTGGTGTTCTGGATCAACTCTGCTGATGATATTCCTCCATGCCACCGTCTCAATCCATCCATCATCATTTCTCTTGGTCTGCCTCTGCCTCTCTTCCCCTCGATCTTTCCAGTTGTCACGACGTTCTCCAATGCCTCTCTTCTTATCACATGACCAAAGAAATATGTTTGTCTCTTTCTTATTGTTGTATATAGTGTTCTAGTTTCATTAGCTTCTTTC
Source organism: Cepaea hortensis (assembly GCA_963921405.1). Taxonomy (NCBI): domain Eukaryota; kingdom Metazoa; phylum Mollusca; class Gastropoda; order Stylommatophora; family Helicidae; genus Cepaea; species Cepaea hortensis. The sequence goes on from OY992891.1 coordinate 53,722,566, forward strand.
AGGCAATCGTTGTTAGTCACTCTGGCAGTCCAAGGAATTCGCAACATTCGTCTTAAAAACCACATCTCTGTTGCTTCTAAGTTCTTCCTAATTTGTTCATTTACATTCCAAGATTCGCTGCCATACAGCAAAACTGGTTCTATATAGCATTTTAGCACTCTCTTTCTTACATTCATTGATAGCGACTTATTGCATAAGATACTCTTCATTTTCTGAAATCCGGCTTTTGCCTGCCCTATTCTGCTCTTAATCTCTGTTGTACATCTTCCATCCGATGTTATAAGCGCCCCTAGGTATTTAAAATTATCCACTTGGTTGAAAATTTCCCCTTCTATTTCTATGTCACATTTTGGTGTCCCCATTTTCTTTGATATCACCATTGTTACTGTTTTCTTTATATTCAAGGAGAGTCCTTTTTGTGAACTCTCTAATACTACAATGTCCAACAATTGCTGTAGGTCTGTTGCATTATCCGCTACCAATACTGTGTCATCTGCATAGCGTATATTGTTTATATTATATCCTCCGATTAGTATTCCTGGCTTCTCTTTGATCTCTCTCATTATTACTTCGCTATATAGGGAGAAGAGATCGGGTGACAAGACACACCCCTGTCGTACTCCTAGAGTTATCTGTTCGTAACTACCCTCTTTATTTCCCATTTGCAACAAACTAAATTACCATTACTTCTACGTTTGTTCTAATCAGGCTAAATCTTCTTCTTCTTCTTCAGCGTTCCGAGCCATTGAGGTTCTTTGCTGCAGATACAATCCGTCTCCATTCTAAATCTGACTAAGAGAAAATTTATAAGGACTGAATGTTTAGTTTTTCTTGTGTGCACTCGAAGCTCACAAATCTGCCTTCGGGTTTCCCCTTTCTTCGGATTGAATATGAATCAAGCTGGTTAATCTGCGATAAACTATGGAAATGTAAACAATATTTTTTTTTAAAAGCTGACATGAAGCTTTACAAAAACCATTTCCAGAAAACAACGGGCGTTGTATCGACAAGCCTTCATAGGCAAACAAAGACGAGAAAACATGGTGAATTGTAATGCCGTGTCGGTTGTGTTTTCTTGTGTTTGTTTGCTGATGAAGACGCCCTTTGTTTGCCGAAATTGTATGTTGTAAAGTTGCTCTATACTTCGTGATTTGATATTGTTCAGATTTAACAGACCAGAAATTGGACCAAGTTGTACTACAGCCAGCCACCCTGCATCTTTGGATCATTGATTGGAAGCAATAAACAATGAATGCCTCAGTTACAGTCAAACCTCGGTTTTCGTCGATAATCCGTCCGAAAACAATCGAGGAAACCCGAAGCCGATGAAAACCGAGGCAACTATTTCCATTTGAATCAATGTAAGTCCAATTAATTCGTTTTAGACACTCCAAAATACATACGAAAAACACATTTTATAGAGAATAAATATAGCGTTTAATACTATATTTATGCCGCAAACTTGTCCGAACTCGCACCTTCGCCGTGACTAGTAATACTGTGTATGCCAATGAGCTTGTTAAATTTTTAAAACCATCTCCTGCTGGCTTTAACATCATTAAGCATACTAGCACGCGTCCCAGGCATTTCCAAGATGAGATCGGCATACAACAGTGTGGTCTTTTCACATACTATTGCCTCCGAAAGAGAATCACCATCTAACTGTTTTTGATTTATCCAAATTAATAATAACTGTTCGACATCTTAAATTGTTTGCGATCCCTGTTTCGTTAGCACATTCACGCCTTTGGCTACAATGGCCTCCTTTATTGCTTTCTTTTTCGCCACAATGGAACTTATCATGGATGGCGAATTCCCGTACATGCGGACGATTTCAGCAATATCAATGCCGCTCTCGTATTTTATTATTAGCAAATAATGCTCACACAACGAAAAACAACGCCAAACTGAGCAGAAGAACGTGTGGGTCCCTTTGTTTTTGCAAAATTAGCAGCGCAGTCACGTGGGCAAGTCGACGAAATCCGAGGTAATCGACGAAAACCGAGACACATTTTTCGTGAGGAAAAAAAATCGATGAAGACGAAATCGAGGACAACTGAAGCAACGTAAACCGAGGTTTTACTGTATTTAAGATGCAACCACTTCAAAGTAGGCCAGCGATATTTAAACGGTTAAAGACCTCGACCCCATAGCTCGTGACACAGCAGGGCTATAGTAAAGTCAAGTCAGTAAAGCATCCCTTCACTGGCCTCAAGTCGTACTGGGTAGATGGTGTTAGCCCCGTATTTGTATCAACCAACCGGTACTCGGTGGGCAATGTGGTCATTATCACACACGTCGCATTTACTTTCCACGATATGTATTGGTAACCATTTAAGGCTGTGCCGACCCATCAACCATTATAATCTTCGAATATTCCTCCATAGTAAACTGAATCCGCCACTACCGGCGCGGCAAACATGCGTGCTCCACTAGCTGTCCATGGATCTCTAGGGATAGGGTTGGTGAATAAACAGTACAGGATCAAATAACACCTTAGTAACCATGGGCATATGGTCGATCTGGGAGCGCAAGTAAATTGTTTTAATTCGCCTTGTTGCGGATTCCAAGCTACGACTATCGTATCAACAGGGAAAAGTCTAGCCACAACGCTAAAAGGCCTCCTGGGATACGTTTGTGGGTCATATTTACTCAACTCAACACCCTGGCTTCCAGGTCAACCCAGGCTAACATAGCTACCAGAGAATGTTCAAGGAAGTGAAGCTAGCCACGTGATATCATCCACCGAGTGTCGATTGATTAATACAAATGTGAGGCTAGCACCATGGACACAGTAAACCTCAAGGCGTGTAAAGGATACATTTTTTAACTTTCCATTTTACGACGTTAGGTCCACTCCAATGCCGCTGTGGGGATGGGGAAACAACTGGACGCTAGGAAGACTGAGCCCAAACTACTACATTGTCATCAAGTCATTGAAGTACTGTGAACAAGTACTTATCATAAATGACACTAAATGATGTGAACAATTACTACAGCCCTACTATTCAAGTACATACACTGCTATGTATTAGTACTGCAGCCTTAGTCATCAAATACATGAACTGCTGTGAGCGAGTACTACTCCCCTAGTCATCAAATACATGAACTGCTGTGAGCGAGTACTACTCCCCTAGTCATCAAATACATGAACTGCTGTGAGCGAGTACTACTCCCCTAGTCATCAAATACATGAACTGCTGTGAGCGAGTACTACTCCCCTAGTCATCAAATACATGAACTGCTGTGAGCGAGTACTACTCCCCTAGTCATCAAATACATGAACTGCTGTGAGCGAGTACTACTCCCCTAGTCATCAAATACATGAACTGCTGTGAGCGAGTACTACTCCCCTAGTCATCAAATACATGAACTGCTGTGAACAAGTACTACTCTCCTAGTCATCAAATACATGAACTCATGTGAACAAGTACTACTGGCCTATTATTCAAGTACATAAACTCCTATATATAAGTACTACTGCCCTAATCATAAAGGAATCGACACGTACATGCACTGCTGTGAATAATTACTACTGCGCAAGACATGATGTCCATAAACCTATCTGAATAAGTACCACTGCTCTAGTCACCATGTACATGAACTACTGTGAATACGTACTACTACTTTAGTCAGCAAGTACATGCATTGATGTGAACAAACATTACTATCCTATTCATGAAGTACATGAACTGCAGTGAATATTTACCACTACCTAGCAAGCAAGTACACAAACTTATGTGAGCAAGCACCACTGTCATAATCATCAAGTATATGAGCCACCACTACGAACAATCGCTATTGTTCTAGTTATTAAGCATATGAACCACACCTATGAGCAATAGCTATTGTCCTAGTCATCAAGAATATGAACCACCACTATGAACAATTGCTATTCTCCCTGTCATCAAGTACATGAACCAGTACTAGAACAATTGCTTTGTCCTAGTTATCAAGTATATGAACCACTACTAGAACAATTGCTTTGTCCTAATCATCAACTACATGAACAACCACTACGAACAATTACCATTGTCATAGTCATCAAGTACATGAACCACTACTATCAACATTTACAACTGTTCTAGTCATCAAGTGCATGAACCACCACTATGAACAATTACAATTGTCCTAGTTATCAAGTGCATGAACCACCACTATGAACAATTACAATTGTCCTAGTCATCAAGTGCATGAACCACCACTATGAACAATTACAATTGTCCTAGTCATCAAGTACATGAACCACTACTATCAACATTTACAACTGTTTTAGTCATCAAGTACATGAACCACCACTATGAACAATTACAATTGTCCTAGTCATCAAGTGCATGAACCACCACTATGAACAATTACAATTGTCCTAGTCATCAAGTGCATGAACCACCACTATGAACAATTACAATTGTCCTAGTTATCAAGTGCATGAACCACCACTATGAACAATTACAATTGTCCTAGTCATCAAGTGCATGAACCACCACTATGAACAATTACAATTGTCCTAGTCATCAAGTACATGAACCACTACTATCAACATTTACAACTGTTTTAGTCATCAAGTACATGAACCACCACTATGAACAATTACAATTGTCCTAGTCATCAAGTGCATGAACCACCACTATGAACAATTACAATTGTCCTAGTCATCAAGTGCATGAACCACCACTATGAACAATTACAATTGTCCTAGTCATCAAGTGCATGAACCACCACTATGAACAATTACAATTGTCCTAGTCATCAAGTGCATGAACCACCACTATGAACAATTACAATTGTCCTAGTCATCAAGTGCATGAACCACCACTATGAACAATTACAATTGTCCTAGTCATCAAGTGCATGAAGCACCACTATGAACAATTACAATTGTCCTAGTCATCAAGTGCATGAACCACCACTATGAACAATTACAATTGTCCTAGTCATCAAGTACATGAACCACCACTATGAACAATTACAATTGTCCTAGTCATCAAGTGCATGAACCACTACTATCAACATTTACAACTGTCCTAGTCATCAAGTGCATGAACCACCACTATGAACAATTACAATTGTCCTAGTCATCAAGTGCATGAACCACCACTATGAACAATTACAATTGCCCTAGTCATCAAGTGCATGAACCACCACTATGAACAATTACAATTGTCCTAGTCATCAAGTGCATGAACCACCACTATGAACAATTACAATTGTCCTAGTCATCAAGTGCATGAACCACCACTATGAACAATTACAATTGTCCTAGTCATCACGTGCATGAACCACCACTATGAACAATTACAATTGTCCTAGTCATCAAGTGCATGAACCACCACTATGAACAATTACAATTGTCCTAGTCATCAAGTGCATGAACTACCACTATGAACAATTACAATTTTCTTAGTCATCAAGTGCATGAACTACCACTATGAACAATTACAATTGTCCTAGTCATCAAGTGCATGAACCACCACTATGAACAATTACAATTGTCCTAGTCATCAAGTGCATGAACTACCACTATGAACAATTACAATTGTCCTAGTCATCAAGTGCATGAACCACCACTATGAACAATTACAATTGTCCTAGTCATCAAGTGCATGAACCACCACTATGAACAATTACAATTGTCCTAGTCATCAAGTGCATGAACCACCACTATGAACAATTACAATTGTCCTAGTCATCAAGTGCATGAACCACCACTATGAACAATTTCAATTGTCCTAGTCATCAAGTGCATGAACTACCACTATGAACAATTACAATTGTCCTAGTCATCAAGTGCATGAACCACCACTATGAACAATTACAATTGTCCTAGTCATCAAGTACATGAACAACCAGTATGAACAATTACAATTGTCCTAGTCATCAAAGCAAAGGCAGCTGCTAGATAAACAGAGGCCCTTTATTTTTCTATACAACCTGTGGACAATCACCTGGTATCACCATTTTCCAGTCTGAGCAAATGTCTGTTAAGACACCTCTGGGAAACCTCAAGAAAGTTGCCTTCTGAATCATACTCCAGGTCCCCTTCCTTAGGGTCATCGTAAGCACACAAGCGAAATTCCAACCATCCTCTGGTGAAGACCCAAATAATTGGTCATTTCTTTCAAAGAGTAAACAATTGATACACTCATCTTTTATTTCCAAACAAAAGGCAAACATATAAAATATGGTCATTAACAAAAGGTGAACATAAAGTTTGTTCCCTAACACATAAGACAGATAAAGTAATTTATTCCTTAACAACAGATAGAACAAAAATGATCTTATTCCTTAAAGAAAGATAAAAATAAACATATACATTGTCTTATTCTTTAACAAAAGATAAACACTTAAAGTATTTTATTTCTTAACAAAACTACGCATATAAAGGTTAATATAAAACTGTCGCCTGTAGTAAATAATTCCGTCAAAGCGTCAACTTTAACTTTGTTTGTACTGTCAAGGTATAAGGACAATGATGGGGTAAGGACAAGAATCAGGTACGGTCAGGTATTGGTGTAAGGACAGGGACGGCTGTAAGAACAAGGATGGGTGTAAGGCCAGGGACGGGTGTAAAGACAAGGTTGGGTGTAAGGTCAGGGATGGGTGTAAGGACAGATACGGGTGTAAGGACAAGGTTGGGCATAAGGTCAAGGATGGGTGTAAGGACAGGGACGGGTGTAAGGACAAGGATGGGTGTAAGGACAGCGACGGGTGTAAGGACAAGGATGGGTGTAAGGACAAGGATGGGTGTAAGTACAAGGATGGGTGTAAAGACAAGGATGGGTGAAAGCACAGGGATGGGTGTAAGGACAAGGATGGGTGTAAGGACAAGGATGTGTGTAAGGACAAGGATGGGTGTAAGGACAAGTATGGGTGTAAGGTCATGGATTGATGTAAGGACAGGGATGGGTGTAAGGACATGGATGGATGTATAGACCGAGATAGGTGTAAGGACAGGGAAGGATGTGAGAACAAGGATGGGTGTAAGGACAAGTATGGGTGTAAGGACATGGATGGATGTATTGACAAGTACGGGTGTATGGACAAGGACGGGTGTAAGGACATGGATGGTGTAGGTCAGGGACTGGTGTAAGGACAAGGATGGGTCTAAGAACATGGATGGATGTAAGGACAGGGACGGGTGTCAGGACCAGGATGGATGTAAGGACAAGGACGGGTGTAAGGTCATGGATGGATGTAAGGACAGGGACTGGTGTCAGAACAAGGATGTGTGTAAGGCCATGGATGGCTGTAAGGACATGGATGGATGTAAGGACATGGATGGATGTAAGGACATGTACTGGTGTCAAAACATGGATGGATGTAAGGACATGGATGGCTGTAAGGACATGGATGGATGTAAGGACATGGATTGATGTAAGGACAGGGATGGGTGTCAGGACAAGGATGGATGTAATGACAAGGACGGATGTACGGACATGGATGGTGTAAGGACAGGGACTGGAGTAAGGACAAGGATGGGTGTAAGGACATGGATGGGTGTAAGGACAGGGATGGGTGTAAGGACATGGATGGATGTGAGGACATGGATGGATGTAAGGACATGGATGGATGTAAGGACAGGAATGGATGTAAGAGGCCTGAATAACAGGCATTACAACAGTCTCTGATTCACACTGACTGAGCAAGAATAACTCTGTGGGTTTTTTGCAGAATATGGAATCTCATGATATTATTGTCCCCCTTAATCTCGGGGTAAAAGAGTGTTGTTATTGTTGTTGTTTCTTCTGTTATTGATTCCAGTGCTGCTGACCTGTGTGACCTCTCCAACCCAGTGTCATTATTATAGTTACACAAGCGATGAAGAAATGACGCCGGAGCAATACAGTATGAAAAAAATGTTTTGCATATCCTTTGCAAGACATCGCTGTCAACATCAGCATCTTTCAGCTGATTGTTGATTTCTTGGCATGATTACGCTCAGTAGTTTATAAAGTACTAGCTGACCCGGCCCGGCTTCGCCCAGGCCCTGCAGGGGATCTATCTATCTATCAGTCTGTCTGTCTGCTTGTTTGTCTGTATGTCTGTCTGTCTGGCTGACCCGGCCCGGCTTCACACAGTCCCTGGTGGGGAGCATCTCATTTAATTCATATACGTAGTCATATAAGCTCTCCCGTTCCCGACTATCTGTTTGTCTGTCTATCTGTCTGTCTGTCTGTCTGTCTGACCCGGCCCGGCTTCACCCAGTCCCTGGTGGGGAGCATCTTATTTAATTCATATACGTAGTCATATAAGCTCTCCCGTTCCCGACTGTCTGTCTGTCTATCTGTCTGTCTGTCTGACCCGGCCCGGCTTCACCCAGTCCCTGGTGGGGAGCATGTCATTTAATTCATATAAGTAGTCAAATAAGCTTCCGTTCCCGACTATCTGTCTGTCTGTCTATCTATCTGACCCGGCGTCGTTTCGCCCAGCTCCTGGCGCACAGTAACTTAAAAGAATGTCCTTCCACACACCATTCATTATTTTTAATGAAAACTGTTTTTAATCACCGACATGACAGTTGATAAGTTCTTTAAGCAGAAAACGATGGGTTACAAAGTTATGCATTATGCATTATTTTTATGAAAACTTTGAAAATGCCTTAAAGATTATATCACTATTTATTATAACTTATATGCCTGAAAATAACTATAGACAAAGAGTTTAACAATAGTGCAATTAAGTCCAACAATATGACTATAAAGTATATAGAAATGTTATTAAAAGTTATGCCCCTTGAAATAACTTTTCTAGAGTGAAGTCCCTTTGCTATATAGAAATTATATAATGAAAAATGAAAAAG
>OY992891.1:53736365-53738865 GCA_963921405.1 Cepaea hortensis
AGAACTTGATCACAACTGGCAAGATTGAGAGGAAGAGAACACTCGAAGGGCAGAGAAGTAAATAACCGGATGGCTTGGCCACGTGGTATGATCCACGACACTGGTGATCGGGTGAGATGGCGATACATGACCGTCTACACTTACCAGCATGGCACATGCTGATGATAAACAATACAACTGGGCACTTCTTTAGACGTCTGTGTCCAATCCAGAAGACAAATGAAACAGCGTTTAGGGAAGTACCTCGTTTTTTATAAATATATATTTGAATCGTTCGTTGTGTTCTTCTTGTTCCATTGATAAAAACTGATCGAAACGTTCACCCATATGTCTACGTATTTATTTTTTTTTTCTATGTGTCCAGCTTCTTAGTTATAGTGTGTGTGTGCGCGCGTGTGTGTGTGTGTGTGTGGGGGGGGGGGGGTGTGGTGGGTTGGTGGGTGTGCAGGTCATGACGTCTTAGACAAAGACTACAGCAAACAGGGGCTGACGGGGAGTAGGCCTTGGCTGGTAGTGTTTCCAGCAAGCTGTTTTAATTGATTCAATGCCAAACAACAAGTAAGTTTGGATCAAACATGGCACACAATCAAATGAACAAGTATTATAATGTAAAGTTCCCTTCCCTGGGCATTGAAATTGCTGAAGACACCACGAACAGAGCAAATAACACGATTGCCCTAGTATGGCGACATATAGTCGTTCTGCCCAAATGGATTTGGCGATATATTATCCTTTGGCACTGAATCAATTAAAGGAATCCATTGTCAACAGACTCTAACAGAATGTCCCGGGAGAACACAATAAGTAACGGATGCAATGATTGGCTGTAAAATATACTGGTTACTCACATCTTTCCCGCCACAGTAACCTTGGTGATCATCATAATCTGCTGGAGAATCGAACCCCAACCTCCACATGGTAGCTCTGGATGGCGGATCTAACAACCGTCCATGACCTTGGCATACATGACTAAAGTATATTATAATGACTGCTGCAAGAGAGTAGGCTTCAATCAGCCTGTCAAGTCTGAGGTCAGCTCTGCAACGGCTCGACATGTTTGTGTTTACTGGGGAGCTAAACTTGTTCTTGGGGGGAGGATTTCTTCATGACAAAGATCAGTGGAGTTCACTAGTTTGCTTTAGTTATGGTCCGCTATTTCCGTCAGGAGATTCCACTGTTCTGTTTGTATGTTCGAAACAGTAAACACAAAAATCAACTCATATTAACATGAAATGACTCAATGGTGTTATTGTAGCGAGGCGGGAGGAAATAGCAGAGGAAACATAAAGATAGAGATGGAGATAGAGAAAGAGAGTAATAGACAGATAAGAGATACGGGGTAAGAGAGAGAGAGAGAGAGAGAGAGAGAGAGAGAGAGATAAGAGAGTGAGAGAGTGGGAGAAAGAGAGAGAGAGAGAGAGAACGAACGAACGAACTAATGGACTTTATTTTCAAAGGGTAACAAATTGGGCACGCAGGCCAGTCTTACATTCGGCCCTTCCAATCACTCATCTTTCGTTCATCAATAATGCATAATACATTCACATAGGAAAAAAAGAATTGTCAAAGAGTGTTGTAAACATAAACAATGCATATTACTATGTTATGAGACACATACCCCAACTATCCACCCATCCCCCATCCACCAACGCATCCCCCACCCAACCACACACACACACACCCAGGCACACATACATGTCCTACCCATCCAACCATCCCCACCCAAACATCCCACACCACACACATCCCCCACCTACACACATCTCCCCAAACACACACACACACATAACCCACCCACAACACATCCCCCACCCACCCACTCACACACCCTCAGGCACACATGCATGCATCCGCCCACCCATCACACACCCACACACCCCCACCTACACACATCTCCCCACCCACGCACACATCCTCCACCCATCGCATAATCCATAAACACTCACCCATCTACATATCCTCCACCACATACGCACAGACCCCTAACCACCCATTCAAACACACATCCCCCAACCACACATCCCCACCTACACATACACATATCTCTGCCAACCCACACATAACGCACCTACCCACACATCAATCACTTTCCCATATCCCCCACCCACACAATCTCCACCCACCCACCCACACATCCCACGTCCATACATACACACACATCCCCACCCCAAACTTACACACACTCGCCCACCCACACACCATCCACCCACTCCTCCAATCACCCATCCCCCAGTCACACATCCCTTAATCCACACATCCCTTAACCACACATCCCCCACCCACACACACCACCCACACACTCACACATCTCCCCACCCATGCACACAACCCCCACACACATCCTCACCGACCAACACATCCCACATCCACAAACAGAGAGAGAGAGAGAGAGAGAGAGAGAGAGAGAGAGAGAGAGAGAGAAATGGGTGTTAATCAGTATTTACGTTAATGAAATGCTCTATTTATGCATATGACGAGAACTTTCATCATTGCCACCAAT
>OY992891.1:53743865-54021365 GCA_963921405.1 Cepaea hortensis
TCTGCAACAGGAGCTTTAGTAATAACACTATAGGACAGAAGGAGATTCAGTAATAAACTACACGACAGAAGGTGATTCAGTGTAGAGCTCTTTGGGGCAAAAGGAGATTAAATAATCTCTAATCAGAAAATAATGAGTTTCCGCAATTTTGCTCTTTTACATAAGGAGTTTCAGTAATATCGTTTTACGGGATGAGGAGATTTAGTAATAATGCTCTAAGACAGGGGTGGGCAAACTACGGCCCGCGGGCCGCATGCGGCCCGACAAATGATTTTATGCGGCCCGCGAGAGCATTTAGAAATAAACATTTTTAATTCGTTTTTAAGTTATTTTGTTGAATTTTACAGAATTTCATGTACCGTTATGATGAGTGTCAATAACAAACGTAAGATTGAAGATGAATGCCGTGTTTTTAATGATGAATGGACAACTAAGTACTGTTTTATAAAAGTTGGTAGCAAATCAGTTTGCTTGTTGTGTCGTGAGTCAGTGACTGTCTTCAATGAGTACAATTTAAAAAGACATTATCAAACAAAACATTCCAATTTCGGATACAATATAACTACCGAAGTGAAGGAAAGGAAACGCCTTGAGTTGGTGAAAATTTTGGAGAAACAGCAAACTGTTTTCACTAAACAGTCTTCAATTCAAGATACTGCAACTGAAGCTAGTCTTGTGCTGTCACACAGAATTGTAAAACAGAACAAGCCATTTTCTGATGGCGAGTTCATCAAGGAATGTTTGCTAGATGCATCAAACATTATGTGTCCAGAACAAAAAAGAAACAGATTTGACATTACTGTATCAAGGAGAACTGTGGTCAGACGTGTTGACAAGATCAGTGACAATTTGATGCGTAAACTTCAAGATGCAAGTAAACAAGTTTTGTGGTACTCTCTTGCATTGGATGAGAGTACCAATGTACATGATACTGCCCAATTATTGATATTTATACGTGGAATAAACACTTCTTTCAAACTCACTGAAGACTTACTGAGTGTTGAGTCACTCAAAGACACAACCACAGGCCATGATATATTCAATGCTGTTACTAACTGTATTGAAAGAACTGGGTTGGTTTGGAACAAGATGGCAAGTGTTACAACTGACGGAGCTCGTGCTTTGACTGGAAAAAATGTAGGTCTGGTAAAGTTGATAAGTGATAAGATTAAAGCAGAATATCCAGACCACACATTATTACCACTTCACTGTGTGATTCATCAAGAAAGTCTGTGTAAAACTGTTTTGAATATCAAGCATGTTATTGACCCAGTTGTCAGTGTCATCAACCTCATCAGATCAAGAGGACTTAATCATAGACAGTTCAAGTCATTACTTGACGATTTGAAAACTGAACATTCCGATGTCCTGAACCACACCAATTTTCGATGGCTGAGTCTCGGCAAAGTGTTGAGGCGAGTGTGGGAACTCAGAGAAGAAATAGTGATGTTCCTAGAGATGAAGGGCATTGCATGTGACTTTAATACTAACACTGTCAATAAAGAGTGGCATTTAGACTTTATGTTTGTCATTGAAATTATGGAAAAATTAAATGAACTGAATGTCAAACTTCAGGGCAATGGTGTGTTTGCACATGAGTTGCATGTATATGTAAAATCATTTCAGGCAAAACTCTCACTGTTCTCCAGACAAGCAAGTGAAAAATGATTTTGCCATTTCCCTTTGCTGAAACAAGAAACCATTTCTGGTGAAATGACTGAAAAATAAGAAAGCCCAATTGGATGCATTGATTGAAGAATTTGGTTGGAGATTCCAAGATTTTAAGAAGTTAGAGCCATAGTTCAATATTCTCAGTTCACCTTTTAGTGCAGAAGCTGATACAGTCACAGAGGACATACAGTTGGAGCTGCTTGACTTACAAGCAGATCATGATCTGAAAGAGAAATTCAAGACAGATGGTTTGCTGGATTTCTATGGATCTTTATCACAAGAATCATTTCCCAACTTGAAAATCTTTGCAGCTAAACTTTTATCATTATTTGGATCAACATACATTTGCGAACAAGCATTTTCTTGCTTGAAGATCAACAAATCTAAGAATAGGTCTTTATTATCGAACGGCATGCAACTTGCATGCTGTCATGCGAATTTCAACAAGTAAACTTGCTCCAGATTTCAATATTGTCAAAAATTGCAAGCAGTTACATTCAAGCATTACATCTCATTAGAAATCAACAACTGTAGTGACAATGTAGTTGCTGTGTGTGTAAATTAAATCCATTGATAGATAATAAAGAATATTTGTTATAATAACAAGTTGTAAAATCGTGTTAATAAATTACTAAATGTTTTTGTCCATATTGTCAAATATAATGTATAAGTGTATAAGTAAAATAAAATTGCAATAATTAGTTATTTATGCTGCTTAATAACCTATAAATAATTAATAATTACTTATTGTGATAGGTTGCTGTAAACAAAATAGATATATACTATATATATATATATATATATATATATATATATATATATATATATATATATATATATATATATATATACATATATATATATATATATATATATATACTACTACTAGCTGACCCTGCCCGGCTTCGCCCAGACCCTGGTGGGGAGCATCTCATTTAATTCATATAAGTAGTCATATAAGTTCCCGTTCCCGACTGTCTATCTGTCTGTCTATCTGTCTGTCTATCTGTCTGCCTGACCCTGCCCGGCTTCGCCCAGTCCCTGGTGGGGAGCATCTCATTTAATTCATATAAGTAGTCATATAAGTTCCCGTTCCCGTTACCGACTATCTGTCTGTCTGTCTGTCTGTCTGTCTGTCTGTCTGTCTGTCTGACCCGGCCCGGCATCGCCCAGCTCCTGGTGGGGAGCATCTCATTTAATTCATATAAGTAGTCATATAAGTTCCCGTTCCCGTTACCGACTATCTGTCTGTCTGTCTGTCTGTCTGACCCGGCCCGGCATCGCCCAGCTCCTGGTGTGAAGCATCTCATTTAATTTATATAAGTAGTCATATAAGTTCCTGTTCCCGACTGTCTATCTGTCTGTCTGTCTATCTGTCTGCCTGACCCTGTCCGGCTTCGCCCAGTCCCTGGTGGGGAGCATCTCATTTAATTCATATAAGTAGTCATATAAGTTCTCATTAAATTCATACAACAAAAAAAGTAACTTAAAAGAATGTCCTTCCACACACCATCCATTATTTTTAATGAAAACTCTTTCTAATCACCTGCATGACTACAGTAACTTCTTAAGCAAAAAAAGATGAGTTACAATGTTATGCATTGTGCATTATTTTTATGAAAACTTTGAAAATGCCTTACAGATTGTATCATTATTTATTATAACTCATATGCCGGTACATAACTATGGACAAAGAGTTTATAAATCTTTGAAAACGATGCCACAATATGACTATAAGTTATACAGAAAAGTTATGCCCCTTGAAATAACTTTTACAGAGTTAGGTCCACTGAGATATATGAAATTATGATGAAAAATGAAAAATCAAATAATACTGAGTAAGTTGGCAGCTCTGGAATGAAAGGAAGGCGTGTAGAAAATTTCATCTCAATCGGATGGGCCGTTCGCGAACGTATAAAGGACATACATAGATACATACATACATACAGACAGACGATCCTAATTTATATATAAGATATATATACTATATATATATATATATATATATATTCTATATATATATATATATATATATATATATATATATATATATATATATATATATATATATATATATATATAAATATATATCTTATATATAAATTAGGATCGTCTGTCTGTATGTATTTATGTATCTATGTATGTCCTTTATACGTTCGCGAACGGCCCATCCGATTGAAATGAAATTTTCTACACGCCTTCCTTTCATTTCAGAGCTGCCAACTGTGATATTTTGTTAGTGTGAAATCGCCTGCTTACTCAGTATTATTTCATTTTTCATTATATATATATATATATATATATATATATATATATATATATATATATATATATATATATATATATATATATATATATATATATATATGTATATATATATATATATATATATATATATATATATATATATATCTTATATATAAATTAGGATCGTCTGTCTGTATGTATGTATGTATCTATGTATGTCCTTTATACGTTCGCGAACGGCTCATCCGATTGAAATGAAATTTTCTACACGCCTTCCTTTCATTCCAGAGCTGCCAACTGTGATATTTTGTTAGTGTGAAATCGCCTGCTTACTCAGTATTATTTCATTTTTCATTTTTCATCATAATTTCATATATCTCAGGGGACCTAACTCTGTAAAAGTTATTTCAAGGGGCATAACTTTTCTGTATAACTTATAGTCATATTGTGGCATCGTTTTCAAAGATTTATAAACTCTTTGTCCATAGTTATATACCGGCATATGAGTTATAATAAATAATGATACAATCTGTAAGGCGTTTTCAAAGTTTTCATAAAAATAATGCACAATGCATAACATTGTAACTCATCTTTTTTTGCTTAAGAAGTTACTGTAGTCATGCAGGTGATTAGAAAGAGTTTTCATTAAAAATAATGGATGGTGTGTGGAAGGACATTCTTTTAAGTTACTTTTTTTGTTGTATGAATTTAATGAGAACTTATATGACTACTTATATGAATTAAATGAGATGCTCCCCACCAGGGACTGGGCGAAGCCGGACAGGGTCAGGCAGACAGATAGACAGACATACAGACAGATAGACAGTCGGGAACAGGAACTTATATGACTACTTATATAAATTAAATGAGATGCTTCACACCAGGAGCTGGGCGATGCCGGGCCGGGTCAGACAGACAGACAGACAGACAGACAGACAGACAGATAGTCGGTAACGGGAACGGGAACTTATATGACTACTTATATGAATTAAATGAGATGCTCCCCACCAGGGACTGGGCGAAGCCGGGCAGGGTCAGGCAGACAGATAGACAGACAGATAGACAGACAGATAGACAGTCGGGAACGGGACCTTATATGACTACTTATATGAATTAAATGAGATGCACCACACCAGGAGCTGGGCAATGCCGGGCCGGGTCAGACAGACAGACAGACAGACAGACAGTCAGTCGGTAACGGGAACTTGAACTTATATGACTACTTATATGAATTAAATGAGATGCTCCCCACCAGGGTCTGGGCGAAGCCGGGCAGGGTCAGCTAGTATATCTTATATACAAAAGGCAATGTGTGTGGATGTGTATGTCTGTATGTATGTCCTTTATGCGTTCTCGAACGGCCCATCCGATTGAGATGAAATTTTCTACACGCCTTCCTCTCATTCAAGCGCTGCCAACTGTCATATTTTTGTTTCTTCTTCCTCCTCCTCCCTCCTCCCCCTCCCTAAATACGCTCGTAAATATATGATGATGATGATGAAAGAATCCCCGAACCAAAGCGCTAAGACAAGCGAAGAAAATGACGTGACTACACAGAATCGTCACACGGCAATCATCATCATCATCAAGTGCCGTGCCGGCTGGCGTAGGCGTTCATGGTTCTCCATAGGTCTCAGTCTTTGGTTTTCTGGATCAACTCTGCTGCTGATATATATGTCTCCATGCCACAGCAATATCAATAACAATTCATCTTTTTATGTGTAAGGAAGTTATCTACAGTCGTGTAGAAGGGAAGAACAATCAATGAAAGGACCGAAATCACAGAACCTAGACAAGTATGAATTCGGAATGGCGAACTCCCTCCTCCTCTCTTCTCCTCCTCCCTCCTCCTCCCTCTACCTCCTCCCCTTCCTCCTCCTCCCTCCTCCCTCTCCCTCCTCCTTCAAACTCTTCCTCTCCCTTCCTCCTCCATCCTCCTCCCTCCTACTCCTTCCTCCTTTTCCCTCCGCCTTCACCCTCCTCCTCCCTCCTCCTCCCTCTCCCTCCTCCTCCTGCCTCCTTATCCCTCATCCTCCTCCCTCCTCCTCCTCCCTCCTTCTCCCTCTTCCTCCTCCATCCTTCTCCCTCCTCCTCCTCCCACTACCTCCTCCTCCTCCCTTCACCCTCCTCCTCCCTTCTCCTCTTCCTCCTCCCTTTCCTTCCTCCTCCTCCCTCTACCTCCTCCTCCTCCCTCTACCCTCCTCCTCCTCCCTCCTCCTCCTCCACCTCCCTTTCCTTCCTCCCCTCCTCATTCTCTCTCCTCCTCCCTCCTCCCTCTCACTCCTCCTCCTCCCTCCTCCTCCCTCCTTCCCCTCCTCCCTCCATCTCCCTTCTCCTACCCCTTCCTTCCTCCTCCTCCTCCTCTCCCCTCCTCCAATTCCTACCATCTTCCTCTTCCCCCCCCCCTCCTCCCTCTCCCCTCTCTTCCTACTCCATCCTCTTCCTCCCTCTTCCTCCTCCTCCTCCCCCTTCCTCCTCCTTCCTCCTCCTCCCTCCTCCTCCTCTCTCCTTCTCCCTCATTTTCCTCCCTCTACCTAATCCCTCCTCCTCCCTCCTCCTCCTTCCTACACATCCCTCCACCTCCTCCTCTCCCCTCCTCCTCCTACCCTCTTCCTCTTGCCCTCCCCCTCTCCCTCCTCTTCCTCCTCCATCCTACTCCTCCCTCTTCCTCCTCCTCCTCACTCTTCCTCCTCCTCCCTCCTCCTTCCTTTTCCTCATCCTCCTACCTCCTCCCTCCTCCTCTCTCCTATCTTTTCGTCCCCCTCCCTCTATCTCCTCCCTCCTCCTCCCTCCACCTCCCTCTTCCTCCTTCTCCCTCCTCATCATTCCTACTCCTCCTCCCCTCCTTCTCCTCCCTCCTCCTTCTCCCTCCTCCTTCTACCTCTTCCTCCCTCCTCCTCCTCCCTCCTCCTCTCTCCTCCTCCCTCCTCGTCCCTCCCTCTCCCTCTCCCTCCTCCCTCCTCCTCCTCCTGCGTTCTCCTCCTCCCTCCTCCTTCTCCTCCCTCTTCCTCCTCCCTCCTCCTCTCCCTCCTCCCTCTCCCTCCTCCATCTTCCTTCTCCCTCCTCCTAATACCTCCTCCTCTCTTCTCCTCCTCCTCTCTCCTCCTCCCTCCTCCTCCCTCTTCCTCCTCCTCCCTCCTCCTCCTTCTCCTCTTTCCCCCTCCTCCTCCTAATCCCTCCTCCTTCCTCCTCCCTCCTATTCCTCCCTACTCCTCCTCCTCCCTCCTCCTCCCTCCTCCTCCTCTATCCACCTCTCTTCCTCCTACCTCCTCCTCCTCTCTCCTCCCTTTTCCTCCCTCCTCCTCTCTCTACCTCCTCACTCCTCCTCCTTCCTCCACATCCCTCCTCCCTCTTCCTCCTCCTCCCTCCTCATCATTCTTCCTTCTCCTCCTTCTCCCCCTCCTCCCTCCTCCTTCTCCCTCCTCCTTCTACCTCTTCCTTCCTCCTCCTTCTCCCTCCACCTCCTCCTCCTCTCTCCTCCTCCTCTCTCCTCCGCCTCCCTCCTCCTCCCTCCTCCTCCTCCTGCGTTCTCCTCCTCCCTCCTCCTCCTCCTTCTCCCTCCTTCTCCTTCTTCCTCCTCCCTCTTCCTCCTCTCTCCTCCTCCTCCTCCCTCTTCCTCCTCCTTCCTCCTCCTCCTCCTTCTCCCTCCTCCTCCCTCCTCCTCCCTCCTCCTCCTCTCTACTCCTCCTCCTCCCTCCTCCTCCTTCCTCCTCCTCCCTCCTCCTCCTTCTCCTCTTTCCCCCCTCTTCCTCCTAATCCCTCCTCCTCCCTCCTATTCCTCCCTTCTCCTCCTCCTCCCTCTCCTACTCTCTCTGCCTATCTCTTCCTCCCTCCTCCTCCTCCCTAATCCTCCCTCCTCCACCCTCTTCCTCCTCCTTCCTCCCACTCCTCCTTTTTCTTCTTCTTCTGCTGCTGCTGCCGCCGCTCCATTTACCCAAGTTAATTGTTGGGGGAATATGTAAAGATCTTTCAAGTGCTCTTTCTAATGCTTTTTGTCCGTTTATCTAAGGTTGTTCTAACCGCAACGAATAAATGATTAGACAGACAGACAGACAGACAGACAGACAGACAGACAGACAGACAGACAGAGAAGGAGGGACAGACAGATAGACAGACAGATAGATAGTCGGGAACGGGAACGGGAGCTTATATGACTACTTATATGAATTAAATGAGATGCTCCACACCAGGAGCCAGGCGATGCCGGGCAGGGTCAGACAGACAGACAGACAGACAGACAGACAGACAAACAGATAGATAGACAGACAGACAGACAGACAGAGAGACAGACAGATAGTCGGTAATGGTAATGGGAGCTTATATGACTACTTATATGAATTAAATGAGATGCTCCACACCAGGAGCCAGGCGATGCCGGGCAGGGTCAGACAGACAGACAGACAGACAGACAGACAGACAGACAGACAGACAGACAGACAGACAGACAGACTGTCAGGAACGGGAACGGGAGCTTATATGACTACTTATATTAATTAAATGAGATGCTCCCCACCAGAGACTGGGCGAAGCCGGGCCGGGTCTGCTAGTATCTTATATATAAAAGGGACTGTCTGTCTGTCTGTATGTATGTATGTATGTCCTTTATGCGTTCGCGAACGGTCCATCCGATTGAGATGAAATTTTCTACACGTCTTCCTCTCATTCCCGCGCTGCCAACTGTCATATTTTTGTAGTGTACAATCAGCTACTTACTTAATATTATTTAATATTTCATTTTTAATTATAATTTCTATATAGCGAGGGGACTTAACTCTAGAAAAGTTATTTTAAGGGGCATAACTTTTAATAACATTGCTATATACTTTATAGTCATATTGTTGCATCGTTTTCAAAGATTTATAAACTCTTTGTCTATAGTTATTTACAGGCATGTGAGTTATAATAAATAATGATATAATCTTTAAGGCATTTTCAAAGGTTTTATAAAATTAATGCGTGATGCATAACATTGTAACTCATCTTTTTATGCTTAAAGAAGTTATCTACAGTTATGTAGGTGATTAAAAACAGTTTTCATTAAAAATAATGGATGGTGTGTGGAAGGACATTCTTTTAAGTTACTTATTTTTGTTGTATGAATTTAATGAGACGCTCCCCGCCAGGAGCTGGGCGAAGCCACGCCGGGTCAGATAGATAGACAGACAGACAGACAGATAGTCGGGAACGGGAGCTTATATGTCTACTTATATGAATTAAATGAGATGCTCCCCACCAGGGACTGGGTAAAGCCGGGCCGGCTCAGACAGATAGACAGACAGACAGATAGACAGACAGACAGTTATCTACAGGCATATGCGTTATAATCCCTTCTCCCCTTCCTCCTCCTCCTCCTCTCCCCACCTCCTCCCCTCTCCCTCCTTTTCCCTCTTCCCTCCTCCCCCTCCTCTTCGCTCTCTTCCTCCCTCCTCCTCCATCCTCCTCCCTCCTCCTCCTCTCTCTTCCTCCTCCTCCCTTCCCCCTCCTCCTCCCTCCCTTCTCCTCCCTCCCCCTCCTCCCTCCACCTCCCTCCTCCTCCTCCCTCTTCCTCCTCCTCCTTCCTCATCCCCCTCGTCCTCATTCTCACTCTTCCTCCTCCCTCCTCCTCCTCCCTCCTCCTCCTCTCTCCTCCTCCCTCTCGCTCCTCCCTTTTCCCCCTCCTCCCTCTTCCTCCACCCTTGTCCTCCTCCCCTCCTCCTCCCCCTCCTCCTCCCTTCTCCCTCCTCCTCCTCCCTTCTCCTCCTTCTCCCTCCTCCTCCCTCTTCCTCCTTCTCCCTCCTCCTCCCTCCTCCTCCCTCTCCCTCCTCCTCCTTCTCCCTTCTCCTCCTTCTCCCCTTCTCCCTTCTCCTCCTTCTCCCTCCTCCTCCCTTTTCCTCCTCCCTCTTCCTCCTCCCTCTTCCTCCTCCCTCCTCCTCCTCCCTCTTCCTCCTCCTCCCTCTTCCTCCTCCTCCCTCCTCCTCATCCTCCCTCCTCCTTCTCCCTCCTCTTCCTTCCTCCTCCTCCCTCCTCTTCCTTCTCCCCCTCCTCCCACCTTCTCCTCCTCCTTCCTCCTCCCTCCTCCTCCCTCTTCCTCCTCCTCCCTCCTCCTCCTCCCTCTTACTCCTCCCTCCTACTCCTCCCTCCTCCTCCTAATCCCTCCTCCTCCCTCCTATTCCTCCCTACTCCTCCTCCTCCCTCCTCTTCCCTCCTCCTCCTCCTCTCTCCGCCTATCTCTTCCTCCCTCCTCCTCATCCCTCCTTCTCCCTCCTCCACCTCACTCTTCGTCCTCCCTCCTCCTAATCCTCCTTTTTCTTCTTCTGCTGCTGCTGCTCCCGCCGCTCCATTTACCCAAGTTAATTGTTTGGGGAAGATGTAAAGATCTTTCAAGTGCTCTTTCTAATGCTTTTTGTAAGTTGGTCTTCGTTTATCTAAGGTTGTTCTAACTGCAACCAATAAATGATTAGACAGACAGACAGACAGACAGACAGGCAGACAGACAGACAGACAGACGGACGGACGGACGGACGGACGGACGGACGGACGGACGGACAGACAGACAGACAGACAGACAGACAGACAGTCGGGAACGGGAACTTATATGACTACTTATATGAATGAAATGAGATGCTCCCCATCAGGGGCTGGGCGAAGTCAGGCCGGGTCAGACAGACAGACAGACAGATAGACAGACAGACAGACAGATAGATAGTGGGGAACGGGAACGGGAGCTTATATGACTACTTATATGAATTAAATGAGATGCTCCACACCAGGAGCTGGGCGATGCCGGGCCTGGTCAGACAGACAGACAGACAGACAGACAGACAGACAGACAGATAGTCGGGAACGGGAACGAGAACTTATATGATTACTTATATGAATTAAATGAGATGCTCCCCACCAGGGACTGGGCGAAGCCGGGCCGATATAGATATATATATATACGGCCCGCCAATAGTTTTACATTTGTCAATGCGGCCCTCCGCACGAAAAGTTTGCCCACCCCTGCTCTAAGACATAAGGAGATTCATTAATTACACTCAAAGACATAAGCAGGTTCAGTAACCTGACCGTAGGAGAGAATTAGCTTAGTGACAACGCTACAGAAGAGAGTGAACAAAGATATAGTACCGAATCATTATGTTTAAACAAAGCTATAGTAAAGAAATCAATGGCAAACTACTGAACGTAACACTTGCCTAGTACATCAACAACAGCTGAAAAATGCTGGTGTTGACTGCAACGTCCCGTAAGGGATACGCAACTTTAAAAAAAAATAGAAAAGAATTATCTTTTAAATCAACGCTATAGAATAGAATGAACTCCCCCGATGTGTCTCCACCTTGCCGTGGTGGGGGAGCTTGCGTGTCCCATCGACCCCATGTGCTTGCCGATGGGTGAAAAAACTACATATCGGACAGCTTATGGGATAGGGACCAGACTAAGAGAGACACAACCTGCTGCTCTGCAGGTGACTGAGGATAGCAGTCAAAAGTTTAAAAAGGTGCACGAAGGCACGAAGGCAGACGCTTTTGGTCCGGACAAAACTCTTAAGGCTCCCTGTCGAGGGCTGTGGCTGAACGCCTCTAAGCCACAAACCCTCACATCTGAGAGCCAGGCCGATACCCGCCTACCGAAAAATAGAAGCGTGATACTGAGCAAGCTACATGCTCAGTTCTATTACATGTTCGAAGGCTCTCAGCTGGGGAATATGAGAGATTCCCGGATGAGAGGGCCAGGCCGTTTCTCGTCCACTGCTGCACGAAGGTAAGGTGCTGAGCCGGCAGCACATGTAGCCTACCTGGTGAGCGAGTACGAAAAGTCAGAAAAGTGCCCCAGTCGAAGGAAATGGCTACGAAAACTGTCTGTATCCAGCTCACAGAGAGTATAGACAAAAGTGGAAGAACGTCTCAATGACGCAAAATGGAACGCACGGCGAGCGGACCTATTGCGTGGTCTGAAGTCAAAATAAAAAGCTTACCGAGTGGATGTCGCTCGCAGTCTGACCGCTCCTGGTGTGTGTTTGAGCGATCAGTGGCAAACGGGTTGCCCAACACATGGAAGTGAGGAACTAAAGCAGCCATGAGCAGGACGTGGCAACTCCTCGGGTGAGCCCAGTCTCAGAGCAATATGTGCCGGCTCTGCAATTATGGAAGCCTCCTTGGATAGCAAGGGAATGCCCAAGGTCTGCCCCTGCCTTCCCTTGAGGGCCGACCTCGATGTCGCTGATCGTTCTATCTTGACCAGCTGAGATGTTGGCGACATCACAACAGTCTTACGTGCTACGAAACCAGAGGAAGGCTAACCTCATTAAAAAATGCCCGCCGGAAGTCGGAAGTGTCGTCCTACGGGTGGCAAACTAAAAATTGACACTACGCAATTACGTCCGAGTGAATTGTCTCGTCCGATTGTCTCTTGTGCTAGGAACAGCTCTGACTACCTAGTTTCCGAATGCCGCTCTTGTTCGGAACAGCTCTGACTAGGTAGTTTCCGAATGTCCGACGTGTCTGGAACAGCTCTGACGGACACAACGACAAGCACATGTCCAAAAAACTCGCTTAGTGGATACTGACTGCAGACCAGCTTGGTTTGTGCGGGAAAGGCTCGGGGTGAACGAAATGCCCAATATATTGAAGTGAGGAATTAAAGCAGCCATGAGCAGGACGTGACGATTCCCTCTGTGTGCCCAGTACCAGGGCGCTATGTGCCGGCCCTGCAATTATGGAAGCCACCCAGGATGGCGGAAAATGCTATGGACTGTCCCTGCCTTCATTTGAGGGATGACCGTGCAGTCTCCGACTCTTCCAACTTTACCAGCTGGGAGGTGGACAGTACCACAAAAGTGAGAGTCTCCCAGGAATGCTAACCTGGTCAAAAATGCACGCTAAAAGCCGGATGTGTTGGCCTAAGGGTTTCGATCCAAGGGTGCCTAACTAGACACACCGCAATCACATCTGAAAAAACACCCCGGATGAACGCAAAGAAGAAGAATAGAATGAACTTTATAACACAGCTACAAAATAGAATGAACTTTTTAGCAAAGTTATAGAATAGAATGAATTTCTTTAATAATGTCAAAGAACAGAACTTAAAACAGAAAACGAAATTATAGGAAAAGTACAATGCCACTGTACAGAACACATATAATGACATAGAGATTATACAGCTGATGAACAATAGGACATGTTGCGGGAATCAGCCCAACAACATCAACAGAAATAATTCCACCTAAACATGGAACTGCAAATAATTAAGAAAAGGAATGGATGACAGATGAAATTCTGCAGAGCATGGGTGAAAGAAGAAAGAAAAAGCAAGATGAAGAAGAATATAATAGATTTTTTTTTTTTTTTTTTTTTTTTTTAAGCATATCCTTTACAGGACTTAGCTGTCAACACCAGCATCTTTCAGCTGTATGTTGATCTCTTGGCAAGATTACGCACAGTAGTTTGCCATTGCTTTCTGAGCGGCCGGCTCACATACCCCTTAAGTTACCGATGCGATTCGAACCACTGCTGATTTGAACCGTCATCACGTTACCGACGAGAGTATACGAGATTACGGAGAAAAGTCATAACCTCTAAGCCACGAAGCCGGCATATAATAGAATACAGGCAGAAATAGTAGACAAATGCAGACATGCAAAAGAAGTCTGGCTGAATCAACAATGCATGGAAAGTGGGACAAACTAGGCAAAAGACTAACATTCCTTGTATCAACAAAGAAATATACTAACATGTAGGAAAACATTAACTACCGCTGGATTTTTGAAATGGAGGAACGTTGCAACATTAATGGGGCAAGACGATACAGTCAATACATGAACGGAATATCTGGTAGAGCTGTACGATTGATGACAGGAAACCGGATGTAAATATTCAAAACAATGGTGAGGGTACAACAATACCTTCACGGCAAGTTGAAGGTACACCACAGCACATGCAGAAAGGAAAGACACCCGGTCCAGACAACATTACGTTGGAGGAAATTTAGGCTCTATAAGATTTTGGAATAGAAATACTAAGAGATTTTCTAAATGACATCTACACTAGTGGGTACATTCCTTGTGATCTATTAAAATTCATCTTTATTGCTCTGCTAAAGAAACCAGGCCCTTCAGAATGCCGAAAAGCATCTCACAGTAGGTCGTATTAATCACATGACAAAGCTTTCACTCAAAATAATTCTGAGAAGATAAGGACAGATTTGTGGAACGAGAGATATAAGAAGACAGCGAGAGAAAATTCTTGAAAATCTTGTATCATGACTCGAAATGGCGTCAACACATGAACTGATCCATGCCGTCGGAGATAGCAATTTGTGGAGAAGTATGGTAGCCCACGCCAGTCGGCAAGGTACTTTATGGTGATAGAACAGAATGAACTTCAGTAACAGTGCTACAGAACATAATGAGCTTGAATAGCAACATTAAAGAACAGGCATAGCTTCAGTAACAAAACAATTGAACAGACAGGATGTCAGTAGCAACTCTGTAGATCAGACGGCTCGTCAGTAACAACGTTATAGAACAGGTGAGGCGTCAGTAGCAAAGCTATAGAACAGACGGAGGATCAGAATACAGTGGTACCTCGGGTTACGAGCGCCTCAGGTCCCGAACAATTCAGGTTACGAACAACAACTTCGAACATTTTATGTGACGTGTAACTAACAGTGCCTCGAGTTACGAACGAAGGCGAGAGAGAGAGAGAGAGAGAGAGAGAGAGAGAGAGAGAGAGAGAGAGAGAGAGAGAGAGAGAGAGAGAGAGAGAGCAAGGTGTAACGTTGGAGACAAACGATCGCGTACAGTACAAACAGTACTACAAAAATAGCTTGTGGATCTTCAGAATGAACAGCTAAAGACATTAAAGGAGGAGCAGTCGTCCGATGATGAGGAGTCAGTGACCGTTTCAACTGCCAGGATTAAAGAAATTTGCAGCAAGAGGGGAGAAGTTGAAGACTTCATTGTGAACCATCATCCAAACAAACTTGTTGCTAACAGGGAAGTAAACCTGATGACTGATAACACGATGGCCCACTTCAGAAAGATTCTCCAGCAACGGAAGTGACAAATTTCCCTTGATATTTTCTTGGTGTAGAAAGGTTCCCAGTCGGCTGCCAAGAAATAGCGACAAGATACTCCTAAAACTAATGATACCGAATAACAAATAAAGTGACACATTTCCCATGATCGTTTTCTTGATAATAAAGATAGACGAAATATGTTTTTTTTTTTAAATTTTACATTTAATTTATTTGGTTGTTTTCTTTCTCTTTATTTAATACGTGAAGTACACGTATTATTTGCGTTTTGTCAGGTAAACGTCCGGATGTTAATAAAAAAGAACGATTCTTTCATCTTGAAACGGATTATCTTTATTTCATTGATTTCAATATTTCGTGTTAGGAACGTTTCGGGTTACGAACCGAATTCTGGAACGAGTTAAGTTCGTAACCCGAGGTACCACTATACAAGTACAAGAATCTGTAGTAACAATGCATAGAACAGACAGGGCGTCGGTAACAATGCTATTGAAGATATGGAACATCAGTAACAAAGATGGGGCATCATTAACAACATTATACATTGACTTGTTTCATATTGGTTTATTTCACTTTGGTGTTGCATGTGGGTCTCTTCTTCTTCTTTATTATTAGACATAACAATATATTTGTCAATAAAATATAACAAATATTGACATATTTCTAAATAAACATCGAGGAGTTCAACATGTTTCTAAGTAAACCATGCCGGAAAGTGTGGGCGGTCATGACTCGCCATTTCACTCGATCTCCAGAGTCGTGGATCAGCTCAGTGTTCCTGTCTCGACCATGCCATATGGCCAAGCTATCCAGATATTTACTTCTCGGTCTTCCCCTTGGTCTGTTCCCTTCGATCTTACCAGTTGTCACCAAGTTCTCCAAGTCAATTCTTCTCAGAACATGTCCAAAATATTTTGACTGTCTACTTCTAATTGGCCGGTCTCTCTGGCTGTGGGGTTACAACACTTTCTCTCTGTAATCCCGTTTATCACGCAGAGTCTCGCAGCGGAGCGAGAACTGAGGTGGTTCGACCCCCGCTCGTGACTTGCGGATACTGAGCCGGCCGCTCAGAAAGCAATGGCAAACTACTGAGCGTAATCTTGCCAAGAGATCAACAGACAGCTGAAAGATGCTGCTGTTGACAGCTAAGTCCTGTAAAAGGATACGCAAAACATTTTTATTTTTACTTCTAATTGCTCTAATCAATTTACGATTTTCATTTGTCTCCTGTAGTACTCAACTCAAAATATTTCTAATGAACAATAAAAACAAATGTCGCTTAAAAGTCGACAGGGTCGACTTCATTGCACCGGGTATTATCCCACATGGCTCAGTCTCTTTCAGCAGCGAGGAAAGCGTCGCACAAAGGCGAACTCCGTAGCTCTCACAACTCAACATCTTTTAGTTAGCAGTAAATAGCCCAACATCATTCTAAGTCAGAAGTAAACAACCCAACATCTGTCTAGTTACACAGCTCAACAAGCCGTGCCTGTCGTTGTTTCTGTTAATCAAAATATGTGAGTCCACGCGAGTGCGCCCGAGAGTACCAGTTGATAACATATCATTGATGGCGCTCTATCTTAGAAATATATACAGAAGCGGGGAACACTGACTACCTTAGGGTCAACGAAAACAGTCACAGCACAGATCGGTGTGTAGTACGCTGGCCATCCGTGGCGAGTGTTTCTGATTACGTTGATTCGGGCGTTGGTCATCAGATTTGACTGTCTCCAGCCGTTTCACCTAGTAAGGTAAGTCCAGTTGCTTTCTTACTCCCACTTAACTAGTTGCTCTGTTGTGCTTTAGTGAATGTATGTGTAATGACCGCGAAGAGAAAGAACTCTTGAATCTACATCGTTATGTTAACTTAATTCCTTCATATATCAGATCGGATCAGTTGACATGGTTTTCTCGGCATCCCATAATACTACTACGGGAGGAGCTATGTTTTGTTTTGGTTTACTTCATCTCATAATATTTCAAAACAATGTTACATTCGATATGAGAAACCATTCCTTGTCACTTTGATCATAGGTAGGGACCAGGTAGAGAAGGCGGAGGAACAGATTGAGAACCCATATGTGGAAAGAATGAGATTGCGGGGGATAAGCAGGGGTTCTGGAAGAATCTCAAAACTGAGAGGGAAGACCAGGAAAACATTTAATCAGATAGCGGTGGGAACGATTAGTAGTATGACTCTTCGCTGGCTGTTGAACGAGGGGACTGAGCACGTATGGGAATGTCCTGAGTGCAGTGATGTCGGTTCTTGACTCAACTCAACAAAAACTCAACCATTCCTTGTCGTGAGAAGTAAAAATTGCACCATTTGCACACATGTGTTGCTAGAACTTGGAATTCCCGATTTATAGAAGGTAATATGCTTCACTGCGCATTTTGAAACTGTTATTGAGAAGTTGGAGGCAAGAATAGCTAGTTGTCCTTGTTGTGGTCTACGCTACGCTTGTCAGATCATACATCTGTATGCTCAAGGGTTTTGTTAGTAAATGCAACGTTGCTGGAAAGTACATGTGGTAGATATCATATTCACCATTATATTGCAACATAACGTGTAGTAAACAGGTAACTGGTGTCCTTTGAACCACGACGAAAAGAAGTACATTTTAAGAGAGGTATTATCATATTCCAGAACACCATTAGCTGAGATGTGTGGAGTTACATCATCGCCTATTCCAGCTCTTAACAATTAAGAGAAAATTGCCATTTACATGGTCGTCTCAACAATACCAGTGTCTCAGTTAACAAGTTGCATATAAAAATAAACATTACACGTAAATTAAAGAAATATCAACTGACAAAGTAAATACAACCAAGAGACTATTCCCCTATTCTTATTCCCCTACAATGTTTTCTGTCATATATTTATATCATTTTGCCACCATGATATAACAGCCAGTGACCTCTTTAATCGCCGTCAAGCTATTGGGTACGTAGCGCTAGTTCCTTATTTTTTAGACACACCAACGCTGGATTTAAGACGTGGTCAGTAGCGCACCGGCCGCGGTTACTTCATACAAGTGTACCTGGCGTCCACCTGGAAGCCCTTGTCACTTCAATGAAAATCCCCGCCTCTATTTGGGCTTGACCACACGGCCTCGGGGATGACAGGGAGGATACGTGCCACTTTGCCCCCGGGGTTCCAATAGCAGGTACTGCCTTTCGGGTTGGGTGTATTACATCTTCACATATTCTAACCCATGTCACATGATGTGGCTGGCTGTTCCCCATCGTCGATCCCTCTCAAGGAGTTGCAAGAAAATTGTCTGACATCCGTTTGTGTGAGGCTGCGTCTACCCCATTGCCAGTACAGAGGTTAACTGTGGGACGAAGTGGAGACTGCGGGAAAGATCTAGTGTATAAGGTACAGATGTTAACTGTGGGATACAGTTGATACTCAAGGAAAAATCTTGTGTATAGGTAACAGAGGTTAACGATGGGAACATGTTTTGGCAGCAGGAAATATTCAGTGTATTAGAAACAGAGGGTAACAGGTATTTCATGCCTAATGGGTTGGTACGAAAGACGATTCGAGGTCGCTCTTTCAAAACACATGACAATGTGTTGTGTAGAAACATGATCGCCTTCGCCGCTCAGCACGGCACAAGATTATATTAATGCAATGTTTGCATTCATTGTTTAGCAGCCTTATTACTTGCAACATGTATCCACACTCACTGTATTTAATTGAAGTACGTTTTAAGAATAAAATGTGACAATTCTTCAACAGCGATTTCAGCCGAGTACATTTCTCTCAGGACAACTAGTAGCAGCGGTTGGCATTTGAACGTCTGACCACTGGTCACTGCATTCAAACATGGCAGGAGAGGCTGAAGCCTGGGGTCAGCAAGAAGAATTGCCTGACCAGGCACAGGTAAGCTCTTGTGTTTAGGGCGCGTCTGAATCGAGCAATTGCTCTTGCTCAAGTGGTGGTGATAGATTGCCTGATAATCAAAAAAGCACACATATTAACATAGAGGTAACGAAAATTGCAACAAGTAACAAGTGCGGACATGTCCCGGTCTGAGCCTAATAATTTCAGAGGGTGAACGGTTATGAGCTGTAGGAAACATCCCGGGAGAAAATTCATTTCCAACATCCGGGAACATCAATATTCAGCTGCTGAACACGATAATCATTATACATGTCAGACGTATGGCTGTGTGCGGCTCCAGAACATGGACTCACACAATGGGAGCTTGGAATCTTGTCAGGTGGCCTGCGTTTGCAGAATCCAATTAATGTGATACTTTCTATATGTGGGTATTAAAACTGACCAACGTATGTGATGGCCCTAAAGTGACGCCACCTCCACGCTGATCTGTTAACACCTAAAGGAAATCGACTTGAAGAGGAGCAGAAGAAGTCATCCACTAAGTGTGCAACCCCACATACATCAATCTTGGAAGGGAGTGGATATCAGTACCAGCAAATACTCGAACTACTATCTCTGTCCATATCTCACTAGACAGAAGACGCATAAAGCAAGATCTCGTCGCAGTATACACAGAGACCAAAGCGCTAATACACGAAAACACTGCAGCGGGCATTGGGATGGTGTTAACGGATGGCTCTGTATCCGGGGGAAGCAGTACACTGGCATTCTCAGCAAATACGACATGTAAAACTGTCAAGTAAGCAAGTAGTTTTCTTTGTAGTGACATCTAGCAGCCTAACTATTGAAACAATAGTTGAAACGAATGCCCTGAACGGACTAGTAACGCAAACGTATTAACACACACGCTCGCGCGCGCATACTGAACGACTCAATAATCATGCTCAAGAATATCCAGACAGACCTCATACGACACGAGTGGTTCGCCACTGAGCACATCACAATTAGTCGAGTTAACTTCATCAATTTACAGGGCACACATGCGTGAAAGGCAACGATGGTTTGGCGGACATGGCGATGATCGAGGAGGGAAGGACAATGGATGGACCAGACATCATCAATGCCATAAGAAATTCAAGACAAGATATACCTTTAAAGACGCTTGGGAATATGCTTCCAAGTCAAGAGTGAAGCAGGGAGTCGTCAGACACGAACTTTTTCTCAAAGGCGAAAGCCCATTGGTTAATGAACAATATACGCTGGCGGAGATGTTAATGAAGAGATCTAAGCACCCATGGACCTGCCAAGGAGTGCAAAGGTAATAATCTTCACTAATCACGAATAGAACAAACTGAACAGAAACTCAAGACAACGAACACGTAGCGACAGAGAGGTAACTATTGACAACTGAAACACACTGTAGCCTGCCTTGAATTGACCACAATATAAGACATGACAGTCTGCAATAAAAGTATCAGAAGACAAATTCCAGGGAGAAAAGGGAAATGTTACGTCCTAGAAACAACTACATCATACAGGCGTGAATTGAAATTCTGCTTGAATTTTAAACTGATTATTGTACACAGCAGATAGTGATGCGACATAATCAAAGTACTTCAGTACGAGTACTTGAACCGATTAATCTTATAATTATTATTGTTATTGTATACATGACAATAAACTCTTTACTGGACATTAACAACTAATGTCCCTACATGTTGCTTTAATCTGACTGGCACATTGCCATCTTGACAGATGATGGTTTCTAAAATGGAGTTATACCTTTCCATAGCACACAGTTTGGGCTGACTTTAGAGATCATGTGTTGCCCATGCAGCATGATCCCTCTCTCGGCCTGCCTAGTTTACTCCAGAGGAAAGGTAAAGCCAATACGCTTTGAACTAGACAAACTGCAGAAGCTGTCGGATCAGTAAAGCAATGCTCGAACTGTCCAAATTGTAGGAGCCTCCATCGTAGACCAGTTGCCTATCAAGGGTTAGGGTCTGGTCAGCCCTTCCATGACACTGAGTTTGTAGATTGTATTTCCCCGTACTAGGTTAAGGTTTGTACCCTCAAAATTACGATCCTTGGTTCGAAACCGTTGGCAAATTTTTCTGGTGAGTGCTGCCCAACATTCGGAGTTAACAGAAAGCACGTAGTACTGTCTACTGCTATACGGTAGCTCAGTCATACCTGACTAAGACCTGACCCTAACTCTGCAAATAACGTAGTGATAATTCAGGCGCTAGGTAAATAATTTTCAGGTGCCATGGACACTGGCGCGCTAGATTGTTCTACCCCTGGACATGCCATACTGGCTCCTTGTGCATCATCATCATCATCATCATCATCATCGTCATCATCATTATCATCATTCATCATCATCATCATCATCATCATCATCATCATCTTCCGTCAAACGTCATGGGGGGGGGGGGAGGGGCGGGGGGGGGGGGGTGAGAAATGAGAAAGAGGCAGGGAAGGGGATAATTGGCGTTCCAGCGCCCGATGGATGACACTGGATAGTGTCATTTCGTGTGATTGTACAATCTCTTTGATGTCTTCAATCCATTTTCTTCTCGGGCGTCCTCTTGCTCTCGTCGCAGATGATCTTTGATATAGGACCAGTGCTGGTGGTTGATTGTGTTGCATTCTAAGGAGATTTAAACAAATGTTTGCATATCCTTTACAGGACATCGCTGTCAACATCAGCATCTTTCAGTTGATTGTTGATTTCTTGGCAAGATTACGCTTAGTAGTTTGCCATTGCTTTCTGAGCGGCCGGCTCACATACCCCGTAAGTTACCAACGCGATTCGAACCACTGCTGATTCTCACCGTCGTCACTTTACTTACGAGAGTATACGAGATTACGGAGAAAAGTCGCTAACCTCTAGGCCAGGAAGTCGGCTTCTAAGAAGATGGCCAAACGATTTGATCTTCTGTCTGTCAATAAAAGTATTGTCTGTCGACAAGGTATTGATCCCATTGTCTGTCTGATAACAACATTTCTTATTCAGTCTCAGATTGTTAAGTCGACATCTCTCCTCAGGCATCTCATCTCACAGGTGTTGATTTTGCGTTGTGGCTCCTTGTGCGACTGGGCAGTATTATCTAATTATCATGGTTGTATCTGCCAGAGATGGTGATATCAGTTGCTGTTCTCATTATGTGTGATCCGATGGCGTTCTGTTGTTTCACCATGATGGAACACACGGCAGCCGTTTGAAGTGATCACTGTGTAGGTCACTATCTGCATGTATGTTACCAGTCTCAGCTGTGCTTTAATCTATCCTCTCTTTTATTTATCACTTCATATTTCGTCACAAATAAGGGGAAATCACCGAATTAATTCAATGAATAAGGTGTGATGGGCAACCACAGGTCTAAAGCAATGTGAAGAGAACAGTACATAAGGCGAACAACAGAATTACTCGACACTAACAATAGAATAACCTGAGATTACTCGACACTAACAATAGAATAACTTAACATTACACGAGATAAACAATAGAATAACTCCTATATTATATAAGGCAAACATTAAAACAGCCTGACAATATACGAGGCAACATAAAAAAATAAATAACCATACATAATACGAGGCCAAACCTTTAACAACTCGATATTACACAAGGCAAACAGTACAGTAACAGTACATTACAGGAGACAGACAACGCAGACTTCCTGTCCCCAACATGGCGGTTAGGTATTGAACCGTTAAGGCCTCTTGTGTATTTACGCGTGTGGTTACGGTTTGCATTCGCATTTTCCTCAAATTGGACTGGTAGTACATGGTTCCGTCACCCTGCTACTGAGTGCGTGCGTGCGTGGCGTGACACTGTGAGCTGTGAAATTCGTGTAGAATGCTTTTACATCTGTCAGCTGTTGTTTGCACGGAATAATGGCTGGCTGTTGCTGAATGGACAGGTTTGCTTTTTCGGTTCACTAGTGCATTTTTCAGGAGACTCCTGGGAGTTGTCGCTGGAGCTACGGAGTTCGTGCTTTGCGCGGCGCTTTCGGCGGGTCGCCCTGTGGAAAGAGACCGAGCCATGTAGGATAAAACCCGGGTCAATGAAGTCTTTCTGGTGACTGCCGATTCCATCGACGATGAACCGTATATTTCGTGGAGGACTTTTGTGTTGGCATTCTGGAGGCGGCATTATGCACAGTGTACCTGTGCAGGCTGTTGGCTTGCCGAGACTTCTGTCTGTTCCACTTTTCACATTGGGCAGTGAGGAGCATTTTGTGTGATATTCACTGGCACGGGAACGGAGCATAATGGGGACGACCCGTTGCCGTGACTAAGTAACTAACTAACTAAGTAAACAGACAACTCAATAACATGACATTACACATGACATACAATACAATAACCGTACATTACAGTAGACAAACAACACAATAACATGACATTACACGAGTCAAACAATATAATAACCTAATATTCCAAGACGTAAATGAGGGTTACTCCACAAAATTGTGCAAACAAATTATGAATACACTTGAAATATTAGCTGTAATTGTGTGTTTATTTATTTTATTCAGAAATCATAATGTGAAAGGGTAGAATACTGTCACTGTTGAGAAAACAGTAAATCACAAACTATGAGAACATTTTCCTACATAAAAAATCTGCTTCACTTAACATTTTAATGTGTAATTCTCAAAACCGTGTATTTAAAACAATAATTTAGACTGTTTAACAATGTATTCCTATATAACGGTTTATAAAAGAAAATCAAAAGGTGTTTTCGCAATCAAAACTGTTAACTAAACTAAGTGAAACCCAATTCTGTCCATCGCTTCTATGAAAGTGTCTGCCAGGGTGTTTAGGTTGTGGTGTGAAGCCAATACTTTTTGAAGTCGCTTAAAGTGCGACTTTTATGTGACTTTGTTTTTTTTTAACCCAGTACTCTTTGAAGTGAACATTTTAACTGCATCTTGTTCTCGATAATAAAGAACTTATGACTTTTCAGAGAAATATATATAATCTCGGAACATATTAAACTAAGTGAACAATTCTTATTACTTGCAGTTGATCAATATTTTACAGTCGGGACAGTTTCGCGTCCGGAGAATGTTTTCGGGACACTGGAACAAAGCATCTGATACCGGCACTGTCCCTGTAACATCGGGACGTCTGGTCACCATGGTCATGGACCATCCCGCAATCGGGGCATGTGAACTTAAGTTGTACAGAAATATGCCTACGGTAGCCTGGGGTAAGCCGGTCTCTCTGGCTGTGGGGTTACAACACTTTCTCTCTGTAATCCCGTTTATCACGCAGAGTCTCGTAGCGGAGCGAGAGCTGAGGCGGTTCGACCCCCGCTCGTGACTTGCGGGATACTGAGCCGGCCGCTCAGAAAGCAATGGCAAACTACTGAGCGTAATCTTGCCAAGAGATCAACATACAGCTGAAAGATGCTGGTGTTGACAGCTAAGTCCTGTAAAGGATATGCTAAATAAAAAAAAAAAAAAAAAAAGCCTGGGGTAAAGGGCAGACAAGTACTGACCTTCTACAAGATCTGAATATCGTGAATATCGAAGAACCTGGCTCATTAATTGTATGATGTCTCGGAAAGTGAAATGCTCTGGCTGTATCAGACGTTGCTGTGGTTTCAACAGAACAGCTATGGATGACATGATTCATGGAAGGAGAGGCTGGGGTCGACCTGCACAAAGAAGATTACCGGACACGGAAGCCACCTTGGGCATGGAAATGTGGGAAGCAGGACAACCGGCAGACCATCGAATTTTGTCGGCGGGCTATGATGAGAGCAACGAGCTGTCAATGACGTGCCACATGATGATGATGATGATCCCAAATATGCTTTATTACAGTAATATGGAAGATATAATTAGGCACGCTTGGCTACTATATCTGATTAAGTTCTTTACAACTGTTGCTCTCTAACAATTTCAGAAAAGGATAAGACAAACCTTTGATGTCAACTTGACTGACCAGCTCTTCTGGTGTGTGTTGTTCATGTTTGTCTTTGAACCCATGCATAGATGTATGGTAAGTATTATAACAATTTCATTGATTACTCGTTAGTCTTTAGCCGGTCATTATCGAGTATCTTTTTTTTTCCCTCACAAAGTACTACAATTTTGCTTATGCTCTGTTCACGCAAAGTCACTGAAATGACTTGACGCCAGGAACACCTGGTTGACTGTAAGGTGCTCTTCAGCGTTGATAAGCTAGATGCGGAGACAATACGGTATTATATTAAAATTCACATTCATTTAAAGTTATGTGAGTATTGGGCGTGTAGTTGAATTATTGCTATCCACACATGTGATATAACCTTACACAGTAAGTGAAGAGAAACTCCCCCGAACATCAAATCCCATCGACAGCAACACATATAGCCTCTATGTCAGCCGTCTACCTCTGAGGGTCTTGGGTTCGATTTCCCACTAAGTCATTCCGTTCACGAGCGAAATTGTATTTGTATTTTTGTTTTCTAAATCGGATACAGATCCGGCTCTGTGATGAAAGAGTTACGGGCGCAATTTTTAATCCCGCATACGGCCTTCGACACTTAGCTGCGGGCGTTTTGGCAGCAGACAGCCTTGCGCTGGTTTTCATAAACGGTATACGTGCCGGTCGTTCAGAAAGCAATTACAAACTACTGACCGTAAAGTTGCCTAGAAAATCACAAACAGATAAAAATACTGGGATTGAATGTGACGTCCTGTAAAGGATATGCAACTAAATTTGTAACCCCTAGGGATCGTCGTTGGAGCTACGGAGTTGGTGATCTGTGCTGTGCTTTCGGCAGGCTGAAAGCCATATGGGATACAACCCAGTGCGATGAAGTAGAACTTCTTGCCTTTCAATCCAGTTTAGGCTTAGTGCGAGGCACATTCAGGTCTTCTATAACAATTATCTCTGCACCTATCTGTGCATT
This sequence comes from Cepaea hortensis, assembly GCA_963921405.1. NCBI lineage: Eukaryota > Metazoa > Mollusca > Gastropoda > Stylommatophora > Helicidae > Cepaea > Cepaea hortensis. Next base: position 53,769,566 of record OY992891.1, read on the forward strand.
ATTTGTCACATGATAATGAATGCAGGAACTAATTATTTCTTGTTACGTTTACAGATTGTTTATCAGGGGAATTTCCGCAACGCCTTGATTCGCAGCTTGGGGACAAAACTGACATTTCGTATTTACTGCGTTGTGTCATTCTCATACAGTATTGTGACTTTCTTTCTGTAAGTTTTATTTTGTACGTAATGCCAGGCTGTTACACTTTGTTACACTTTGTAGATCTTGAAGTAAACTGTAATTGTCACTTGTTTACCCGGGAGGAAGTTGGAATCAACAAGCACATCTTCAAACTTATTATCTGTTGGGATTATTGACTGACTTTGGTCTACACTCCTCCCTTCTGTCTTCCCTTCCATATATCTATTTCTTTCACTCTCTCTCTGTTATTCCCTCAACACATACTCCGACAACAGTTCCTTTCAACGATAAATAAAAGATTTATTAATAAAAACTATGTCTGGTGTATGTATGGATATTGTCTATGTAGTTGGTATGTTCTTCTAGTGTGGATGCCAGATAAGATGTTGATAGATAGTCTCCGTGTCTTCTCTCGTCTCTTCTCTCGGCTAAAGTACAGGACATTACATAGATACAACGGAACGGTCTCACCCTGAATGCTCCGTCTGCTTGAGTCTGTAGATATATCCGTGTTTTGTAAGGAAAAATGTTCACCACTGTATCAATGTACTTAAACCGATCACTATATATGCTGTCAGCTTATACTGAATGTTCTTTTTCTCTTTTATATCGTTCCTAATTCCATCCTGGAAAACACATCGAGTTTCTAGTATTCTCTATTTTTGTCCTGTAAAAGTTCTACACTGGATAGTTCGTAATTGGTATAGACACTTGGTATGCGCCTGGCAACTCTTCGATACTGAGTCATTTGAGTCTTTCTATTATGGTATAGGATCTCTATTTTCCGTTCTCTGTCCTCTTTTCTTTTTACGATGACACTTCTTTTCTTTCCTTTCTTATGCACAAGTGTCGGGCTTGATTATTTGAAAGTGCTTTCTTTTGGGTTATCAACACTGAGTGATCTTTACCACAGCCATCTGTGTTATATCTTCGTTGATAAGTACCGCACTGGTATTGGAACCTTATAATTATCCTTGTCTGAATTGGGAGTACTAATGCACAATAGATACACAAACGTTCCTCCGAACGCAGCACCACCCTTTTCATACTCCCTTGTCTCATGGAAATCAAGAATCACACTCACTTCCACAAAGAAGTGGCCACTCTTTATAGGTCATTTTTGCCGCATAGTCCTTGACCTTGCTTGACACCTCAAGTCAATACTTCATTATCACCGTTAGTGGAAAATTACTGATCTGAAACTTTTCCGTTATTTTATAAAACCCTCATTGTTTTGTTCCTTCCCTCTGAGTCTTCTAGACCGCAATATGCTGTGGAAATTGTCCTCAGTAACCCATCTCTCCCCCTCCTTCTCAGCCCCAACTCTCTCTCCACACACACCTGACACTATCTGGGTTTTTCAATCCTGTCTTTATCACCTGACCGCGATCCTGTCCAACAGTGCTGTCTGCCTTTGTCGCAAACCTATTTGTCCACGCGACAGGTTACCTGTGCTGTCGGTGGGTCACTTCCGTGTCTTGACCTATAAACACATGCGCCTGGTCGCTCAACCCGACATTTCGTGATGTTTTTGACCAGTGAATTAACCTCGTCATCCTACACTCTCGTTGACCTGTGCCGCTGTAATTTCTACGTTAACACTTCAACCCGTTAACATTAGGGGTCATTGACTCCGGTCACACCGTTGTTGGTTATCCTTACTGTTTTGTTTGTTAACCCTTCTCCTACCTGGTTAGTCGGTGTATAAAGTCGTCTATCTGGGAATCATTAACTCTCAGTATTCCACGACAGTAATATTGTATTGTTTTTGTTATAATAAATCGTTCTTTCTTCACATAATGATAGCAATAACGATATTGACTTGGATTTGATTATAAACTATATTTGCTTAACTGATTCACTGCCAAATAATAAATGGGTTTGGACCAACAAAAATTGATGGCAGAAAATAGGAAGTAGGGGTGTGTCACAGTAATGATGTAAATCATTTTAATGGTAGCAGATATATTGTATTATATATCAACTTAAACGAGATTGCACAAGGAACACGTTCATGTTAATAATTGCATTGAGGGCTATGGCAGCAATCGGGGTAGAGTACAGGATGCTGTACAGGCTCTTTCAGCAGTTAATAATGTATGTCACTGAGTATGGTTTGGGGCTCCTGACAGTATCAAAGAGCCGGCTTGAAAGATTGGAGTGCACACAAAATGCTGCTATTCGGGTAATCCTGGGGTGCACAAAGGACACACCAATGATATGCATGAGGCATATCTTGGCGCTACCAACACTGACGGATAGGCATAGGGTCCTTCAAGCGAAATGGTACCTGAGAGTTGCCGCAGATAGGGATCACCAGCTGCACGCAGCCATGGATATAGTCACAGGTCATAGACTAAGACGAGGCAGGAACTTTCTATACGTCAGGTGTGTGATCTAGAGACCAATAATCGTGAAAAAGAGGGTTGAAATACTGGAAGACATGACGGACTGGCACAAGGTAATAATAACACTGGGTTGTGAGTGCAGGGAATGGGCAGTGGGCCGCACTGAGTTTGAAGTGCAACAGCTGATCCAGAGCAACGCACATCAAGGTGACATAGTCATCTACACCGATGGGTCAGTGGTGAAAAACAAACGTAGTGTTTGGGGTTTTATTGCAAAGGCTAATGGACGAGTCTTGAAAAAGGAGAGCCTGGCATATGAGACTACGACCTCCAGCATGAGAATGGAGGTGGATCAGTAACAACGGCACTCCGTTGGCTGGTGGAGACTACTGCAACACACACTGCATTCATTACGGATTCAAAGAGTATGCTTGGTAAGGTGGAGAAAGGAATGTTTCGTGTGGAATGGCTATCGTCGCTTCTGAGGTCACAGATTGTGAGAATTGTATGGATATTTTGCCCTGGCCAAGCGGGGGTGCGGGGGAATGAATAGGCTGATAGGCTAGCAGGGAATGCACCTCTTGGTGGTAGATTGCCAATGAACAAGGGGGAGGTGGTCGTGCACTTGTGGGGCCAGGTGGAGAAGGCGGAGGAACAGATTGAGAACCCATATGTGGAAAGAATGAGATTGCGGGGGATCGGCAGGGGTTCTGGAAGAATCTCAAAACTGAGATTGAAGACCAGGAGGACTTTTAATCAGATAACGGTGGGAACGATTAGTAGTATGACTCTTCGCTGGCTGTTGAACGAGAGGACGGAGCACGTATGGGAATTTCCTGAGGGCAGTGATGTCTGTTCTCAACTCAACTCAACTCAACTCAACTCAAATGCACTGAATAGCTTACAGAAACTGGGGTACTTTTATCAATGTAACACTTATCTGGTTGACAGTAAGGTAAATGGTCTGGCATATGCATGAGTGGCAGAAACAAAAGTGTGGAATCGATGACAGTAACAACTGTCTGAATGTGTAGGGCTTTGATAATAACTGACTGTGAAATAATGAAAGACCTGAATTGATTACAGTAACAACTGTCTGAGTATGTAGGACTTTGATAATAACTGATTGTGAAATAATGACAGAAACAAAAGACCAGAACTGATTACAGTAAGAACTGTCTGAGTATGTAGGGCTTTGATAATAACTGACTGTGAAATAATGACAGAAACAAAAGACAACAACTGATACATTAAGAACTGTCTGGGTGAGAAGGCCTTCAGTAAAAGCAAGAACTGGTGTAATACGTGAGTTTCACGGCATAGATCTAAATGTCAGATTGGGTCTTAAAGGAGATTTAATAATACGACGTCGCTGATGACAAAAGGGGAATGAAAGTGAAGCAATAGCAGACACCAGATATATACTGGATAGCATATGCCTCGGGAAGACCTGGCCTGTCTGTCTGTCTGTCTGTCTGTCTGTCTGTCTGTCTGTCTGTCTGTCTGTCTGTCTGTCTGTCTCTGTCTCTGTCTCTGTCTCTGTCTCTGTCTCTGTCTCTGTCTGTCTGTCTGTCTGTCTGTCTGTCTGTCTGTCTGTCTGTCTGTCTGTCTGTCTGTCTGTCTGTCTCTCTCTCTCTCTCTCTCTCTCTCTCTCTCTCTCTCTCTCTCTCTGACTGTCTGTCTAATATATGTTATTTTTTCAGCAACATCTAACCACGTATTACATGCAATTTAGTGTAAAAACCATAGCTTATAGCCACGTATAAAGAGGAATATCTATATAAAATAGGAAAGCAAAGGCAAGCTAATGGTTTCTCTACCTCGGAAAGTTCAATTTAATCTGTGGAAGAATTTAATGTCGAAGTCAAAGACGTAGCAACAAAAACCTGATCTTCGGCTTAATATCACAATTTATTGCACAACAAATATGTGGTTTGATGTAAAGCAATGGTGGATATAATCTTCCTTGACCTGGACTCACACATCAAGAGATGGAAGAGCTGTAGCAATAAAGTTGGCAGGAGAATAGCGACAGAGATGAAAACCCTTCATAGAATGTTTATCTTGACACGACGAAACAAATAAGAATAGGGTGACACAAGAAAGAAAGCTAAGAGAAAAAATGCCAGCATTTGATTTTATGGAAAGACGACGAGTCAAATGGTGTATGTTGGAACACAACTACCACGAAACATTACAACAGACCGCACTGACAAGTCAGTACAGAAGAGCAAGAGGTAAACCAAGAAAGATGTGTACACAGCCCATCCAAAGGCCGAAGCCATAGAGGTCTTTTGATTGTGATGCCGAAATAAGGGAGCGGGAGAAGTAAGTTAACTAGAGCTGTATTTGCTTGTATCTTTTCTGTTGCTTTTCTTCACACAACTTTTGTGGTATCTTAAAAAACAATCTCAGAAACACCAGCTGACAGGCACACACAAAGTGTTTAAGAAGCAGACAATCATACTACAGGGAGTCTCTGTGGCGAAGTGGTCAAGCCGTTTGACTTGTGATCCGAAGGTTGTGGGTTCGATTCCGGGCCGCACCCTTCGGTTTACGAGTTAAATGTTTCGGAGACTCCTGTGGGTCGTCGCTAAAAGCTACGGAGTTCGTGCTTTGTGCGACGCTTTCCGCGCTGCGGAAAGAGACCGAGCCATATGGGATAAAACCCGGTGCGATGAAGTCGACCCTGTCGACTTTTAAGCGACTTTTTTTTTCAATCATACTACGAGGAATAGGCCTACAATCACACTATGAATAAGACAATCACACTAGGACAATAGTATCTTCATTAAACGGCATAAACCATTACAAGCAAAGAAACTCACTAGGCGTTGTATTTGTTTATTATTCCAGTTTTCAGAAGGTTGCAAACACACAACCTCGTATGCGGGACCTGCAAAGGAACGAAGCCCTGCTGATTGGCTACGTGTTTGCACTGGCGGGATTTTGCATGAAGGCACACGTTCATATGACCAACTCTGTGGCCTCAATCATGGGAGGTAACCATATTGTCTTTTGGTAAATTTTAGCTTTAAGTCAGGTCTTAGTCAGATATGACTGATCTACCGTATGACAGTAGACGATACTACCTGCTTTCTGCTGGCGCCGAATGTTGGGCGGTTCACCAAACCCGACACCCCACATTGTGCCAACAGCTTCGGGCAGCGGTGTGCAATTAGGAGTGTACAAGCCATACTCTATTGCAAGGAAATGCAACCTAAAGTTTAAATGTCATGGCAGGGCAGACCAGATCTTAAGCCTTGGTCGGCAACTGGTCTAGGACGGAAGCTCCGAAAGACGGACGGTCAGAGCATTGCTTTACTGATCCGGCATCTTCTGCAGTTTGTCTTGTTCCAGACGTATGGTGTTGCCTTTCATCTGGAGTAATCTAGACAGGCTGAGAGAGGGATCATGCTGCATGGGCAACACATGGTCTCTAAATTCAGCCCAGGCTTTTTGTATGGATGGATAATTCTGTTTTACAAACTATCGTCTGTCAAAACGTCAAGGTGCCATTCAGTCAAATATTAGCTGCCGGTTATAGGTCTTCACCCTGTCAATGAATGAGCAATAAGAGAAAGTTTAAATTGGGCATATTCAAGCCTCTCATTGTCACTGAACGTGAGATGTGCACATGTGCTTGCTTGCTTGCTTGTGTTCGTTGGCTTGAGCTCCAACGCGAAGTCCTGTATGTCGGATGAAGACATCCTGTTGTCCAACATCAGTGTGATGTCATACAGGACCTGAGTTTTGCGTGAGTATCCGTTGTCCCATGTCTGGCTTATTGGTGTGCAGACTGGTGGTTCCTCGCCGTACAGGCAGACACTCTCCGACTTCGGAGGAAGTGCACATGTGTATCGTCAACGAACTGTTGCGCTGCATTACGCAGATTACCCTATTAAATGGAACAGCTGCTTCAACCATTCGTTCGAGGCATTAAGGCTCCATGGCGAAGAAGTTACTGACGCAGTTCGTAATTCCGCATACCGCGTTTGAAATATAGCCGATGGCGATTTGAAAGCAGACCACCTTGCCTTGGTTTTATATGGTATAAGTGCCGGTCGTCCAGAAAGCAATGGCAAACTACTTAACGTAAACTTGCCAAGAAATCTCAAACAACCAAAAATTCTGGTGTTTACTGCGACGTCCTGTAAAGGATATACAACTAATTTAAGTCAAGGACGAGAAGTCAACATTTTAGTCAAACTGACCGGTTGTATGGGTTGAAACCAGGGAAACACACGTAGATATGCTCTGTAAGATGAAGCCAGTGTTTTGTTGTTCTTGCCTTTCGTGTGCTTTGGTTAAAACAAGAAACTCATGTTTAAGTTGCTGATCTGTCAAGGTCTAGGAGACTGCCCACAGAGAGTAACGGCAGTAAGAGGAAGAATAACAACAACCACTGACCTCGAATGAGATATAGATAGTGGAGTACAACTGAATGAAAGAACAGTTAATACAATTTTAAACACCAGTTTACAAGTGAACTGAAGCGAGCATGGATAAAATTCTGCGAACAGTTGCTCAAAATGTGCCATTTTGAAAACATTTTGACGACCATAGTGATGATTGGTGAGACTGTGGTTCCCAATTACGACCACCGATTCAAATTTGCCAGGATACTTTCCAACATCTGTCAAACTAAGGTCACAGAAAAAGGATGCTGACTGTTATGTTTTTGACGCTAACGGTGTTTTATTGGGGGGGGGGGGGGGGGGGATTATCCGTAATCTGCCACATGGCAACACGGTTAATGTACAGTGAATGCAGGTCCTCTAAAGAAACTAAAATAAAGGCTGTGACCAGGAAACGAGGCAGAGATTAACAATATTGGTGGGATAAGGACAGAACTACTAAATACAGCAAAGGATATAAGAACTTAGCACGCACTCACAATCTTCGTTTGCTTCAAGACAATGCTGCCTCTCACAAAGCTCAACTGGATGCCAAGGATTTGAATATTGAGATTCTTCAAGAATGCGTTCTTTTTGACTGCATCGGACTTTGTACTTTTCCCCACAAAAAAATAGTTCAAACGAAATAATTTTGACAGTGATAAAGAAATAATACTGGCTTGTGATAAGCGATTCAGTTCTAAACCTAGAGTTCTCTATTCCCAATGCGTTATCAAGGTCACCAGAGATGGCATAGGTGTGTAAATTCAAGAGATGGGCGTATTGCCGAGGAATACACAGCATACACACATTCAGTTCTATGTGAAACGTCTTTCATAATCTCGGGTAAAGACACATGATCAAACCCCTGTACTAAGACGCTCTGTAAAGAGTTTGTTAAAAATTATCTAGCAGATAGGATGATCAGTGAGCGTCTTGGTGTAAGGGTTAGGATGTTGCGCTGACAATGACATGAGAACGGTCGGAGGAGGGCTCGATGCCAGCCCTCGTCGTTCGCTAAGGGATGGAAGTACTGAACATCTAAACTTCGGTGCAATCAGGCCTAGGAATATATGATGGTCTAACACTTTACATGATCAGATGGTCAGTCACACAACAACACTGCGCTACTATCAGTTTGCGACATAATAACATTAACATTAACTAAAGCGGGAACAGAGTAAGAGGATCATCCCAGCATTGACTGGTTTATGGTTTGTGGAATAGCAGAAGCAACAAGGAACACTTAGTTATCCACCCACTCAACGACCCTGACCGTACAGCAGCTCTACCGTGAGCATTGTCTCATAACCTGGATAGCAGAACTGCGGGAAAGTAGCTTTGGTCGGCGTGAGACTGTACGTGTTGCCAAGTACCATTTTACGGTGTAGTTACACTGCGCTCAATGATAGTCCTCCAGCTCCGATAAAGTGCTTAGATTCCCTTAGAAAAATACCTCCTTTGGGTGCATATGTAACCACTTATGCACTACCTGCTGTACCTCTTCATCAGACCGACAAGTTTTGAAACGTCCTATACTACTCGTACACTTACTGGACTGACAGGTATGCATTACCATACTGGACCTTCATTCGCCGATTAATTGCTAAATGTGTCACCCTTTCACTGATCCAAAAACGGATAACAGAACGCTTTTCCTCTTAGATGCATGTCATAAGTGGCAAGGCCATCTTTAAATTGTCCTTATGACGTCACAGTATTCACACACTCTGAACCGTTATGTCACGTACTTAACCTACTTGACATCCTTAAGAACAATATTGTCAGGTTACAAGACAATGGTGTGATTATTTTAATTTCTATCACATTTTTAAGGTTTTTATTTGAAGCCCCCTTCGTGTGTGTGTGTGTGTGTGTGTGCGTGTGTGTGTGTGTGTGCGTGCGTGAGTGCGTGAGAGAGAGAGAGAGAGAGAGAGAGAGAGAGAGAGAGAGAGAGAGAGAGAGAGAGAGAGAGAAATTGGGTTCATATACGGACGTGTCCAATAATTTATCGTGATCTGTGCAAAGGGGCACAATATACTGTAATCTGCCCGTGACATAAATATCTCAGGCATCATGTCCCTTATCGGTTTAATTTTATGTACTGAAGTCGTGAGGAATGCCAGATAAAGTATCGACAAGCAATAATTATGACCCTTTTGTAATTAGAGGAGCAGACAGACCTGCGTTTCGGTATGCTGACAACACAGCATAACTATCAACATCACAAAAGGGAACTAAGATTATAACACACTCAGAGCAAGAGCGATGTGGAAAATAAAAATACTAGAAAACGACAACCGGTAACACAAATATGTCAAAAGATAAATTTATCTGTTTTTGGAGGGGAGAAAATACAGAACATTGGACGATTTGAACAAAGCGGTTCACTGTTGGTAACGGGAGGAGATGTTTCAGAAATTCAAAACAATGTTTTACCGTATTGAATTTGAATAACGAAGAAACAAAGTGTAAGATTGCACGATGTATTCCTTGGCCTATGTAGCTGCATCTCGTCAGGTACATATTACAGAAATCACACAACATAAAGTAATTAGATTAATCATTAGAGCTGAAATATTCAGCACACTTATTCACACAGTAATTCCAATTGTCTAACACTGCAATTTTAGACAATATCATGTCTTTCTGTTTGCACAACATTGGCTTCTGTAAATTAATGATGATTGCTTCTGTTACCTTTAATACGCGATAATTTTGTGATAAGCAGCACACGAAACGTGTTGTTCCTATCAATCACGTGACTAGTTTCCAAACTGTGCCGACCAATCGATGTCGTATGAGTTTTGTTGTGTGTCGGCTTGGTCAGGTTCCCATCGTCTTTGTGTATTATTGTGTCAATCCAATTAGGTATGTGCTTGATCACCCTGTTATTTAACTGCCTCTCTGTTCTGCCGTTGTAGGTTGACTGTCACTTGCATGTAAACTGATAAAAACAATTGGATTTGGCGTACAGAGGAAGAGGTTGTTTTACTGCTCGGGTGGGAATAGGTGTGGTTCTATATCTCATAACTGGAGTTGCAGCACAGAATGTTTCTGCCGGCTGCTGTAAAGAACCTGTCCATAGACGTTCAAATTCACTACGGCAAAATACAGGTTCACTGTCAGGGTGAGATCGAAATGTGACGTCAGAAATTACAGGAACATGAAACATTGCTCTACAAAAACTAAAATAGTTACAGAACTTTATGAAATGGAACAGACAGAACAACAGTCACAACAGAGAGAACATGCGTACACCCTGTGGTAACACATGGGTGTAATACTTAGACAAGGAATAAATCCGTTGGCATCGAATATAAGTGTTACAGAAGAGCACTAAAAATCGAATGTACAAACAAACACAGAAACAAAACAGAAAGAGAGAATCAACAGATGTATCCAACAATAACTGACTATAGAAGAGTTAGTAGTATGTTGTTTTTGGACAAACATTGAGAAAGTGAACTATGTAGGTATGCGAAAGCCATGAGAGCAACGGTGGCATCGTGAATAGTCTACTTGCCTGACCAGATACTGTTCCAAGTTCAATCCCCAGCCGAGGTAGGATTGTCGCAAAGTGTCTCCAGGGTGGACCCGGCCTAATAACCAAGGCACCGGGACATGTTCGTATTTTCGTTAAGTTTTTCTGAAAAGGAATGCCAACGCCAGATGGAAATGGCCACACTGCCCCATACATTTCGTGGCCTAGAGGAAGACCACATCGTAGACACCATTTTCTTCTTCGTTTTCTTCTTCATCCACACCTCAAACGTCAGCACAGAAAGCAGCAGTGAACGCAAGCTTGTAGTCATCCCCACAGAGATTGTCCGCAAATGGAGCGGGTGTAGACCAAATTATTTTGCACTGTCCTGCATATGTTGGACATTCCTGCAACAAATGTCTAGGTGCCATTTTACCAGACAGATGCAACACGTGATAGATAATATTGACACGACAGCAACGATTACAGGGCGTGTGGCTTGCGATAGAAATTCCTAAAGACTTATCAGCGGGAAATGGCAGGTCTTAGTCAGGTATGAATGAACTACCTTATTGACAGTAGATAATACTACCTGCTTTCTGTTAGACGGCGCTCACCAACACGACACCTCACATTGTGCCAACGGCTTCGGGCGGAGCAGCACAATTTGGAGGATATACGCCTTACCCTAGTGTGAGGAAATGCAACTTATAAATTAAATGTCATGGTAGGGCAGACCAGGCCCTAGCCTCGGTCGGTAACCGGTCTAGGATCGAAGCTCCGACAGGCGGACAGTTAGAGCATTGCTTTCCTGATCCGTCAGCTTCTGCAGCTTGTCATATTCCAGACGTATAGGTTTCACTTTTCCCCTGGAGTAAACTATTCAGGCCATGTGAGGTTGTCATGCTCCGTGGGCAACACATGGTCTCTACAATTCAACCCCGGCTTTGTACCGTGGAGAAGTATAACGCCATCCCTGGTGTACTTGTACCATACTAGGTGTACTTGTGGATTTGTACTATGAACAAACAAAAAAACACACACACACACACACACACGCACACGTGTGTGTGGGCGTATGTCTGTGTGGGTGGGTGTGTGTGCGTGTGTGCGTGCGTGCGCGTGCATGTGCGTGCGCTTGCGTGCGTGTGAGTGCGTGTGCGCGCGAACGCATATATACATATAAGGTTGTTATGGGAGCGAGGTTCTTCAAAGGACATGCTACTGAATGAATGACTCAATGAATATATATTGACATGTTTATTTACTTATTGCTTGCTGGTTGCTTGTGTTAGCTGGCTGTGAGCTCCAACGTGAAGTCCTGTATAACGGACGAATACATCCTGTTGTGTGATGTCATACAGGACCTGAGGTTTGCGTGAGTTTCCGTTGTCCCATGTCTGGCTTATTGGTGTGCAGACTGGTGGTTCCTCGCCATGCAGGCAGATACTCTCCGACTTCCGAGGAACCATCGATCCTACTGATGTTAGCCAGGTCCCCGAAGGGACCTGTTACCCAGGACGCACGGCGTAGACGTGTCAGCAGGTCTTGGCCAGTATAGATTCCAGCCCTGGTGCCTTGGAAACACCTCTGCGTCCTTGTATAGTTATTGTTGAGTTTGCATTAGCAATTGTAAATGGTTTGTAACATCAAAACTAGTCTGTCATTGGCAGCAATGTGTTTTGTAACAGTAAAATGAGTCCACGTTCTTCGAGCCTGTTTCATTGAAATCTGTTTCCCCTCACATTATGGCAAAGTAATATATTTACAAGATATTATTGTGTTGTTAGCAACTGTGGGTGTTCTATAATATTTTGTGACATCAGATATTTCTAAAATCATATTTTTCTGCTTGTTTAATGTAGATGGAGGTGGGTAGTCGTAGTTTACATCGTTGTCTTTACTTTGTAAGTGTTTGCTAGTTTTGTTTTCATAATTATGTTAGCCACCGACTTATGTAAATGTTGCATAATTCTACCTAGCATGTTCTATGTTTATAAACACAAAATATATCTTTCTTAAGCGTTTTCAAATCTATGCGCTTTAGTCTTAACCCGAATGTTTACATTTTGAACATTACCTGCACTTACCGGATATTATTATTATTATTATTTTTTTGAGTTTAAACTTGCGGCAATTTGTGGCTGAAGCGATAAAAATAGTGAGGATATTTTTGTACTCTCGCCACGTGTCTGTGTGTTCTGCAGGTAAATGAACTTACAGTGGTACTTTTGGTTGAAATATCATACGGATGTGTCTGTGTGTTTTGCTGGTAGCTGAACTGACAGTGGTACCTTTGGTTGAAATAGCATACTGCCGTGTCTGTGTGTTTTGCTGGTAACTGAACTGACAGTGGTACTTTCGGTTGAAGTATCATACTGCCGTGTCTGTGTGTTCTGCTGGTAATTGAACTGACAGTGGTACTTTTGGTTGAAGTATCTTGCTGGTTTTTGGTTGTGTTCTGCTGGTAACTGAACTGACAGTGGTACATTTGGTTGAAGTATCATATTGACGTGACTGTGTGTTCTGCTGGTAACTGAACTGACAGTGGTACATTTGGTTGAAGTATCATACTGCCGTGTCTGTGTGTTCTGCTGGTAACTGAACTGACAATGGTACATTTGGTTGAAGTATCATACTGATGTGTCTGTGTGTTCTGCTGATAACTGAACTGACAGTTGTACTTTTGGTTGAAATATCATACTGGTTTTTGGTGGCATAATGGTTAGTGCTCATGCCGGCCAAGTCAGTTGTCCACGTTCAATCCACAGCAGAGGCAAGATTATTTTGTTCCCACCAATATTGATCTGGAGTAGATCCAGCCTTATCTAAACGCTTATCAGGAAATTTGCCTTTCACTTGTCTGGAAATGAAAGGCGACGAGGAACGAAACTGGTCACTTCATCTCGTAGTTCGTGACCTGTAAAATGGTAACGCCTGATCCTACACATCCCAACCGTAGTGTCTGCTATGGAACGACACTTACCTTTCTTATATTACTGTTTAAAGATAATTATTTACTCATTTTCCAGCTGCGCTTATTTGTCCATTGCAGGTCAACACTTTGGCATCGACATCCTGAAGAAGACGGCTGTGTTTGGTACGAATGATTACTACTACCACCCTTTAGGCACAGCGTCTGTCATGGTTTACTTTGGACTATCTGTCATGTGAGTTGATCCCTCTTGGCATCAAATGTTGACAGTGGCATGTTGTTGTATTAAAGACAGACTCCATCAATACATATAACATGCAGCAATTACCCGTGGCAGATATTTACTTGTCGAAAACAATCCAGCATCAGCTCTGTGCTGACTGTGCACTTCTTGTGGTAAAGTTGTTTGGTGTGTTAGCTTAGATGGAAATCTTCTGGTAAAGTTGTTTGGTGTGTTAGCTTAGATGGAAATCTTGTGTTCATCCTCTAGATTAAAAATAAGACGCTAACCTGCTGAAAGATATGTTTAACGTTGCACAGCCTGCATGTACCTTCTCTTCAATTTAGAACGTCGTGTGTGAAGAGATCTATATGGTATATGTCAAGTACCTTTCTATAGCTTCCTCGGTGCCATCTATATATTAGTATAGCAGCATTTTGCTATTTTGCCATTTTGTAAGTACATTGTTAAAGTAGCAGTCTTTCAGCCACTTTATTTATATATGATTTGGCAGTGTTATGGATTTCTTATTTTATTACTATTTAATTCACCAGATGAATAATAATATACGAATTAATGAGCTCATTAAGACTGACTTCAGAACATGATATGGAGGAATACACAGAGACGGACTCACATATCGAAGACATAGAGGGAACACACAGAGACGGACTCACATATCGAAAACATAGAGGGAACACACAGAGACGGACTCACATATCGAAGACATAGAGGGAACACACAGAGACGGACTCACATATCGAAGACATAGAGGGAACACACATAGGTGCATTCACATATCTATGACATAGAGGGAAAACACAGAGACAGACTCACATATCGAAGACATAGAGGGAACACACAGAGACGGACTCACATATCGAAGACATAGAGGGAACACACAGGGGTGCATTCACATATCTATGACATAGAGGGAACACACAGAGATAGACTCACATATCGAAGACATAGAGGGAACACACAGAGACGGACTCACATATCTATGCCATAGAGGGAACACACAGAGACAGACTCACATATTGAAGACATAGAGGGAACACACAGAGACAGACTCACATATCGAAGACATATAGGGAACACACAGAGGTGCATTCACATATCTATGACATAGAGGGAACACACGGAGACTCACATATCGAAGACATAGAGGGAACACACAGAGACAGACTCACATATCGAAGACATAGAAGAAACACACAGAGGTGTATTCACATATCTATGACATAGAGGGAACACACAGAGACAGACTCACATATCGAATACATAGAGGGAACACACAGAGGTGCATTACATATCTATGACATAGAGGGAACACACAGAGACGGACTCACATATCGAAGACATAGAGGGAACACACAGAGACGGACTCACATATCTATGACATAGAGGGAACACACAGAGACAGACTCACATATCGAAGACATAGAGGGAACACACAGAGGTGCATTCACATATCTATGACATAGAGGGAACACACAGAGACAGACTCACATATCGAAGACATAGAGGGAACACACAGAGGCAGACTGACATATCTATGACATAGAGGGAACACACAGAGGTGCATTCACATATCTATGACATAGAGGGAACACACAGAGACGGACTCACATATCGAAGACATAGAGGGAACACACAGAGACAGACTCACATATCGAAGACATAGAGGGAACACACACAGGTGCATTCACATATCTATGACATAGAGGGAACACACAGAGACGGACTCACATATCGAAGACAGAGGGAACACACAGAGGTGCATTCACATATCTATGACATAGAGGGAACACACAGAGACAGACTCACATATCGAAGACATAGAGGGAACACACAGAGGTGCATTCACATATCTATGACATAGAGGGAACACATAGAGACAAACTCACATATCGAAGACATAGAGGGAACACACAGAGACGGACTCACATATCTATGACATAGAGGGAACACACAGAGGCAGACTCACATATCGAAGATATAGAGGGAACACACAGAGGTGCATTCACATATCTATGACATAGAGGGAACACACAGAGACAGACTCACATATCGAAGACATAGAGGGAACACACAGAGACGGACTCACATATCGAAGACATAGAGGGAACACACAGAGGTGCATTCACATATCTATGACATAGAGTAACACACAGAGACAGACTCACATATCGAAGACATAGAGGGAACACACAGAGACGGACTCACATATCGAAGACATAGAGGGAACACACAGATGTGCATTCACATATCTATGACATAGAGGGAACACACAGAGACAGACTCACATATCGAAGACATAGAGGGAACACACAGAGACGGACTCACATATCGAAGACATAGAGGGAACATACAGAGGTGCATTCACATATCTATGACATAGAGGGAACACACAGAGACAGACTCACATATTGAAGACATAGAGGGAACACACAGAGATGGACTCACATATCGAAAACATAGAGGGAACACACAGAGGTGCATTCACATATCTATGACATAGAGGGAACACACAGAGACAGACTCACATATCGAAGACATAGAGGGAACACACAGAGACAGACTCACATATCGAAGACATAGAAGAAACACACAGAGGTGCATTTACATATCTATGACATAGAGGGAACACACAGAGACAGACTCACATATCGAAAACATAGAGGGAACACACAGAGGTGCATTCACATATCTATGACATAGAGGGAACACACAGAGACGGACTCACATATCGAAGACATAGAGGGAGCACACAGAGGTGCATTCACATATCTATGACATAGAGGGAACACATTGAGGCACTCATATCTAAGGGCTCAGCTGAGTGATAGATCTTTCTTATGATATTCGTGGTGTCTCTTTGGATGTGATTAGAAGTATACTTATTCCTTCAACAAGGCGCTGTCGTCATCTAGATGTGGCAGATTTGATTCCCAGTGTGTTTAAGCTTTCAATTGTAAAGTTCAGTGTGTGCTCTCATCATTTACTTATTTCGTGTCCTCACTTTGAGTGTCGATCTTTACCTCTTAATGTATTTCTTATGCTACTTTACTTGTTTTAATGATACTATAGAACTATCATTATTATACCATCATCAAGTGCCTTGCCAGCTGGCGTAGGCGTTCATATTCCTACAAAGATATAGGTCTTTGTTCTTAATCAACAATGCTGGTGATATTCCTCTATGCCACCGTCTTAGTACATTCAGCCTCATTTCTCTTGGTCTGCCTCTGTTCCCTTCGATCTTTCCAGTCTTCAAAATGTTTTCCAGTGCCTCTCTTCTCATTGAGCAAAGAAAGATGTTTGTCTCATTCTTATAATTGAGTATAGTGTTCTAGTTTCATTAGCATCTTGCAGACAGTCATTGTTAGTTACTCTTCTAGTCCAAACAATTCGCAACATTCGTCTCAGGAACCACATCTCTATCGCTCCCAAGTTCTTCCTAATTTGTTCATTTACATTCCAAGATCCACTTCTATACAGAAAACAGGTTCTGTATAGCATTTCAGCACTTTCTTTGTTACATTCAGTGGTTTTAACTTATTCCATAATATACACTTCATTTTCTGAAATGCAGCTTTTGCTTGCCCTATTATGTTCTTAATATCTGTTGTGCATCTTCCATCGGATGGTATAATTGTCCCTAGACCCTTGGTTAGAATGTTCCATTCTATGTATATTCATATATGTATTAATAATGGTCATATCAGTAATCACAGTAATCAGAATGACCATAAAAAGAATGTTTTTGTCAACAATAGCCATATCATTGATTGGAATAAATATATAATTAACGGACATGTGTACCAGTGAAGAGAGCACGAATTATACAAGGGTGACCGGAATAGTTTTTCATATACTCTATATGTATATCTATATTTATAGGATATCTATGTTTCCATATGTGTTTCGTACACTCTGTGCTACACGGCTGACTGACTATCCATAGATCACTATGCTTTAAACTAACTTTACTACAATATTACCTTTTCCTTTCAGTCGAGCTAGTGCAGCCGGAATACTGATAACCATTACTCTGGGAATGAGCACCTGTTTGGCTAGCCTCTTAGAGCGGTGAGTTTTTACTTGATAGTCTTAGTTTGTGTGAATACTTCTTTGTTGGTGAGAATAGCTTCTTTGTTGGTGCGAATAGCTTCTTTGTTGGTGCGAATAGCTTCTTTGTTGCTGTGAATATTTTCCTTGGTGGTGGGAATTGCTTCTTTGTTGGTGGGAATAGCTTCTTTGGTGTTGTGAATAGCTTCTTTGTTGATTTGAATACCTTCTTTGTTAATGTGAAAACCATCTTTGTCCATGTGAAAAGCTTATTCGTCGCTTTGAAGAGCTCCATGTTGATATCGTCTGCAATAATACACACTGCAACATTATCAAGGCTCTATTCATCATCAACTATTTCAACTCTTGGTTTGATATGGAAACCTCTTGACGATCGCATGTCCCAAACGCCATTCTTGTGCCATTCTTTAACTATCTAGGGGAGTCGCATGACGAAGTGGTTACACCGCCTGTCTCGGCAACCGAAGGTTATGGGTTCGATTCCGGGCTTCTTTTTGTTCGGGCCACGCGTGCAATTTTCTCGGAGACTCCTGGGTGTCGTCGCTGGAGCTATGGAGTTCGTGCTATGTGCAAATCTTTCGGCGGGCAGCCCTGAGGACAGAGAATGACCCATATTGGATAAAACTTAGTGAAATGAAGTCGATCCTCTGTTGCCTTTTAAATTCCCTTTATTAAAATTTGTAATTGTTTTTCTTTATTGATAGATCTGTGTATATTTTATAAATGTATTTTATTTGTCTACACATCTCATATTCCCAATACATTGACTTCTGGTACTCTTTATGATGTGTCTTCATGTCTCATGATGTGATGGAAGTGATGAAATCCTTCGCTGTTGTATTACTTTAATAAGTTGTCTTTGTTGTGTATTGTTCAAAACTCATTCATTTGTCAAATGTTAATCAGCTGATTCGTCTCATATATCGGGCGGTGACACTTGGCACTGCTAAAGCTTGCTGTCTTGACCATTGTGTCCTTCGGTATCATCACATGAACATATGTCCAGGGCAAAGTCTGTGTGCAACTCACATTCGTGATGTTTGTTCCGTCTTTTATTCTGTAAATATATATGTTTGTTGGGTCAGTTCTGTGCTTTTGCCCTGTTGTATATGAGTGAAGCCGGCTCCCTGGCCTAGGCGTTAGCGACTTTCTCCGTAGTCTCGTATATCCAATTGAGGAACGTAACTTGCGCGAGAATCGGTAGCTGTTTTCGCCACGTTAGTAACTTACGGGATATGTGAGCCGGCCGCGCATAAAGCAATGGCAAACTACTGAGCGTAATCTTGCCAAGAAATCAGCTATCAGCTGAAAGATGCTGATTTTGACAGCGATGTCATGTAAAGGATATGCGTAAAACAAAATATGAGCGAATTGTGTGTGTGTGTGTGTGTGCGTGCGTGCGTGCGTGCGTGCGTGCGTGCGTGTGTGTGTGTGTCTCAGAGAGAAGGGGGAGGGAGGGACAGAGCTAGCTCATCTGTGAGTGTGTGTGGGAGGGTAGGGCTCACTCTCTGTTGGTAGTCATAACGCACTGGCAGTCATTAGTTGTCATCTTTTAATGTGCTGACATTACATACTGCAGTTCTCCTTATTCGAGTGTTAATCACTGCCCATTTCCGTGAACTGCTACTAAATGTTTAACGTGTCGTCATCGTAGCCTGTCAAGTTTCTGTCGATATTTACAGACTATAATTTTGTGTTTGCTTAGTGTTTATCGTGTAATTGTGTCGGTTTGTGTTTGTTTATTCTGTGCTGACGTATACTTTATCCGAAAAGTCCATTTTGTTTCTTGTAATGGTGTTCTAGTAAAGTTTACAATACACTTCTCGTTTTATTGTGATTTATTCATTGCCTATTATTACATTAAACGTTATCGGGTTCAACACCTACACCGGTCACGTGCCTAAAATTGAGTGTTAAAGTCGAATGTATAGAAGTCTGAGTGGGTTCGCCTGATGACAAGGGACACTGATAATAGGGAAAGCTCATTTAGACGCACATATCAGTCCAGTGTACTAGTAGTAGTACCTTGTGTATGGACTACGCTTGGGTTCACAGCTAGCGAAAGTAAGAAAAAAACAGCTTTTTAATATCATCTCTCCTCTCTACATCAGGAATCCTAAACGGACAATGTATCGCTTGTGTCACGTTTTCTTTTATTTATATTTTGTTTAATTACCTACTTACCTATTACTTTAAAGAAAGGTTTCATATTTCATGAAAGTGCCTCTTCACTACGTACCCTTTAGATTTATTTTTAGCAGCTTGTTCACTTCTTCTATCATCGTGTGATATGATAGATGCTATACATATTCTGTTGTGAGTGGCAGTCCTCATATGTAGACATGTTCCCGGGTAGTGGTCACCACGCTGTTCCCTGATCTGCGTATGTAAAACTGAGAGAAAACAGGTTTCGGAGGGAACATTTGATCTGTGATATTACAACGTAATGTGCCTATCAGATTTACGTAAATGAAAATTGCACAACCATGAAAATGTTCAGTGTTCACTGACGCGTGGTCCATGGTGAATCAGTCAATGATGCACCTTAGTTTAGACTGCAGGGCTAGTGTAGAAGTGTGAGATCCACCAACAAACTAAGGTTAGTCAGTTATCTACACTCATTACTTTAGATTCCAGGGCTAGTGTATCAGTGTGAAATCCACCATCAAACTAAGGTTAGTCAGTTAATTACATTGATTACTTTAGACTCATGAGCTAATCTGGCAGCCTGAGATCAGCCGCAAACAACGGGACAGCGAGAGTGATGCTAATTAATTTAGACTCCAGAGTTACTGTAAAAGTCTGGGATCCAACAGCATACGGTTAGTCGGTCACTTATGGTCTTTAGTTTAGACTTCACGGTTATGTAGTATTCTGAGGTCCAGCAGCAAACGAGGGCTTGTTAGTCAATGGTTTAGACCTTTAGGGCTACTCTAGCAGTCTGAGATCTTTGCCGGTCGTTCAGAAAGCAATGGCAAAGAGCTGAACGTATTCTTGCCAAGAAATCACAAACAGCCACAAAATACTTGTGTTGACTGCAACGTCCTATAATGGATATGCAACTAACTTTAACTTCTTAATACTCTAAGTATTAGTTTGAAATTCAGCAACACAAGGTGTTATATCAGACATTGATGTCCCATAGTTTACCCTTGTATAACACTCTGAGAGCGTCCAGATAATGTAGTCTAATGGAGCATATCTGTTTCAGGCACTATGAAGTAGATGATTATGTTGTTGTTGTTTCAGGTATTATCTAAGTAGGGACACTAAACAGAAGCTTCAGCAGCCGCTAGCCACTTCTATACCATGCTCACCGCAAGAAAGCAACAGGAAAGAGGATTAAGACGCTGGACTAATCTAAGAGCACAAATTGATCTCAACAGAACTGTGCCAATGAAAAACAATATTGACATGTTTAGTTTAATATTTCAAGCAGAAACATATTTACATGTTTGCCATACCTCCCTGATTTTGTTCTTATGTACTTTTGTTGCCGGCATCCTGGCCTAGAGGTTAGCGACTTTTCTCCGTAATCTCGTATTCTCTCGTAAGTAACGTGACGACGGTGAGAATCAGCAGTGGTTCGAATCGCGTCGGTAACTTACGGGGTATGTGAGCCGGCCGCTCAGAAAGCAATGGCAAACTACTGAGCGTAATCTTGCCAAAGAAATCAACAATCAGCTGAAAGATGCTGATCTTGACAGCGATGTCCTGTAAAGGATATGCAAACATTTTTGTACTTTTCTTGTTTTGTTTTCGCACTTTCACGGAAGAAGATCTGTAATTTTCCTATACAGTATTGCGTTTAGACATAACACTCTTGATTTCCAGGACTTGGCAATATTGACAAGCTATACTGTAAAATTTTGATTTTGATTTCCATAATAATGTGATGCAAATAAAGCAAGCAGAAACTATATTAGCTGTCATAGAAATGTGGATATCGAGAAATATGGGTGACATTTGAAGGAAGCAATATAGAGGTCATAGAAATGTGGATGTACAGAAGAATGGGTGACATGTTTCCGAAAGAGTATAGATGTCATAGGAATATCTCTATACATATTCAGAAGGATGCGTGACATTTGACCAAAGCAATATAGAGATTTGCCGGTCTCCCTGGTCGAGGCGTTAGCAGCTTTCTCCGTAACCCCGAATACTCTCGTGGTTGACGTGAGCGCACGAGAATTGGAAGCGGTTCGAGTCGCGCCAGTGACTTATGAGAGTATGGAGCCGGTCGCTCAGATAGTCGTGGCGTGCTGATGAGCGTAATATAGACTAGGGATCAACATACAGCTGAAAGATGTTGATGTTGACTGCAATATCCTGAAACAGGATGGAAACGCGGGAAAAAAATATAGAGATTAAGGTATGTGTATGTACAGAAAAATGGGTGACATTTTACCGAAAGAATATATATACAGGTCATAGGAAGGAACATGATAACCAATCATAAGGAGAATGACGCCATTGTTCCTAAGTAGTCATTTATTATATGATATAGTTAGTTGGGTATGCGGTCAGTGAAATGTCAAGTGATCGGACAACTGTTTGGCGGACCCTGTTAACCATTGTCTGCACAGGAAGCGCTACGTGATCATGGGTCAGTATTTGCACCTTGTCTTGTTAAACTGGCCATGTTAGCATGCAATGTTCTATAATTGTATCCTCTTTGTTAATAATAGTATATATCTTTTTATTTTCGATTGAAGAATAAGTTTAACATTAAATTATTGTTCATTAACTAACTTTTGCTCTTCAGTTCTTTCATTTAGTTGGTTGTACGTTTTTTTTTCCTCATGTATGTCCTCAACACTTCCATGCACACTCTTGTCATTGGAAGCATCACGATGGCCGCAGATCAATAGTGGGAGTGGACACGACATTACAAGCGCCTGCTAAGTTCATAAGGAAGGGAAAATAACAAGAGACCGAGAAAATATTCAGCCGGCCGAGATGAGAGGGATCTTCTGCTAAGGACCTGCTAAATGATGATGAAGACCTGACCAGTACGTTAATGACGCGTTGGTAGCTCCAGAGTGATTGATGTGGAGTCATAAGGAAGAATCACAACCGGATCTTAACTGTTGCCCATCAACAGTAGAACGGTCGTCTGTCGTCTCCACATTGGCCATAAGAATGCACATGACGTATTTGAGGTATTGTTAGGTATAATATAGATGGAAGCTTAGAGACAACTCGCAAGATCGATTGAGTAAAAAGCAAGGGAAAGCAGAGAGATATATATGCGGATGACTTGTCCATATGGGATAATCAAGACAAGAGCTGATCCAAGACGCTGGTAATGGTCTAAGATGGCGACCCATGACCGCCCACGCTTATTGGTATGGCACATGATGGTGATGATATAGATTCTATTAAGTAATCTTTCAGCAGGCTCGACATCTGGACTTCAAGAACTCACGCTTAGATTAGAGAGATCTGACGGATCTCATCAGATGGATACTGTTTCAGAACAATGAAAGTCTTGTTAGAAGCGTGTCTACATGTAGCTGTAACACTAAATCACGTATTTAGAGCACGGTTGTGACTTTCGTAATGATCCACTGATATTTCAGCAGGTCATCTCTATCAATGTTAGTATACTACCTACAAATACGAACGAACGAATGACCGAGCGATTGAACGAATAAAATTTATTTTCAAAGTGTTAATAGTTGGGCTTGCAGGCCCGTCTAACATTCTGCCTTTCTATCACTCTCTTTCATACATTATATCATCCACACATCATTCGAGGCTAAATGAGGACAACATCAATATAAAAGATATGCATTATAAAGGCATGGGGTGCATTAACAAATCAGTACTACATGACTCAGTAATATTAATGAATGGTGTGGCAATTGTTATTTAAACAAATTGTTTGCATATCCTTTAGAGTACATTGCTGTCAACATCCGCATCTTTCAGCTGATTATTGATTTCTTGGCAAGATTACGCTCAGTAGTTTGCCATTGCTTTCTGAGCGGCCGGCTCACATACCCCGTAAGTTACCGACGCGATTCGAACCACTGCTGATTCTCACCGTCGTCACGTTACATACGAGAGTATACGAGATTACGGAGAAGAGTCGCTAACCTCTAGGCCAGGCAGCCGGCGGCAATTGTTATTAGCCATGGGGAATATACTGGTCTACCTAACGGGGGCTGGCTGTTATACTAGGGTTTTATTATTATTATTTTTATTATTATTATTATTAAGGGGAAGGTAATCCGTACTGAAATAGTGTTCGAATACATTGTGATTATATGTATATGGATTGGTGATGTCTTTGATTTCTTGTGGAAGATTGTTCCACAACTGAGCTATATATAGATATATATTGCACGATAGACACTTCAAATATCTGACTGTCTTATTATTTCTTGGCTCACATGTTCTTTACTCCACTCATCAATCCTTGTCACTTCAGTGCCATGCACACAAAGAACACTGGAAATATACATAGAGACCGCACAGCTTCCTGGTACAATCTAGATAGCACACTCTCGGCTAGCTTTCATTCTTGAAATATGTTGCATTTAAAGGTCACATGTGCGATATCTCCAATTATCCTATAAATGTCGTGTGTCTTTTGCAGGACGTTTTGATCAACCCCAATCCCTAGTTGATTTCCTAGACGATTTTACCTTTAGTAGATTGCCATTGCTTTCTGAAGGAGACGTCAACGTTGAAGTCAATCGGCTACCCTAACACATCATGAAATATACTAGGACTCTACAATGTTGAAGTCAATCGGCTACCCTAACACATCATGAAATATACTAGGACTCTACAATCGGCTACCCTAACACATCATGAAATATACTAGGACTCTACAATCGGCTACCCTAATACATCATGAAATATATGAGGACTCTACAATCGGCTATCCTAACACATCACGAAATATACTAGGACTCTACAATGTTGAAGTCAATCGGCTACCCTAACACTTCATGAAATATACTAGGACTCTACAATGTTGAAGTCAATCGGCTACCCTAACACATCACGAATACTAGGACTCTACAATGAAGTCAATCGGCTACCCTAACACATCATGAAATATACTAGGACTCTACAATCGGCTACCCTAACACATCATGAAATATACTAGGACTCTACAATCGGCTACCCCAACACATCATGAAATATACTAGGACTCTACTATGAAGTCAATCGGCTACCCTAACACATCATGAAATATACTAGAACTCTATAATCGGCTACCCCAACATATCATGAAATATACTAGGTCTCTACAATCTGCTACCCTAACACATTGTGAAATATACTAGGACTCTACAATGAACGGCTAATAATAAAACGTCGAGCCACTGTCGATGCCATACACTTGAGACTCCACGGTCCATCTGTCCAGTTTGACCAGTGTCCTGGCTAATTCCCACGAAACGCTTTCACGCGATTACTCTCTTTTCGTATTTCACGCATCCCTCGTGGCCCAGTCCCATTTAACCCTTCGTGTAATCCCACGCTTTCCCACTCATCATGCCAACCCCCAGTTTCTAACGCACACGAAAGAACAGCGGTAGAAGAGTCAGTGGGAGACAGAGGGAAATCCTACTTGATGACCTATGGCAGGGCATATCCAAATACCATTATAAACTGATCCAGACCGCGAAGAATTGACTGGAAACAGTGGACGGACATGGACAGTGGAGGGGCATGGACAGTGGAAAGACATGGACAGTGGAGGGAGATGGAGAGTGGAGGGAGATGGACAGTGGAGGGAGATGAATAGTAGAGAGACATGGACAGTGGAGGGAGATGGACAGTGGAGTGACATGGACAGTGGAGGGAGATGGACAATGGAGGGAGATGGACAGTGGAGGAGATGGACAGTGGAGGGAGATGGACAAAGGAGGGCGATGGACAGTGGAGGGAGACGGACAGTGGATGGAGATGGACAGTGGAGGGACATGGACAGTGGAGGGACAAGGACAGTGGAAGAACATGGACAGTGGAAAAACATGGACAGTGGAAAAACATGGATAGTGGAGGGACGTGGACAGTTGTAAAACATGGACAGTGGAGGGACATGGACAGTGGAAGGAGATGGACAGTGGAGGGAGATGGACAGTGGAGGGAGATGAACAGTGGAGGGAGATGGACAGTGGAGGGAGATGGACAGTAGAGAGACGTGGAAAGTGGAGGAGATGGACAGTGGAGGGAGATGGACAGTGGAGGGCGATGGGCAGTGGAGGAACATGGACAATGGAGGAGATGGACAGTGGAGGGAGATGGACAGTGGAGGGTGATGGACAGTGGAGGGAGATGGACATTGGAGGGAGATGGACAGTGGAGGGTCATGGACAGTGGAGGGACATGGACAGTGGAAAACCATGGATAGTGGAGGGACGTGGACAGTTGTAAAACATGGACAGTGGAGGGACATGGACAGTGGAAGGAGATGGACAGTGGAGGGAGATGGACAGTGGAGGGAGATGGACAGTGGTGGGACATGGACAGTTGAAAGATATGGACAGTGGAGGGAGATGGACAGTGGAGGGAGATGGACAGTGAAAAGACATGGACAGTGGGAAAACGTGGACAGTTGAAGGAGATGGACAGTGGAGGGAGATGGACAGTGGAGAGAGATGGACAGTGGGGGGAGATCGACAGTGGATGGACATGGACAGTGGAAAGACATGGACATTGGAGGGAGATGGACAGTGGAGAGAGATGGACAGTGGAGGGACATGGACAATGGAAGGACATGGACAGTGGAAGGGCATGGTCAGTGGAAGGATATGAACAGTGGAAGGAGACGGACAGTGGAGGGAGATTGACAGGCGAGAGATATGATCACCTCCGCCACTTTGTCATGAACATTTACGTACAAGAGAATAATAATTTATACCACTGGCTTGTTCGGGGAGGAAAAGTGGCTTTGATGAGAACTGATCATCTAGCCTCATCATACGGTAGCCTAGAATATGCGAAGTCCGGCCACTTCAATCTTGTTAGGATGTCGGGTCATGGGAAACTTTTTGTAACATTTCAAGTTATCCCAACAGGAGATAATTCGCTGCCAGTTAATGCTCACGAGAATTACAAGGATTGTCTTTCTTATTAGTTATATTCAATTTGTGCATTTCCCACTCGGAATGTCGGGAGTGCTTGTAATGTTATGGGCATGATAGGACGCGGGTTCGACGTATAGCCCAGTCGCTTGCAACGTGAGGGAAGATTGGTCACCTATTGCTCCTTGCTCGGTGATGAAAATGTGATGGCGCTTTCACATCACAACCACATAGCAGAAAACTGCTTCGGGACGCTTATTTGTTAAGCGGGAATACAAGCATGTGAGTCACAGAGTCACTACTTGAGTCCTTTCTCTCGCATTCCTCTTTTCATTCTTTAATGGTGGGTCTCAGGGTGGATTTCATGAGATAAATAGATAGGCCGGAGCCTCGGTGGCTGGATAGGATACATAGGTAGGGATATAGATATTTAGGAGGAAGTGGTTTTTGTCTTTTTTTTTTTTTTTTTTTTGCATATCCTTTAAAGGACATCGCTGTCAACACCAGCATCTTTCAACTGTATGTTGATATCTTGGCAAGATTACCGCTCAGTAGTTTGCCATTGCTTTCTGAGCGGCCGGCTCACATACCCCGTAAGTTACCGATGCGATTCGAACCACTGCTGATTCTCACCGCCATCACGTTACCGACGAGAGTATACGAGATTACGGAGAAAAGTCATAACCTCTAAGCCACGAAGCCGGCAGTACCAGACTATGAAATCAAAAAGAACTACAAATTGACAGACAATACATCGGTCTACACGGCTGAGCTGGTAGGAATTTTGAAAGGACTGGAAATAGCGACAGAGAACCCTCCCATAGAACTAACTATACTTACGGATTGTCTAGGTAGGTAGAAATGAAAGAACAATCACTATGCATATGGTCAGTGGAGTGACATGGAAAGTTGTAAGATATGGACAAATTAACACTCATCTTCGGGCTGTACACGTGTGTACATGAGGAGAAACTGTTAATATGTTAATAAATGCAATCTACTGTGGTGTCCTTTCAATAAATTGTCAGGTTCAGTCAGTACGAGCAATAATTTATGTTCGTTCACTGCTGATAAAGTGGTGCAATGGCCAAACGGATCAGTGCGGTGAAAAGTAGAGCGTCAAGGTTGGTTGGGCTTGTTTGAATGAGAATTACACATACTAGTCAGTAATATCTGGCAATCTTGGTGGGAAAATAAAGAAGGGGACAAACTACTTAGATGTCTTTGTTGAATTACATCATCATCACCGTCATGTACCTATAAGCTGATATAAGCTTTCATCTCACAATAAAGTTAACTCACACTATGTCTCACCTGACAGTACAACATGATGTGTGCATCCCTCTTGTAACATTACAGCCCCCCCCACCCCCCCCCCCCCAGCTAACAATAAAGACATATATCTGCATCTCTCATCTCAGAGTACAGTAAGGTCTCTCATACTTCATCTCACAGTAAAGCAAGATCTCTACATCTCTCATCTCGCAGTACAGCAGGACCTCTGCATCCCTGACTTCACACTGAAGTAAATTGTTTGAATTATGTATCTCATACTACAGTAAGTTCTCTTCATTTCACATGTCACAGTACAAAAAGTTCTCTACACCCCACATGTCACAGTACAAACAGGTTATCTACATCACTCATGTCACAGTACAACAAGTTCTCTACATATCCCGGTACAACACGTTCTCACATCCAACATCTCACAGAAAACAAGTTCTCTACATCCCACATGTCACGGTACAACAAGTTTTCTACACTCCACATGTCACCGTACAACAGGTTCTCTATATCTCACAGTACAAATTCTCTACACCCCACATGTCACAATACAAAAAGATCTCAACGCCCCACATGTCATAGTACAGCAAGTTCTCTACATCCCAAATGTCACAGTACAACATGTTATCTACACCCCACATGTCACAGTACAATTAGTTATCTACACCCCACATGTCACAGTACAATTAGTTATCTACACCCGACATGTCACAGTACAATTAGTTATCTATATCTCACATGTCACAGTACAATTAGTTATCTATATCTCACATGTCACAGTACAATTAGTTATCTATATCTCACATGTCACAGTACAATTAGTTATCTATATTTCACATGTCACAGTACAATCAGTTATCTATATCTCACATGTCACAGTACAACAAGTTCTCTACATACCACATGTCACAGTACAGCAAGTTATCTATATACCACACGTCACAGTACAATCACACATCACATGTCAGAGTACAACACGTTCTCCTATTTAGATGTGTGTGTGGGTGGGGGTTATGTCTGGCTGGGTGGGGATGTGTGTGGCTGGATGGAGGAAGTATGTGTGGGTAGTGAGGGTGATTGTAGTTGGGGGATGTGTGGATGGGTAGGAGATGTGTGTGTGGGATGTGTCTTTGGGATGTGTGTGGGTGTGGTGTTGTGTGGGAGGGGAGCTGGGTGTGGATAAATGATGTTTGTTTGGGTGGGTGAAGGTGTGGTTGGGTTTGCGGGTGGGTGAAGGATGTGTGTGAGGGTGGGGGCTGTGTGCTTAGATGGGTGGTTGGGATGAGTGAGTGTGGGTGGGTAGATAGGAGATGTATGTGTTGATGAGTGGATAAGGGATGTGTGGGTGTTAGTGGTTGAGGGATAAGTACGTGTGTCTAGGGATTTGTGAGGGGATGAATGTATGGGTCTGTATATATCGATTTATTCATACAGTCCATGCAAAATGTTTAGTCTATACTTGACTCAATACAGCTCATCTTCACAATCTGTTAAAAGACCTTTAGTTCCACCTAACTAGCCATTCAGTCTTGAGACAGATTTCTCAAATGGCAAATGTGATACGTCGTTGTCTGTTAATTGATTTCCGCTGGATTATAAAACTGCGATTAGATTTAAGTCTGTAAGTGAAACAAAATCACAGTAGTGACACTTATAGGTGCCATCATGCCTCATCCGTCCAAATGCTTATATAATGACATAGCCTATGACTAAGTAATGTTGGAATATCCACATAACTGTCTGCAATATGTATCCAAACAACCTCTGTTATGCGTCGTCACGATGTATTCTTTTAGCCCATACACTGATATCGCCGACCCCCATATTCTAAATAAAGAGGTGACTGTTGCCGAGCTTATACCCCAACATGAAGTAACACAAAATACGCACAAGACATAAGGGCCCACCCATCCAGGGCTCCCCCCCCCCACCCCCACAGCGCCTTCCCAACCCCAACCCCCCCCCCCCACCACCACACAAACACACAAATACACATACAGGCGGGCGTTTTTCCATAAGTATTTAGCAAAGAGCACAAGGGAAAGAAAGAGAAAACACATAAACACATAGCTAAGATCTAAAATCAGTAATCCACTCGTCTCAATGCATACCACGTATAAAGCACCACGTTCTGGAAGCTCCGAGGGTGACGTGGTCAATACCAAGGCGGTGGCCTCTACTTCCCAGAACAAATAGTTCCAATGTAAGACTGTTTCGATCTGACGCTGATGATATTCCAGTCAATTCTGTTCCAAGCACAACAATCCGATTACTGAAACGTTGTATGGTTTGTTCTAATCTATGGATGCCAATGACGGACACATGGTAAAGACACGGGAAGCAGTGTGTATGTGCTGTTTATAAAGGGACAGAGAAGACAACAAAGACCCAGTTGTTGAGATTCGCGAGCCTGACAAGGTAACACTTTTTGACCGTGAGGAAACAAAACAAATGAAAATATTTGGAGTATTTCAATAGAGCAATATATATGGCTGCCTGGCCTAGGGGTTAGCAGCTTTCTCCGTTAACCCCGAATACTCTCGTGGTCGACGTGAGCGGACGAGAATTAGAAGTGGTTCGAGTCACGCCAGTGACTTATGAGAGTATGGAGCCGATCACTCAGAAAGTCGTGGCGTGCTGATGAGCGTAATCTAGCCTAGGAATCAACATACAGCTGAAAGATGCTGGTGTTGACCGCGATATCCTGAAACAGGATGGAAACGCGGATTAGAATAAGAAGATTTCAATAGAGCAGGTGGAATAGAGAAATTGTCCTTATGTGGGAAATAGAAGAAAAAGAGGAGAGGAGATGCTGTTCGTGGAGAGTTCGAATCCTTGTTGGTAATTACAGCTAAATTGTTTAGGTTGTCTAGCGTGTCACCTAAACTCTGCTTGTTTTCTTCTACTTCCATTAACGCCTATCAATACTTGCGAATGTGTTTAGAGAGCTGGAACAGATGAGCAACAAATACTAGTGTAAGCAATGTCAACTGCATCACAACATGAGATGACAGAGAAGATGACAGAGTCATAATGGCAAGTATGTGGCTAAAGACAAGGCACCGATGCAGGGGAAGTTACGCGGAAGATGGATGCGAGTCTAATCACCTCTTTGTACTTGTCTGTACGATCTGTGTTCACGCAGGACACAGCCTACATGGAGTGACGTAATGTTCATTAGTCCAGCGATCATACAATAAAGGAAGCTACTTTATTTTCAAATGTTGGTTGAGGAGAGACAGTGAATAAACATCAGGAGCTCGGTAATAAAACTAGCGGAGGTCAGCTTGGCCGAATAAATAAGAACCCTCGTTCTTAAACATCTGGTGTGTTGAGGTAAGGGATTCAACCCCAGCACCTGTGAGTTGGACTAACATCTTCACTTCTCGTCCTTGACTCGTGGACGTAAATTACAAGTACCTCTGTAGTCGGAATGGGTCCACCTGATGGCGAGAGACACTGGTAATATGAAAAACTAATCCACACCCATAATCAATCGAGTGCATTAGCAGCAGCAGTAGTAGCAGTAGCAGTAGCAGCGGCAGCGGCAGCGGCGGCGGTGACGGCTGCGGCGGCGGTGGCGGCGGCGGCGGCGGTAGCGGTGGCGGCGGTGGTGGTGGTGGTGGTAGTAGTAGTAGTAGAAAGTAAGTGGACTATGCTTGAGTTGAAAGCCACCAAAATAATAAATACATAAATATTTAGGGTCAATAATATTTTCAGATGAGAAAATGGATAGGTAAATTAACACACTTTCTGCAAGGATTGGATATACATCAAAGATAATTCCACCAGCTTCTATCACAGGACTGGATATACATCAAAGATAATTCCACCAGCTTCTATCAGAGGACTGGATATACATCAAAGATAATTCCACCAGCTTCTATCACAGGATTGGATATACATCAAAGATAATTCCACCAGCTTCTATCCTAGGACTGGATATACATCAAAGATAATTCCACCAGCTTCTATCACAGGACTGGATATACATCAAAGATAATTCCACCAGCTTCTATCACAGGACTGGATATACATCAAAGATAATTCCACCAGCTTCTATCACAGGACTGGATATACATCAAAGATAATTCCACCAGCTTCTATCACAGGATTGGATATACATCAAAGATAATTCCTCCATTGTCCATTATTGGACGTTGATTGGTTATTGTAGGTTCAAAAATATATAATTTAACTGTTGTTTATTTGTTGTTGTAGGACAGACATAGATCATTTAACGTTGATTATCGATTGTTGTAGGTGAGATAAAGATCGTGTAATTATTGATTATTGGTTGCTGTAGGTAAGATAGAGGTAATTTAACAGTTGATTATTGGTTGTTGTAGGTATGATAGAGATAATTAAACCTTTATGTATTGGTAGATGACATCATCATCATCATCAAGTGCCGTGCCGGCTGGCGTAGGCGTTCATGGCTCTCCATAGATCTCGGTCTTTGGTTTTCTGGATCAACTCTGCTACTGATATTCCTCCA
Organism: Cepaea hortensis; assembly: GCA_963921405.1. Taxonomy (NCBI): domain Eukaryota; kingdom Metazoa; phylum Mollusca; class Gastropoda; order Stylommatophora; family Helicidae; genus Cepaea; species Cepaea hortensis. The sequence goes on from OY992891.1 coordinate 53,802,018, forward strand.
TGCCACCGTCTCAATCCATCCAGCATCATTTCTCTTGGTCTACCTCTGCCTCTCTTCCCCTCGATCTTTCCAGTTGTTACGATGTTCTCCAATGCCTCTCTTCTCATCACATGACCAAAGAAAGTTGTTTGTCTCTGTCTTATTGTTGTATATAATGTTCTAGTTTCATTAGCCTGTTTCAGGCAGTCGTCGTTAGTTACTCTGGCAGTCCAAGGAATTCGCAACATTTGTCTCAGGAACCACATCTCTGTTGCTTCTAATTTCTTCTTAATTTATTCATTTACATTCCAAGATTCACTGCCATACAGCAAAACTGGTTCTACAAAGCATTTCAGCACTATCTTTCTTACATTCAGTGATAGTGACTTACTGCATAAGATACTCTTCATTTTCTGAAATGCGGCTTTTGCCTGCCCTATTCTGCTCCTAATCTCTGTTGTACATCTTCCATCTGATGTTATAAATGCCCCTAGGTATCTAAAATTATCAACTTGGTTAAGGATTTTCCCTTCTATTTCTAAGTCACATTTTGGTGTCACCATTTTCTTTGATATTACCATTGTTACTGTTTTCTTGATATTCAAGGAGAGTCCTTTCCTTGCACTCTCTGTTACTACAACGTCTAATAATTGTTGTAGGTCTGTTGAATTATCCGCCACCAATACTGTGTCATCTGCATAGCGTATATTATTTATATTATAACCTCCAACTAGTATTCCTGGCATCTCTTTGATCTCTCTCATTATTACTTCGCTATACAGGGAGAAAAGATCTGGTGACAAGACACACCCTTGTCGTACTCCTAGCTTTATCTGTTCGTAACTACCCTCTTTATTTCCCATTTTAATTGCTGCTACTTGGTTCCAGTAATCATTCTTTATTATTCTTAAATCTTTTCCATCAATGTTGATATCTTCCAACATTTTAATCAGTTCATCATGTTTTACATTATCAAATGCCTTAGTATAATCTATGAAGCACAAATATATGTCTCTCTGTTTCTCTATTGACCTTTCTATTAGTGTCCGTAATGTATAAATTGCATTGTTTGTGCCCTTTCCTTCCACAAATCCATACTGTTCTTCACTAATTTCCATTTTTATTTTCTTTTTGGTTCTTCTCATTATGATTCTGAGTAGAAGCTTAGTGATATGGTTTATAAGGTTAATTGTACGAAACTCTTCACAATCAATTGCTCCTGGTCTTTTTGGTATAGCTATAAATACAGATGTCAGCATATCACTGGGTAAATATCCACTGCTGTAAATATCATTCAACGTTTTGGTTAATATATCTACTCCAAATTCTCCCAATACTTCTAATTCTTCTATTGTGATTTCATCTGGCACAGCTGTTTTTCCTTTCTTCATACGTTTCATAGCGTCAGCGACTTCTTCTTTCAGAATAGGTGAACCTTCTAAGTTACTATCTTCTGTTAATTCTTCCCTTTCTCCTTCATATAATTCTCTTATATACTCATTCCACCTCTTCACTATAGCATCTTCCTCTAATATTATCTTTCCTGTTTTTGATTTCATACACCCCGTATTTATTCTTATTTTTCTTCCTGTAAGCTCACTGATTTGTCTGTGCATATTTTTTGTATCTTTAATGGAATTTAATTCAATTATTTTGCATTGCTCGTTTAACCAACTTTCTTTAGCCTTCCCACATTTATCTTTTATTTCTTTATTTATCTTAGCGTATTCTTGTTTGTCATTTTTACTCTGTTTTCTTTTGTCCATCAGTTTTAAGATATCTTCATTCATCCATTTTTTCTTAGCTATATTGCCTTTCTCCGGTAATACTTCTTTGCTAGTTTGATGAATGGAGTCCCTTAACATTTCCCATTGTTCATCTATACTCTGTATTTTAGTTATTGCATTGTACCTATTTTTCACAGTCACTCTGTATTGTTCTTGCATTTCTTTATCTATTTTCAGAACCTCTTTATTAAGTCTCATGTTCTTAACCATTTTTTTCACTCTCTTTAATCTTACTTTTATTTTTCCACATAGTGGTACATGATCACTATTACACTCAGCACCAGGCATTGTCTTTACATTAATTAAATCATTTCTAATCTTTTATTAATTAGTATGTAGTCAATTTGGTTGCGTATTTTCTTATCAGGGCTTATCCATGTGTACAGTCGTCTTTTATGGTGCTTAAACCATGTGTTTCCAATTATCATATCATTGATATTTGCCCATTCTATTAGCTTTTCCCCTCTTTCATTTCTTGTACCTAAACCATAATTCCCCACTACATCCTCCATTTTTCCCTTTCCTATTTTTGCATTAAAATCACAAAGTATTATCTTTATTTCTTGTGATCCAATTTGAGCCATCGCCATTTCTATTTCATCGTAAAAGTGTTGTATTTCTTCCTCACTACTGCTTGCTGTTGGTGCATATACTTGTATAATATTTATGTCTATTGGTTTGCCTTTGATTTTTACCGTAATAACTCTATCTGAAATACACCAGTATTTTGACTTGGCTGTTTTTTCGTCTAATATTATTCCTACACCTTTTTCATGTGTATCCCCTCCAGAATAAATATAATTTTGCCCGATCCCTTCCATCTCATCTCACTAACGCCTAGTATATTCATTTTCATGCTATCCATCTCTCTTAGAACATTGGTCAACCTTCCTAGCTCATTTAATGTCCTAACATTCCATGTTCCTACTCTAAATTTATTTATTTTAGTTAAGATTTTGCCATCAGTAGCTGGATGACGGTCTGGTGTCACCTGTGGCTCATGACTGTCCCTACCGGACGAGGATGCCCTAAGACAGCCATTAACGTCCTTCACTAACTTTGATATATATTTTGCCATGAAGTCTTGGGAAGATAATGTGGTGGTTTCCCCTTGCCTTCCACATTCACATGGTGGTCTTTTTACCTCTGCCTTTGACAGCCATTTCCGACTGTAAGGACAAGTGAGTGCCCTGCTCTGCTCAGCTGCAGAGTTGTCCACTTATTCCGGTGGATACTCGGTCCCCAGAGCTGTGTTAGCCACACTGTAGTGTGTTTCCATCCTCTACCACGTGGAGGTGCAGTTGGGATTTTCCCTTCATAAAGTTATGGTCTCTGACCAAAACTCTCCAGTACTGGTAGATGACAAGTATTGAAAAGGGACCACAGTACACCATTGGTTAGGCAGGTATATGGTGATGGTCTTGGGCCCACATTTGTTATAATAGTTTTTGTTTCGTTGGCTCTCTTTGAATTCGAGTGTAGTCCACACTGGACTGATTTGGATGTGGGCTTGTTTCCCCTATTACCATTGTCTCTGGCCATCAGGAAAACTTACTACAATTTCTGAGATACTTGTAATTTATGTTCCAAAGTCAAGGACGAGAATTCAGCTTTTAAGCCTATCTTACCGGTGTAGAAATTACCCCCCTACGCTTGTTGCACAGGAAGTTTATAAGAGAATTATTATTAATATTAAAATTATTGTTATTATTCTGCTGCTGCAGACTTATTTATAAGATGTTTAATCCCAATTCTGATATAAAATTCACTGCCAGTCTAAGGTGTGTCAGCTGCACTTACACTTTCTATGTGTGTGTGTATGTGTGTGCGCGCGTGCGTGCGTGCGTGCGTGTGTGTGTGTAGAGAGAGAGAGAGAGAGAGAGAGAGAGAGAGAGAGAGAGAGAGAGAGAGAGAGAGGGGGGGGGGCAATTATAACATCAAATGTGAAAATGCACAATAGAGATTTAAAGCAGAACAGTACAAGAAAAATCTGCATTTCACAAATGAAATGTATCTTGTGCGATAAGTCAAGAAAAATCTGCATGTCAGATAATGAAAAGGATGCTATGACATATGCCACTATCATCGAATGTAAGAAAGAGAGTGCTGGCGTTCTATAAAGAACCTGTTTTGCTGTATTGCAGTGAATCTTGAAACGCAAACGAACAAATTAGGAAGAACTTGTATGCAATAGAGATGTGGTTCCTGAGATGGATGTTACAAATTTCCTGCTAGAACATTATATACAACAATAAGAAAGTGGCAGTTTTCTTTTATCAAGTGATGAGAAGAAAGACATCGGAGAACATCGTGACAACTGGAGAGATCAAGGGGAAGAGAGGTAGTGGCAGAACAAGAGAAATGATGCTGGATGGACTGAGACGATGGCATGGAGGAATATCATCAGCAGAGTTGATCCAGAACACCAAAGACCGAGATCTGTGGAGAGACATGAACGTCTACACCAGCTGGCAGGCCATGATGAGATGATTTCACGTGTTCCAATTATTTCTTTCCCATTATGTGGCCCAGAAAATGAAGACTGCCCATTACTGGCGTTTACGATGAGTTTTCTTTGCGACTTATCCTCTCTCAAAAGGTCCAGATTGCTCATTTCGGCTGTTCAAGAAATTATCAGCATTTTTCTACAAAACCACATCTCCAAAGCTTCCAGTGATGTTTTCTCTAGAATATTAATTGTCTAGGATTCGCATGCGTGTGTTAGAAGTGTCTCTATGTATCATGCGAGAATTCTTTTTCTAATCTCCATTGACATGGACTTATTGCATCAAATCATCGTTGTGATAGTAAATGCTGTAAACGTATACACGAATTGTGGTTCTATACAAGCAGAATACAGGATCACTGGGGTTGTTCTAAATATGCTCTAACACGATTCTTTTACTGTGGAGACATGATATAACACGCTTCTTTTACTGTGGAGACATGATATAACACGCTTCATTTACTTTGAGATATTATATAGCACGCTTCATTTACTGTGGAGACATGATATAACACGCTTCTGTTACTGTGGAGACATGATATAACATGCTTCTTTTACTTTGAGACATGATATAACACGCTTCTTTTACTTTGAGACATGATATAACACGCTTCTGTTACTTTGAGACATGATATAACACGCTTCTGTTATTGTGGAGACATGATATAACACGCTTCTGTTACTGTGGAGACATGATATAACATGCTTCTTTTACTTTGAGACATGATATAACACGCTTCTTTTACTTTGAGACATGATATAACACGCTTCTTTTACTTTGAGACATGATATAACACGCTTCTGTTACTGTGGAGACATGATATAACATGCTTCTTTTACTTTGAGACATGATATAACACGCTTCTTTTACTTTGAGACATGATATAACACGCTTCTTTTACTTTGAGACATGATATAACACGCTTCTGTTACTGCGGAGACATGATATAACATGCTTCTTTTACTTTGAGACATGATATAACACGCTTCTTTTACTTTGAGACATGATATAACACGCTTCTGTTACTGTGGAGACATGATATAACACGCTTCTGTTACTGTGGAGACATGATATAACACGCTTCTGTTACTGTGGAGACATGATATAACATGCTTCTTTTACTTTGAGACATGATATAACACGCTTCTTTTACTTTGAGACATGATATAACACGCTTCTTTTACTTTGAGACATGATATAACATGCTTCTGTTACTGTGGAGACATGATATAACACGCTTCTTTTACTTTGAGACATGATATAACATGCTTCTTTTACTTTGAGACATGATATAACACGCTTCTTTTACTGTGGAGACATGGTATAACACGCTTGTTTTTCAGTGGACACAAAATATTATACGATTCTGTTACTTTTGGGTATGGTATAGCACACTTCTTTTATTTTAAGACATGATATAACACGCTTCTTTTGCTTATAGACATGCTATAACACGCTTCTGTTACTGTGGAGATAAGATTCGACGCTTCTGTTACTGTGGAGACAAGATAACACGCTTCTGTTGCTGTGGGGACAAAATAACAACGCTTATGTTACTGTGGAAATAACACGCTTCTGTTACTGTGGAGTTAACACGCTTCTGTTACTGAGAAGACAAGATTTAACACGCTACTGTTACTATGGAGACATGCTACACTGAGACAATCCTTCCATACTTAGACTCAAGCTATAACCAGATTCGTGACACTGAGCCATCCTACCCAGAAGTTTCCAGAGCTAGAATACATACCCCAACAAGTGTCCTATACACCAATTCTGGCAACTACCTAACTACCGTGTCCTCGGCCGCCTCCGACTGTCCCCCCTCTTCCCGACAAACTCAACAACCAGGAATAGGGAGTGAGATTTTTGTAACAGGATAGAACCCTGTGCCTAGTGTTGTGTAAACGATTATGCAGTAAAGGGAGACTAACTGTGCAGCACTAAACAGGGGGAAATAACTGTGCAGCGGTACTGTGCGCAACTTAATCCAGCCATGAGGTTAAAGCTTTTTATTCCTTCTGCCTATCCTTTCGCCACAAACAAGGCTGCAACACATGTTCCCCTACTCTTTGTCCCCAATTTATGTTTTACATAGGGGAGAAGGGGGTGAATTGTTCCTTTTATTTCCAACGGCTGCAGATTCTCCACACCCCCCCCCCTCCCAACATGTTATTCTCTCCCTGTAGGTTGTCTAGTATTACAGAGCTACTGCACCAGTCAGCCGTTAATAGTGCAGGCTTTAGTGCAACTTCACATACCATTCAAAAGTATTCACTTCTGCACCGTCTGGCGGGAATCTTCCCTCTCGGTATTCCTGTTTGCTGTGGTTTCAAGAACTTTCTTCTTTAAAGTGAGATCCTAGCTTGGTCTTGTCTTGATGTTGACGAAGTTTTATGATCCCCCCGCGGTAAGTAAAGACAAATGAAGTGTTGTTTTCCGTTAGCTTATTCGCAGTTTGTGCTTTTCGCGTTTCCTGTTGTGTGAAGTTGTGTTTCCCCCAAAAACCAAATAACTACAGACCTGGACCAAATAAAACAGTAACTATTCACAGTCGAACAGGGCGGATCTTCTTCAACAAACATAACACGAGAAACTGGATGCCCAACAGACAACATAAATATCGGAACCCAATTAACATTAAACCAAAAGTTATTTAATTATTTGTATAATGTTAAATATATGTTTATTAAGGGTCTTCGCACTTAACCCCATCATTTATTGGCTGTTGTGATTTTCTACGCGATTTTACATTCATCTGTTTGCTATTGCTTTCTAAGCGGCCGATGCTCACATCCTTGTGAACATGAAAGCTAAGAAGGTCTGCTCCCAGATCGCAAAGTCTGCGGTTGGTTTCGAACCCGGTATATCGGGATCGTGAGACTGCGTTCACTACACCAAGGCCATAGAAACTGTTGGTATCCGCGGTCAAGAACTATATGTGCGCATGGTCATCATTAGGAGTATATGTGGGGTCACGACTGATGGTGGTAACTTGAGGCTCGTTGATTCAGATAGAGTTATGATTGAACTTTCTGCCACATGCAGGGCTTTCGGCCGTTCTCATTTTCCTATGCATGCCCTCATTGTCTGGGCCCAAGAGGTGGCAGCCGCAGCCAAATGCCTACACATAGAAGACACTTGTAGAAATATTTCAGTGGTAGGCTATACATGCCATGATAGCTTTGCGTTGATTGCCACAATGGGCTGAGCGTGGGAAATTCAGAAAATAGTGGCCAGTTAGTGAACGTAGGAAATTCAGAAAATAGTGGCCAGTTAGTGAACGTAGAATTGTCTAGAACATCACAAACATCCCACAATCCTTCTGTTGATTGCGACGTCCTGTAAAGGACATGCAACTAACTGTGGGCTAGAGAGGTAGCATTCGCAGCCACATGTCAACACACAGATCACCAGAAGTGACTTGTAGAAATACAGCCCAGAACTCTGTGGCTGACTGCGATGTCATGTAAACTACGTGTGACTAACTTTACACATTGCATATATTTTTATTTAATGTGGACTTGTCAAGTGTCAACTATTAACCCACTAAAAGTGGTGCTCGGTAAATTTGTGGAGATATTTTGGGCGACTGTACTTTCCACACGGTTTAATGGGTTAAGTAAGGTCATCGTTTATTGCGCTACCTTATCGTATTTTACGGTCATTTGTTCTCAGCATCAGCGTGATGTTAGTTACCTCTACTTTCAGTGGATGTATTTCAGTGTTTAATATGGAAACCGACAGCCCAATTTGCCTTCATTGTTTTATTTCAATGTGTTGTACTGTAAACAACATCGCAATTTTTCTTCGCCGTTTTATTTCAATGTTTTATACTGGAAACATCTCGCTTTTTCCTTCGCTCTGTTGTTTCTTGTAAAACTTATTTGTGCCTCACGTCCTTAGATAATTCTAGGGCTAAATGCTAGAAACAACGTGGACATATCTTTATGTTGGGTTTATTTTACACATGTCCGTTATTAGAAGCCATACACCTGAAGACTTACTGGCAGCTTGCAACCTCGATGGGAACAGCAATACGAAGACAGAGATAAATAAATACCTCGATGGCTTTGTCACGTGACATAATCAGGACGGACGACACACACACTCACACACACAGAGAGAAGAGAGAGAGAGAGAGAGAGAGAGAGAGAGAGAGAGAGAGAGAGAGAGAGAGAGAGAGAGATCTGATCTAAGACTGGTGGTCGTCTGTCATGTCAAACCATAACCACTAACGCCTATCGGCTTGGCGCTTGATGATGATTACACATGTAATATCAAGTAATGGCAGATTATGTAGTCCGTGATCTTTCTGCACGCGACATTCTTCTTGTCCAAATTTGGGACATTCTCATAAACTTACTTAATCCGAAGAAGATATTGTGGTCATTTCCCCTTGCCTTCCGTATTAACATACGTAGTTTTTTATATAACCTCTGCCTTTGATAATTAATACCAGCTACTTGTGAGTTCCTTGCTCTGCGCAGGTGCAGTCTTGCCCACGCGTCCCGGTGGATACGGGGTCCCGTGTAGTGGGTGGGTTTGTCACACTCTTGTGTGTTGCCTATCTTCTACCAATGAGTGGTCCAGTCGGAAGCCTACCTTCACCCTGCTGAAGCTTTTATGACATTTGTCTGGGAAAAAAAAATATATTCCCTATTACGGGTTTGTGAATCTGTGATGTGATAGCGCCTTCACATTGTGTAGGTCTGAGAGAGGGGGAGGTAGGGTGACAAATAGCTAATCTTTGCCTCACTTTGGTAAGCCTTGAGCCCAGGCGTAGGGCCCATGTTCGACCGTGTTCATAGCATTACCAGAGTAGTTCGCTATCAACTCCGATATCCCGCCCGCCCGCCGACAATTTGTCACACTGTCGGGTAATTTAGCGATTATTCGTCACATCGCCATCATCATCATCAAGTCCCGTGCCTATAAGCGTGGGTGGTCACAGTTCGCCATCTCACACCATCACCAGCGGATTGGGTCACGTTTGTTTTCTTGTACCATTTATACCATGTATCCAAGCCTCCAGGTATTTATTTCTCTGCCTTCCCCTAGCTCTTTTCCCAGCAGTGTTTCCAGTTGTCGTTAAGTTTTCTAGTTTAACTGTAATAACGTATCCACAAATCATGACTACATGCGTCTAATTTCTCTAATCAGTTTAACTATAATAGCGTGTCCACAAATCATGACTACATGCGTCTAATTTCTCTAATCAGTTTACGGTTTTCATTTTCTACAGGAAGAACTTTCTCTTTCTCTTTCGTTTTTTTTTTCCCCCTGCCTGACCATGATATTCTTCGTATGTGCCTCACAAACCACATTTCCACTGACAATAATTGTTTTCCGGTGAAAGTGACGTTTCTAGGGAAAATGCGTGACATACAATGGGCAGATAGAAACACGCTTGAGACAATATTTAACGTATACTTCCCGGGAAGAAAAGTTTAAATGGTTAAACTTCATTGTTTCAAGTTTTATCCCAAATGGCTCTGTCTTATTTCGCAGGTTGGCTTGCCGAAAGCATCGTATAAATCACGAACTTTGTAGCTCCAGCGACGACCTCTGCGAGTCTCCAAGAAAGTTGCACTCATGAACAGGTTGACGGAGATCTGGAATCGAACCCACAACTTTCGGAGCTCGAGGCTGGCGGCTTAACCACTTGGCCACGGAGACCCTGTGTCCTGAGTTGCCAATCAACTGTCGTGAGATTATTTAGAGTGACTCGAATTATTAGCTCCCCACGACTCTTGATGTAGCGGTAGTAGGCAGACTTGCAGCAGTGCTGCTTGCACGAGACTCCCGTGCCCTGAGTTCACAATCAACTGTCGTGAGATTATTTGGAGCAGTGGTTCTCATCCTTTTTTGGCCAATGCACCCTTTCACCATATGTCAGAAAGTCATTCCCGCCTTTCCAGCGAACGAAAGAAGAATAATTCCCCCACTTCCCAAAATGGTCAGCCTTAAAAGGTGCATTTCGTTATATTCACAATACTTTATTAACACACCAAATTAATCATATTACAATAAACAAACAGTTAACACTTCAAAAAATTGTCACTTCATACACGACACCAGAATGCCAGAAAATCGTGCTTCATCAAACAAAACGCTCAATAGAAAACCAGGATATTGTGCTGAAGCCATATTGAGTCTGCCAATCTGTGGTCTTAATCCCCCCCCCCCGAAAACTCTAAAATTTCCCCCTAGGGGGGAATTCTCCACTGGTTGATAACCACTGATTTAGAATGACTCGAATGATTAGCTCCCCACGACTCTTGATGCCGTCGTAGTAGACAGACATGCTGCAGTTCTGCTTGGACGAGACCCGTGAAGAAGAAAACAAAATATTATGTTCATCACCTAAACACAATGACAACAACCGTGGTATTGGCATTCAAAATACAATTCTATGTTTATATGTTTGTAAATAAACTATTGACGGATAAGTGTTGGCTTGTAGGTAAGCGTAAAAACCGGAGAAAATGTTGTTAAATTGTCGATCTTGAGTAAACGTTTCGTTTAGACTTTTGTGTGTGTGCATAGTATACCCTAGAGAGAATCAATACATCTTACCGATGGTCATCACCAAAAATTACAGCAACAACTGCGTTTGTTTGGCACACAGCATTATTTAGATTGGGTGTCATTCTCGATAGATGTTCTAACTAACTTATTTTTTGTATCTCTAAACACTCACAACATCGGGTGACGCCTACAGTATTTGCAATGCCCTCGCTGTCTTTGATGTTTAATGCTATTTTACCCGTGACTAATTTCCACACTAACTGTAGTTAGATAATTGCCATTTCGTCATTTTGCTAACGCCAACATCGATGTGGTTGCCCTGTGGTTTACAACATCATCAGCCATGATTATATGCCTTACCTTAGATTGTAATTTCAATGTTATATTTATATTTTCGGTCATGCACTATTTCGCAGACATGAAATGCAGACTTCTCCATGAGGGTAAAATAACGGATACATTTGAAATAAGAACAGCAGTGCGGTAGGGGTTCCCGTTTGTCACCTGTGTTACTCTTAGTGACTATAGACTGGGTTATGAGGACATGGTTATGAAGACATGGTTATGAGGACATGGTTATGAAGACATGGTTATGAAGACATGGTTATGAAGATGCTACGGCCAGAAATGGAATTCCGTGGACTCTGACGGCTCAGCTTTATGATTTGCATTTCACTGATGACACTACACTCCTGTCCCACGCAATAAATCAGATGCAGGAGAAATAAAATGCATAACAATTAAATCTAACATTTAATAGGGAAAGACACAGATAATGAGAATAAATAAATCAAAGGATAACCCTATCTCCCTTCGTCAAACCTCACATCAAGGAGTGGAATTATATACACACTCAGCATTTTAGACAAAGGTAGGTGTACAGGTAGATATATTAAAATAGGAATACAAAAACAAAATAAGCCTTCGTAACAGTAGGAAATGTATGGATGTCATAATAGATGAAATCTACAACCAAACTTTCACTATTTACCTGTAACATCAAATGCCTACTGCTGTATGTATCAGAAACACCGACAACGACTAAACCCACTGCTCGTAAATAACAAACATGCATTAATTGGGCCTGGGCAGAATGTTTCTAGGGAGACTAAAATGGTATCACAAAATTACCAATGATGAGATGGTGGAGTCAACTAAACAAGGCAAAGTTAATCAAGGAATAAGGAAAAGACGATGGCCCTGGATACGACACACATTGAGAACACCTGTTAACATCGTCATCATCAAGTGAGCTGTGCTGCACTGTTTCGTCAAGCCTGTGGCTCAGTACGTCCGATTTAGACCAGCAGTTATTTTGTTTTGGATTTACTTTCGGTAATCTTTGACTGTCCCCAGGCTACCTAGAATGCCGCAGGTTTGTGTATCTCTTCGTCTGGTTCCTATCCCTTGACCTGTCAAACATTTAAGACCCTATCAGTAGCTGGGCAACCATAGGAGTAGCTCTAAGGAACACTGGAACACTCAAGATCCTCTACCTCTTCAAGGTGGAAACACATCAGAGTGGACCCGTAAATGTTATATCTAGAACGTGCTTCCCCTGGTACCCAAAGTGCAAACAAAGAGCGGGACCAAATCACATAAGGAGAAACGAAATGGAAGCTGAGATTAATAATATGGGTAGGATACACGTGGAGATGTAGGTGACCACAAAGGAGAGGATGACCTGGAACTAGCTGGTTGAGGGCAGTTCCTACACTGGGAGATGAACAGTTAGAGAAGACGAGAATGAAGAATATCTCGCTAGATGTCTCATAGACCACCTACAAACATACAGAGACCATGGACGGCGCCGTAGTAACAAGCGATCACATGTTTCCTATCACAGAGACAAAGGCCAATCATAGGGAGTGGTCATGGACGTAGTTGTAGGAGTAGGTAAAGGATGGGACGGCTTGCGGTGAGTTGGTTGAGGGCTTGTCACAACTGAGGATACAAGGCAGAAGAAGAAGAAGAAGAAGAAGAAGAAGAAGAAGAAGAAGAAGAAGAAGAAGAAGAAGAAGAAGAAGAAGAAGAAGAAGAAGAAGAAGAAGAAGAAGAAGAAGAAGAAGAAGAAGAAGAAGAAGAAGAAGAAGAAGAAGAAGAAGAAGAAGAAGAAGAAGAAGAAGAAGAAGAAGGAGAAGGAGAAGAAGAAGAACGAACGAACGAACGAACGAACGAACGAACGAACAAACTTTATTTTAAAAGGGTAACAAATTGGGCACGCAGGCCCATCTTACACTCGGCCCTTTCAATCACTCATCTTTCATTCATCAAATGTGCATGTTACATTAACATAGGGGAAAAAACATTGTCAAATGGATTTTATAAGCATAAACAATGCATATTACGCATGATACATTCACATGAGAAAACAAAACAAAAACATTATCAAATGAAAGTTGTAAACATAAACAGTGCATATTGAAGTGCAAGAAGTGCAAGAAGAAGAAGAAGAAGAAGAAGAAGAAGAAGAAGAAGAAGAAGAAGAAGAAGAAGAAGAAGAAGAACTAGAAGAAGAAGAAGAAGCGGAGGAAGAGGAGTTGGAGGAATAGGAATATGTTTAATACAAACTTCAAGTGCTGTAGCAGGCGTATCTTTGTAACGGTTAGGATGTTACGCTGATATGGGCATGAGCGATGTGTGCCAGGAGTTCGTTGCCAGCTCTCGTCGTTCGCTTCGAGAGAGAAAGACTGACCACCTATTTCTTGGAGCACTCAGACCTTAAAAAAAAAAAAAAGATAGTCCTAACAATTCACATACCCACAGTAATTTCCTCTTTTTTTATGCTGGTGTAACAAAGAAACTAAAAGACAATGCACATAATTGTAGTGTCTACATATTCACCTACCTAGTACGTACGTACCTACTTACCTACCTACCTGCATATATACGTGCACACACACACACGCACACGCACATGCACACACGTGAGCATACATAAAACATATAACAACCCATCCACACACACACACACACACACGCACACAAACACACACACCCACACACAACTTTGTAGCTGTGCCAGTTACCGTACACAGGTGCCAGACTGTACCGGCAATATTTATTCAGGAAAGGGAGGTGTGATTTCAAAGCTGGTGTTGTATTCTGAAGATGGTATCAGCCTGTAGTCACGTGATAACATACAGTTCTAGCTAAGGTACACCAGACCCCCGCCAGCAACTCCCTGGCCGCTATACCTCCAGAAACAATTGTCCGCTAACAATTTCTGAGCAAATTCGGGTTAGAATATTGACCCGGGGTTTCCAGGACGACCGGGCCTAAGACTGGTACCCGGACATATCTTGAGAAGTCAAGGCGGCACATGTTGACTGACCACCCCACCCAATGTTTGTCGACCGGTCAGTAAACATGTGGTTCTCAAAAAGTATAAACCACCGCACGCTGTGACTTCGGTGATAGTGAGGCTCGCTGTTACACCATTCCCGTCCGTGCGGAGTGGAGGGTTCTATAACTGATTTAGTGCCGAAGGATAGTATATCGCCATATCTTACTCCCCATTTGGTTTTGTCCCAATGGGAGAGAAGGGATATATATCGTGGTCGTAGTGTTATGTGTTTCGTTTCTCGGTATCTTCCGTAATTTAAATGCTATGTGAATAAAACTTCACATAACAATACTTGTTCCTGTTATCGTCCGCCATGTTTGGCCCAAACTTACTATTTTTGTTTGTGATAGAATCAGTTAACCACGGGCTGTTTGGAATCAGGGCTTTTTTGGTATTAGTCGTCGGTCGTTCAGAAAGCCATGGCAAACAGCTAAAATAACACTGCCTATTAATCACAAACGACCAGCAAATGCTGGGATTGACTGCACCGTCCTGTAAAGGACATACAACTAAGTTTAGTACGGTATGTCAAATCCGCATGAAGACGTGCTAAAGGGTTCTTAATGAATACACACACGTATAAAGCATTTAATGTGCAACTCGTATCTAGAGTTAACGAGTTTAAATATGAACCATAAAACGTCAAGTGAGATTTGTGTGCGCTGAAGAATGCAAGTGATACTCCAGACAACTTAGACACAGGAATAAATAACAGATTGTGTGTATTATCTAGTCTGGAAATGCCATCCCTAGATGCAAATGGTCAATGGGAAATAATGACGAACAATAGACAAGCTGCAGTAAACTAGATAAGTCATAGGAAATGAATGACTGAAGAATTTTAAAACTAACCGAGACGAACAAGATATATGTGATATTCCTTCTGTCTGTCTATTTATTGTCTGTCTCTCTGTCTGCCTGCATGGCTGCCTGTCTGTCTGCCCATCTATCTATCTGCATGCATGTGTTTATGCTTCTCTATCTGTCGGGCTGTCTAGAAACAAGTTGTATTTCTCTGCTGGCTAATGTATGTCTTCTGACAAAATGCATCCTTCCATGTACTCATCTCTGGCGTTTCCGGGCCCTTTAATCATCCACGGGGAGAGATGCCGCGGGCAGTCAGGCTTGTGGAGGTAACTTGAGACGCCTGTGTGAGATAAGGTGAGGGCGGAGTTGCAGGTTGCAAAATTCAAAGTAGGTCAGCAGTTGAGGTCGATGCCTGTTCACATTTTCTTCAAATGTGGTTCCGTTTTTTTTTATCGTTCTCTTTTTAGGGAAGTAGATGGCTATTGAGTCTGACGTAAAGAGCTGGAATGGTTGCTTGTGTGCGAGAGTCCAACACCTGTTGGAAATGGTGAATGAACTTTCCACGAGTCTGGGAAGTAAAAGTGACGGCCATGATATCGACTACAATACCCATAGACAGCTCACTGGTAAATATGGGGCTGGAACCATTTACACAGCAAGCCCCAGGGCGTGGAAAACGTCCGTTACTGTTACTTACTTTATTATGTATAGACCGACCTTTGGTCACACATGTCTGAAAATAGAAAGTTAACTGCATTTCTTTTACAGGACGTCGCAATCTCCCACCTCATTAATTAACTGTTTATTATTTTCTAGACAGTTTTGTATTCAGTAGTTTGTTATTGCCGTTAGAATGGCCGACGCTCATACCATTTTGAATTGCCGGCGCTCATAACATTTTCAAAATGAACTGCTCCCAAATTGCTTGCAGCTGACTTCGAACCCAGTATGACGGGATTGTGAAATTGCGTTAACTAACCCTAAGCCCCAGATGCCGACGACTGAAAATAGGAGCCTAAAATGTTGGTCTCGTCTCACAAATGTTTGAAGCATGGTCCCCAAGTAAGGCCCTCCTGTGACAAACTGCCCTCCACAAACGTTTTGATACTGGCCTCCGTGAACGCTCGTTTGAAATATCTACGTCCAATACTGGCCTTGCCAGCCAAAGATAGTAATCAACGGTGAAGCAATTGAACACCTCACAAACTTAATATCTTAGCTCCATAATCAACAGTGATGGCGAGTGTTTACAAAGTGAGAAGCAGGCTGGACATGACAATGCAGAAGTTAACCAGTGTTAAGAACCGAGAGCACAACACCAGCACACAAGTTCAAGTAATATTATTCAGAACATGGATCTTTCCTCTGACAACGTATGGGTGTCAGACATGGGCCATTGTGCAATCACTAGAGTAGATGTGGTGGGTGCAGCTTCAGTGCTACAGAACAGTTCTGAAAATATCATGGACCAAGAATTAGACAAATACTGGCCTTCTACAAGATCTGAACATCTAAGAAAACTGACTCATGGGATAATTTGATTGTATTAAGCGTCTCAGTACTTTGGAGCATCTGGTCGAGTGGCTAGGAATGGCGGATTCTCCTTCGGGAGACACAGGTTCGAATCCTCGGTAAGGTGTGGATTTTATTTCTGTGGGGGGCAAAAAGAAAACCCTAATCTGCACACTTCGTGGCGACTACACTAGCCAGGCGGCCTTAATTCCTCACGCTCAAGATTCCCCTGCCACACACCGCAAGGTACTATATAGGTAGCAAATGACAGTTAAAGGTGACAGTACTTTGAACACAGCAGTAGTGGAAGACGTGTTTCATAGAAGAAGAGGCAAAGATACAAAGAAGAACACTGGACATTGCGGACACCTCGGTTATGAGGTTGCTTGAGGCTGTGGAAATGGCCAGAGATCGAGAATCTTTCCGGAGCGCAGTGGTGAGAGCGACGTCCTGCGATGGGTCCGCTATATGATGATGATATGATGATAATCAGTGCTGAACTCCTGGCACTAACATTGGAAGTATAGTTCTCATATACCGGTCCTCTTGCATTTTCCATTGAACATTTCGAGCTCAAATATTGCCTTTCCTCCCTTCCTGTAAGAGATAATAACAATGTACCAGTCTACGGGGCTTTGTTGACTGCGGGATAGTTAGCATTCTCACTTACCAAGACAGCGGTATAAGGTTCTATACCCGGTGCTAACAGGACTGAAATATTTTGGAGCAGTATTGCGCTATGGTGGAGTGTAACTAGTCAACTGGGTACGTGAGATATGTTCTGAAAGGACAAGCAAGAGAGAAGAGAGTTAGTCACTCGACCTCGTTGTGTTATGGCATTGCATTTATGCAGGTCAATAGTCCACACCCGACAACACTACCCACGACTGGCGAGTAGGTCACACAGGATCCTCATCCAAGCACCACGTGAAAGTCCGGCAGATGTCGCAGCGAGGGGGGTCTTGATTCCTCCAGCAACAACATGAATTTAGACTCCAGCAACAACATGAATTTAGACTCCAGCAACAACATGAATTTAGACTCCAGCAACAACATGAATTTAGACTCCAGCAACAACATGAATTTCGACAATGCTTTCTAGTAGTGAAGGAGTGGTCAAGCCGTTTAACTCCGGCTCTGAAGGTTGTGGGTTCGATTTCGGGCCGCGTCCTTCGGTTCACGAGTTAAATTTTTCGGAGACTCCTGTGGGTCGTCGCTAGAGCTACGGAGTTCGTGCTTTGTGCGACGCTTTCCGCGCTGCGGAAAGAGACCGAGCCATATGGGATCAAACCCAGTGCAATGAAGTCGACCCTGTCGACTTTTAAGCGACTTTTTTATTTGAATAACGAAGATACAAACAATAGATTTACGATTTATTGCCTGGCATATTTCGCCGTATCTCGTCAGGTACACGGCATCATGACTCACCACAGTTACAAACTTCTGGAGTCGTCTATTGCACGGCTCGTCTTGGAAACCGGTATTGTAATTGATAGAGACAGCGCATTTCGCGTGTTATTTAATACGCAAAATAGTCGCTTGGTAAAGTTCTCAGAAGGCATCATGATTAATCTACAAAGGCCAGGTTTGTGCAGTCAGAAAGACTGATAGTCAGTTTAAAATTACCGTGGTAGACAATTGACATTGCTGTGCGAACATGTGTATATTTCAGCTTGAAGGATGTATCTAATTATTTTACTCTATGTTGTGTGAATTCTGCAGTATATACCCGACGAGATGCAGCGAAGTATGCCAAGCAATAAATCGTACAATCTAAGGTTTATATCTTCCTTATTCAGAAACAACATGAATGACAGTGCATCGGATCAATCTCTTCATATGCACCTTATTGCCGGGGCAAGACTTCAATCCTTGGTTGGTTAGTTAGTTTGTTGGTTGGTTGGTTGTTTGGTTGTGAATTATCTGGAAGACTGGGTTTTAACTAAATTCTCAGGCTTTGGCGTTCATATCGTTTGTAAAGAGATTGCATCTATCGAAGTGGGGTAGGTGTAGGTTCTTCCCCCTAGACCTAATACCAAATTACCATCCTCACGAGCACTGTGTAGCCAAGCTACCTTCCTCCTCCTCATGCCGAGAAATCCGTTGGGTGTGCAAGACTGGTTCTGGAGTTTCACACCTTCGTAGAAGCATACCAGGAAGGATCGAGGTCAGTATCCAGTAAGGTACATTCAGATAGGCTGTGTTTGGGCCTACGTTGGTAGTTTCCTGAATATGTTTTAGGAATTTTTTGTCAGCAGACTTCGATCCAATGCCGAAACTACATCCCAATGCCCAGACTACAACCGAATGCCCAGACTACAACCCAATGCCCAGACTACAACCCAATGCCCAGACTACAACCCAATGCCCAGAATACAACCCAATGCCCAGAATACAACCCAATGCCCAGACTACAACCCAATGTCCAGACTACAACCCGATGCCCAGACTACAACCCAATGCCCAGACTACAACCCAATGCCCAGGCTACAACCCAATGCCCAGAATACAACCCAATGCCCAGAATACAACCCAATGCCCAGAATACAACCCAATGCCCAGACTACAACCCAATGTCCAGACTACAACCCAATGCCCAGAATACAACCCAATGCCCAGACTACAACCCAATGCCCAGAATACAACCCAATGCCCAGAATACAACCCAATGCCCAGAATACAACCTAATGCCCAGAATACAACCTAATGCCCAGAATACAACCCAATGCCCAGACTACAACCCAATGCCCAGACTACAACCCAATGCCCAGAATACAACCCAATGCCCAGAATACAACCCAATGCCCAGACTACAACCCAATGCCCAGACTACAACCCAATGCCCAGACTACAACCCAATGCCCAGACTACAACCCAATGCCCAGACTACAACCCAATGCCCAGACTACAACCCAATGCCCAGAATACAACCCAATGCCCAGAATACAACCCAATGCCCAGACTACAACCCAATGCCCAGAATACAACCCAATTCCCAGACTACAACCCAATGCCCAGACTACAACCCAATGCCCAGACTACAACCCAATGCCCAGACTACAACCCAATGCCCAGACTACAACCCAATGCCCAGACTACAACCCAATGCCCAGACTACAACCCAATGCCCAGACTACAACCCAATGCCCAGACTACAACCCAATGCCCAGACTACAACCCAATGCCCATACTACAACCCAATGCCCAGACTACAACCCAATGCCCAGAATACAACCCAATGCCCAGAATACAACCCAATGCCCAGAATACAACCCAATGCCCAGAATACAACCCAATGCCCAGACTACAACCCAATGCCCAGACTACAACCCAATGCCCAGACTACAACCCAATGCCCAGACCCAGACTACAACCCAATGCCCAGAATACAACCCAATGCCCAGAATACAACCCAATGCCCAGACTACAACCCAATGCCCAGACTACAACCCAATGCCCAGACTACAACCCAATGCCCAGACTACAACCCAATGCCCAGACTACAACCCAATGCCCAGACTACAACCCAATGCCCAGACTACAACCCAATGCCCAGACTACAACCCAATGCCCAGACTACACCCAATGCCCAGACTACACCCCAATGCCCAGACTACAACCCAATGCCCAGACTACAACCCAATGCCCAGACTACAACCCAATGCCCAGACTACAACCCAATGCCCAGACTACAACCCAATGCCCAGACTACAACCCAATGCCCAGACTACAACCCAATGCCCATACTACAACCCAATGCCCAGACTACAACCCAATGCCCAGAATACAACCCAATGCCCAGAATACAACCCAATGCCCAGAATACAACCCAATGCCCAGAATACAACCCAATGCCCAGACTACAACCCAATGCCCAGACTACAACCCAATGCCCAGACTACAACCCAATGCCCAGACCCAGACTACAACCCAATGCCCAGAATACAACCCAATGCCCAGAATACAACCAAATGCCCAGACTACAACCCAATGCCCAGACTACAACCCAATGCCCAGACTACAACCCAATGCCCAGACTACAACCCAATGCCCAGACTACAACCCAATGCCCAGACTACAACCCAATGCCCAGACTACAACCCAATGCCCAGACTACAACCCAATGCCCAGACTACACCCAATGCCCAGACTACACCCCAATGCCCAGACTACAACCCAATGCCCAGACTACAACCCAATGCCCAGACTACAACCCAATGCCCAGACTACAACCCAATGCCCAGACTACAACCCAATGCCCAGACTACAACCCAATGCCCAGAATACAACCCAATGCCCAGTATACAACCCAATGCCCAGAATACAACCCAATGCCCAGACTACAACCCAATGCCCAGACTACAACCCAATGCCCAGAATACAACCCAATGCCCAGACTACAACCCAATGCCCAGAATACAACCCAATGCCCAGACTACAACCCAATGCCGAGAGGAAACCTGATTGTTTACACTACACACGTTGTTTGGTCTATTACTTTGTCTTCACACAGTCTGTCACAGACAGTCGCCAAACTTTCAATTTGTCTTCACTCAGCCTGACACAGACAATCGCCAACCATCACATTTCTCTTACATGAGTTGTCCAACTCTTGCAGCCAACAGACCCTCTCGCAAGTGGTCTCGCACACCAACGATGCCCGGACAGACAATCCATGTACTTTCGTACAAGAAAACCATATCCATGTTTGTCGCTTACTCGTGTCACTGTCGTCGAGAATCAGACACAATCGTCGTGTCCACATTTGTAACAACGGATTACCTCTTTCGCACCTTTACGATCTACAGGGCACAGCGTCAGGGTCGTTACGTTAATTCGTGGCTTCCTTGTTTGCCTTGTGCTTAGTTATTATATGCAGTTTGTTTGGTTTATGCTTAGATCCTGATATACTTCGTATGTTTCACGACATGCAGAGCCAGGTAGGGAGCCACACAGACAGACAGACAGACAGACAGGCAGGCAGGCAGGCAGGCAGGCAGGCAGGCAGGCAGGCAGGCAGACAGACAGACAGATGATGTGCGAGACTATGTATATATTCTAGAAAGATTTAACGACATAAACCTACTCGGGACATTCTGTCCTGTCAAATGTGCCAAGAATCTAACGATATTTAAGTTCGTGGGGATATATCACACTACCAAACTGGGTTGGTTGACTTGTCTATTTGTACGGAGCAAGGTTTCTTATAAACTGGGTTAGTTGACTTGTCTGTTCCTGCAGAGCTAGTTTTCTACCTAACTAGGTTAGTTGAGTAGTCTATTCATTCAGAGTTAGGTTTCTACCAAACTGAGTTACTTGACTTGTCTATTCGTACGGAGCTAGGTTTCTACCAAATTGGGTTGGTTGACTTGTCTATTCCTACAAATCTAGTTTTCTACCTAACTAGATTAGCTGACTTGTCCATTCGTACAGGTTAGGTTTCTACCAAACCAGGTTGGTTGACTTGTCTATTCGTACGGAGCTAGGTTTCTACCAAACTTAGTTGGCTGACAGGTCTATTGGCGAGGCGCCAGCTATTTACCAAACTGCAAGCGTTGACTTATCTATTGGCTAGGTGCCAGCTATTTACCAAACCCCGTGGGTTGATGCATCTATTCTCGAGGTCTTAGCTATTTACTAACCTGAGCAGGTTAATATATATATCTATTGGCGAGATGCCGGCTATTTACCAAACTGCTTGGTTTAATTTATCTATTATCGAGGTTCCAGTTATTTACCAAACTGCATGGGTTGATGCATCTATTCCAGAGATGGGTTGATTTATCTATTCCCGGCGTGGGTTGATTAATCTATTCCCGAGGTGGGTTGATTTATATATTCCAGAAGTGGGTTGATTGATCTATTCCAGAAGTGGGTTGATTGATCTATTCCAGAAGTGAGTTGATTGATCTATTCCCGAGGTGAGTTGATTTATCTATTCCCGAGGTAGGTTGATTTATCAACTCAGGAGGTGGGTTGATGTATCTATTTCCAATGTGGGTTGATTTATCTATTTCCGAGATGGGTTAAATTATCTATTCTCGAGATGGGTTGATTTATCTATCCTCGAGGTGGGTTGATTTATCTATTCCCGAGGTGGGTTGATTTATCTATTCTCGAGGTGGGTTGATGTATCTATTCTCGAGGTGCTAGTTATCTACCAAAAGACACGGGTTGACTTATCAATCCGCGAGAAGCTAGCTATCAACCAAAATGCGTTGGTTGACTTGTCTATCACCGGCATGCATGGCTGGGGGGATCACGTGTAACAAACAAGTTCAGTCACACACAAAAAACGTTGAATCCATGTTGAAAAGTAACCATGACCTACATGAAGTTGCCTGGTGCTATTTTCTGCAGCGAAGCCCGGCTAAGTTACGTCAACTGACGATACTATCTTTAACCGAGATATTTAACAAGGGTCGTTTGTTACCAGAAACCTATGTGCAGTTGTTACTGTTCTGGCTGTGCATCTCAGATACTGCACCCACAATCATGCACAGTGTTCCCTCAAGACTGTTTACAGTCGGCTGTTCAGTGTTTAAATATAGCCTAGCCTTTTTTTCTTTGGAAATTGTTAACATTTCACATGTGTAAGTCACACATGTAAATTTGTGGTGTACAGTACTGAATTAGCCAGCTACCTCGTGATGGCTGTCCTCGACTGGTATCTCAAAGGGGGGAATCAGAAATGGGGTAACTTGTATCACATTGTGTGCCATCCATGTTCGGCGCTCCACTACCATCTGTTGTCAGTGATCTCGAGAAGGCCAGCTGCAGGTTGTCTTCTCACCCACCCTGCAAATTAAGTCAGCATCTTCATTCTCTGTCATCCACTGTTTCTACCATCCTTTATTTGCTCAGTTGTCACAATGTTCTCCAGACTGTCTCGTCAGTGAATCCACATCATTGTTCAGAACGAGAGATTCAGGGGTAAGAATTGGCACGGCCAGACATGAGAGACAAATTGGGAGAACTAGAGACCTCGTTAACCAACACTGAACAGGCATTATCATCCGCCGGACTCTAATGAATATGTCGGGGGATTATATGGGCACCTGTGCACTTGCCCACAGTGCAAGGATGATACCCCAACAGATAATGGATGCGCGTTAATCTGCCTTGATCATTTTGCCTCCTGTAAAACTTAGTTAATAGATCTATACCAACCGCTGGACAAATTTCCAGGGCAGTAGCTATACAGCCTGTTCTTTACGATATTGAGCTGTTGAGAGCTACATACACCATCCGCTCCGTGCACTTCTTATATTTCGACAATTGTCCAAAACGCCTAGACATGATAGACATTTACTACCAAGATATGATCACAATATAGAGACATACAGCAAAGGCCACAAATTTACCTGTGTACCCTGTCTCTTGTCGCTTGCTATCTGTATATACAGAGTGTACATGACCGTTCCTGTTATATACTAAAGCCGGTGCACTTGAAAGACCGAATGTAGCTGTGAAATTGTTTCTTGTTTGATTCCAACATTGTTTCTTATTTGATTCCAATATTGTTTCTAATTTGATTCCAATAGTTTGTCTTGTTTGATTCCAATGTTATTTCTTGTTTGATTCCACCATAGTTCCTTGTTTGATGTTATTATTTCCCCCAAATATTTGAATTTAATTAATTTGTTGAGAAATTGTCTTTCTTTGTCCAATCGTCCTAGGTAGTAATGTTATTTCCTAGATCAGTACTCTCATTGTGGTGGTCGTTGGTTAACAACTTCAGTCGAAACTATCGCTTGTGTCTGTATGTTAGTTAGTTACATATCCTTTATAGAACGTCGCAATGAACACCAGCATTTGTTCGCTGTTTGCGACTATCTAAACAATTTTACATTCAGTAGTTTGTCATGGCTTACTGAATTACCGACACTCATATCGTCGTGGAAATCAACACAATGCGGCATGTTCTCAAACCATTTGCAGCTGACTTCGAACCAGGTGTGTCAGGATTGTGAAACGTCTGTGTGTGTCTTTCAATGTATCCGGGTCTCCAGTTATATGTTGTGTCTATTCGTTTAAGGATACGTGAAAGACTAACACTGAACGCCCTTATGGCAGTCTCTAAAACGTGACTAACTTTAGGCTGTGTCAGATTCACCAGGACATGAGTACCTGCAGACAGATGGTATGCTGGACTACGTATTACAGGTAGAAATGAACACCTAACACCAACAATTCGCTACCGCTGGTTCAAATGTTAAAGGTACCATCCCAGGTAGTTGGTGTAGAGTCAGAGGGTATCCGTTTCGTGCTAACACAGGAGTTGTGTACCAGCAGGTCAGGTCATTTCTTCACGGTCCACTGAATTTTGAGTTACCTTTACAAAGCGGAATTAGAAATTCGAGTAGCTGAAGTTCATAGATGGTCTATTATATAGAAAGTTGGGTACGAGGCGGGGACTGTAAATATAATTTCTATTCATGTTGTGCGACATGGGCCCTTCCACCCTCTCGTCACAAACAAGTTCATCGTGGCTAGCGAAGTTTACTTCTAGAGGAGAGCATATCGTTTTGATATTTCAACCTCATTGCGGATTTCATGTGGAATTATTTATGTACTGACTATGACTCTATAAATATTTATGTAAGCAGGACTCGCGTGGCCTTCCACCTTTGAGTTCATGGAGCAGAAAGGGCTGTGATGGATGCGTAAAGAGCAGGAAGTGATACATGATTGCTGCCTTTGAAGTCATTTCTTGTTTTGCCATGATGGATTTTCATTTACGCTATTAAGGCTGCATTTGCCTAATTGAGTGACAGGGTCCGATTGAATTAAAGGTTCAGTGTGGACTAGAAGTACAGTGTGGATTAGAGGTGTGGATTAGAGGTGTGGTGTGGATTAGAGGTTTAGTGTGGATTAGATGTGTGGTGTGGATTAGAGGTGTGGTGTGGATTAGAGGTTTAGTGTGGATTAGATGTGTGGTGTGGATTAGAGGTTTAGTGTGGATTAGAGGTTTAGTGTGGATTAGATGTGTGGTGTGGATTAGAGGTGAGTTGTGCATTAGAGGTGCAGTGTGGATTAGAGGGTGTGTGTGTGGATTTGTCAGTCAGGTCTTAGTCAGATATGACTGAGCTACCGTATAACAGTAGACGGTACTACCTGGTTTCTGTTAGCGCCGAAAGTTGGGCGGCGCTTACCAAACCCGACACCCCACATTGTGCCAACGGCTTCGGGCGGAAGAGCGCAATTGGGAGGGTACAAGCCTTACCCTGGTGCGAGGAAATGCAAGCTAAAGACAAAATTGTCATGGCAGGGCAGACCAGGCCCTAAGCCTTGGTTGGCGACTGGTCTAGGATCGAAGCTCCGACAGGCGGACAGTTAGAGCATTGCTTTGCTGATCCGGCAGCTTCTGCAGCTTGTCTTATTCCAGATGTAGAGGTGTTACCTTTCCTCTGGAGTGAACTAGGCAGGCCGAGAGAGGGATCATGCTGCATGGGCAACACATGATCTCTATATTTTAGCCCAGGCTTTGTGCTATGGAGAGGCAATAACTCCATCCCTGGTCTTAACTGGTCTCGGAATCAAAGCGAGAGGCAACTGTTACGGGTTATAAGTCCTTGTCAGTTGGCGTAGACATGGGGCGCCACGCGTTGCCTCTGACGGTGGGAGACACCTATAGGTGTCACTGATCAGCTACCGCCCGCCTCAAGCTGGGCATCCCCCAGCCAATTGGGTGCTGATCCGCCACAGCCTGCCTGCTTCAATGGGTGCTTGGGGCTAGGACAAAATCTGAATCGCAGGCTGTAAAACCAATGCACCAGGTACAAACAAAAATATAAATAGAAACCTCAAGCTACGGCTTGCAATCTGGAAGGTGAGAACCATGTGTCCAGGATTTTCCACTGACTTGACCAATATTGACGATGTGAGAAAAACGGCTGTGATTGATGCCGAACTCAATCGTCTTAACACTGATATTGCTGGCCTGCAGGAGACTCGCCTCGCTGAGGAAGGGTCACTCAGGGAAAACAACTACACCTTTTTCTGGAAGGGTAAAGGGCAGGCAGAAAAAAGGCAACACGGTGTGGGCTTTGCAGTGAAGAATTCGCTACTGGGAATGATTGAAATTCCAGCAGGAGGAAATGAAAGACTATTATCCCTGCGCTTGGCAACCTCTTGTGGGTTTGCCACCATTATTACTGCATATGCACCGACACTCGATTCCTCTGATGATGTGAAGGATTTGTTCTATGAGGAGTTAGACTCTGTGATCAAGGCAGTTCCAAAATCCGACTACATTTATATGCTCGGTGATTTCAATGCTCGTGTGGGCAAGGACTCGAGTTCATGGCCAGTGTGCCTTGGAAAATACAACATCGGTCGCATGAATGAAAATGGGCAAAGGCTGCTGGAGCATTGCACCAGTAATGACCTATGTATTACAAACTCTTTTTTTAAAACAAAAGAGATGCATAAGGTCACATGGAAACATCCAAGATCCGGCCATTGGCACCAGCTGGACTTCATCATCACACGGAGACAACATCTGAACCATATATCATTGACTCGTAGTTACCACAGTGCTGACTGTGATACGGATCATTCTTTGGTTGTTGCAAGGGTTAGACTGAGACCAAAGAGAATCTACACAGCTAAACACAAATCTAGCCCCAGGATTAATATTATTAACACTCATGATCCGGAAAAGTGCTTTCAGTTTCAACAGCAACTTGAAGACGCTTTCACTGATACACCAGAAAATTGTACAGTAAATGATAAATGGAATAAACTTAAGGAAACTCTTTGTAAAACTGCCGTAAAGGTTTACGGCACTGTGGATCATAAGAGGCAGGACTGGTTTGCGGCCAACAGCGAGACTCTGCAGCCCTTGATTGATAAGAAGAAGAAAGCTCTCTTAAGAAACAAGGAAAGACCAACGCGTAACACTCTGAGTGAGCTAAGGCAAGCTAGGAAGGATGTGCAAAAGGCTGCCAGGCAGTGTGCAAATGATTATTGGATCAAGTTATGTGAGTCCATTCAAATCGCAAGTGATAAGGGAGACATAAGAAGCATGTATGAAGGAATAAAGAAAGCCTGTGGTCCAGTGATCAAAAGAAGTGCACCATTGAAAACCTTGACTGGAGAAGTCATCACTGATAAGAAACAGCAGATGGACAGATGGGTAGAGCACTATTTGGAGCTTTACTCAAGTGAGACCAAACTAGCGGATAATGCCCTCAACGCCATAGAGGCTCTACCAACTCTTGACCACCTGGACACACTTCCCACCATAACAGAAGTTAAGTGTGCTATAAATGAACTTGCATCTGGCAAGGCTCCAGGTAAGGATGGGATTCCAATAGAGGTTATCAGGAGTGGGCAAGACACACTCACTATACAGATCCACCAGCTAATAGAGCTAAGCTGGCGTGAAGGACAAGTCCCACAGGATTTCAAAGATTCAAGCATCATAACACTGTACAAGAACAAGGGCGATCGGAGCGACTGCAACAACTATAGGGGTATCTCACTTCTGTGTATTGTTGGAAAAGTATTTGCCAGAATTGTTCTGCGCAGACTTCAAGTCCTAGGAGATCAAGTCTACCCCGAATCACAGTGTGGCTTTCGACAGAACCGGTCTACCACTGATATGATATTCTCATTGCGACAAATGCAAGAAAAATGCCGTGAACAGAATCAACCACTGTTTATTGCCTTCATCGACCTCACAAAGGCATTTGATTTGGTCAGTCGTGAGGGTCTGTTCAAGGCACTAAAGAAGATTGGCTGCCCACCAACTCTTCTGTCCATTGTGGAATCGTTCCACACAGGCATGAAGGGTATAATCAAGTTTGATGGTGCAACTTCTGAAGAATTTGAAATCAAGAGTGGAGTTAAGCAAGGTTGTGTACTAGCTCCCACCCTCTTTGGAATATACTTTTCACTTCTACTGAAATATGCATTTCGTGATCAGGATGGTGGTATATACATTCACTCACGCTCAGATGGCGGCCTCTACAATGCTCAGAGATTGAAGGCTAAGACCAAAATTAGGAGGGTACTGATCAGAGAGTTGCTTTTTGCAGATGATGCTGCAGTTACGACCCACTCTGAGGAAGAATTGCAATGTCTACTATCTGCATTCTCCAATGCTTGTTCTGAATTTGGTTTAACAATTAGCAAAAAGAAGACACAGATTATGTCACAGGGTGCACATGGGGTACCATCAATCTTTATTGACGACGCCGAACTAGAGATAGTAGACCATTTTACATATCTAGGATCAGTGGTAAATAGCAAATTATCCCTAGATCAGGAAATCAACATCCGGATTGGTAAGGCAGCAACAACAATGAACAGGTTAAGAAAAAGAGTCTGGGAGAACAGGAAGCTTACTGCCAAAACAAAAGTCCTTGTCTATCAAGCCTGTGTCCTTAGTACTCTTCTCTATGGCAGTGAAACCTGGACAACTTACTCACACCAAGAGAACAATTTAAACAGCTTTCATATGCGGTGTCTGCGAAGAATTCTTGGTATTAAGTGGCAAGACAAAATCACAAATACTGAAGTATTGGAAAGATCAGGTTGTGTGACAGTTTATTCCATGCTCAGTCTTCGTAGACTTAGATGGATAGGACATCTTAGGAGGATGGATGATGGTAGAATACCAAAGGATATCTTTTTTGGTGAATTACAGATGGGTAAGAGATCTCAGGGTCGGCCTCTACTACGATACAAAGATGTGTGTAAGCGGGACATGATTGATACAGGCATTGATAATGCACATTGGGAGCAAGTCGCCGCTGAACGTGTTGCATGGAGGGCAAATATCAGAAATGGAATAAAGTCAAAGGAGAAAATTATTGCAGAAAAGTCACACACCAAGCGTTTGAGACGTAAGATGGTGCATGATGGTGGAAATGACCACGTGTTCACATGCACCCACTGTGAACGGACATTTACAGCGCAAATTGGCCTTATCAGTCACACTCGCTACCGCCATAGTTAAAAGTTATGCCTTTTTAAAGCACAAACTATCGTCTGTCAAGACGGCAAGGTGCCAATGATGATGGTGTGTGGATTAGAGGTACAGTGTGGATTAGATGTACAGTTTGGATTAGAGGTGTGGTGTGGATTAGACGTGTGGGTTGTGGATTAGAGATGTGTGGATTAGATATATGGTGTGGATTAGAGGTATGTTGTGGATTAGAGGTGTGTTGCAGATTAGATGTGTGGTGTGGATTAGAGGTACAGTGTTTATTAGAGGTACCGTGTGGATTAGGGATTTAACGTGGTTTAGATATACAGGATGCAATATGGTTGCTAGTTGGATTAGAGGAGTGGATTAGAGGTATTTTGTGGATTAGAGCTGCAGTATGGAATAAAGGTTTAACGTAATTTAGATATACAGGGTGAATTAGAGTTGGACGTGGGATTAGAGGTGTGGTTTAGAGATGGGGTGTGGATTAGAGGTGCGTGGTCGATTAGAGCTATAGAGTGGATTAGAGGTATTCAGTAGATTGGAAGTACAATGTGGGTTACAGGTATAATGTATATTAGAGGTAAGAAGTGAATTAGAGAAACGGATTAATTAGAGCTACGATGTGGACTATGCGTATGGGGTGAATTAGAGGTAGGGATTGGATAGGAAACACCGGAAGAAGGATTAAATAGACTGTTCTATTATTTCTGAGAACTTAATCGGACACCTAGCCTTCTCGGACAAGGGCAAAATATTAACGCTTGTAGGGTGCCTATTATCAGTCTAGCTATTCTTGCTGTTTATAAACTGGACTATCAAGACAACAAGTACTGCCAACAATGGAGTTCAATGGACTCCTCTGATAATACAGCGCGATTATCTGGATTTTGCCTACGACACTGCTCCCCACCCCTTCTCCAGTCTCACTCACGAAATCAAGCGCAGGATAAACTAATATCACCATATTAAGGAAAGGGGGGGGGGGGGGTTCACATCAACTAGGTTTAAACATTTAGAAAGGAAAAACACAGATAATAGGAATAAATCAAGCAATTGATAACCAGATTGGGAAAGTTTACTTCAAGGGCAGAATCATGCACCTACTTAGGTATAAATATAGACAAAGGGATGCTGTATGGATCAGTAGCATGTAGAACAACGACATCGATTACAAATAAACTACAAACATTTACTGATTGGTACCTGTACAAAACAGAAGGAATACAATGGTATGACAAAATCACCAACGTGGAGCTCATGGAGAGAACTAGATAAATACCAGTGAAACAAGAGGTGAAGATCAGACACTGGCACTGGATGGTCTGTACTATGAGAGAATCTGAGAATAGTTTAACTAGAAATATATGGAACCCACAGGGTAAAAGAAATAGGGGAAGTCCTAAAAATGCGTTGAGAAGAGAAGTAGAAACATAAATGAACAACGAGGGAAGCACATGGACAGAGCTGTGTGGGATAGCTAAAGATAGATTGGCATGGAGTGAGGTGGTTGAGGGATTTTGGCTCAATGGAGAGTAGAAGGCAGCTGAAGAAGAAGAAGAAGAAGAAGAAGAAGAAGAAGAAGAAGAAGAAGAAGAAGAAGAAGAAGAAGAAGAAGAAGAAGAAGAAAAAGAGTACTCTTTTGCAATGTAGTTTACAAATCATGAAAAATGAAGTTTTAATCCCATTAACGCTTCAAATGTGTGTGTGTGTGTGTGTGTTTTTTGTTTTTTTGGCAACTAAGTGATGTTTTGTAAGTTTCTAATATAATTATTGCAGCTTTTATTCCATTTGTATGTGTGTTTTTGTTTTTTGTTTTTATGTGCTGGCAAAAGATGCATAGCATCAACATCTACTCTGTCGCTAGTGAGGGTCTTCTTGTAATGTTCCATCTTCCGTTGTGAATCCTCTGAAGACTGAGTACTACCTCCTAATTCCGATATACTGATGTTCAGGTCGTTCTAATCCTTGAAAATGTCTTGTTCAGGTCGGTCTAAATCTTGAAAATGTCTTGTTCAGGTCGGTCTAAACCCTGAAAATGTCTTTTTCAGATCGTTCTACACCCTGAAAATGTCTTATTCAGGTCGGTCTAAACCCTGAAAATGTCTTGTTCAGGAAGGTCTAAACCCTGAAAATGTCTTGTTCGGGCCTGGTCTAAACCCTGAAAATGTCTTGTTCAGGTCGTTCTAAACCCTGAAAATGTCTGTTCAGGTCGTTCTAAACCCTGAAAATGTCTTTTTCATGTCATTCTAAACCCTGAAAATGTCTTGTTCAGGTCGTTCTAAACCCTTAAAATGTCTTGTTCAGGTCGGTCTAAACCCTGAAAATGTCTTGTTCAGGTCGTTCTAAACCCCGAAAATGTCTTATTCAGGTCGGTCTAAACCCTGAAAATGTCTTGTTCAGGAAGGTCTAAACCCTGAAAATGTCTTGCTCAGGTTGGTCTAAACCTGGAAAATATCTTGTTCCGATCGTTATGAATCTTGAAAATGTCTTGTTCAGGTGGGTCTAAAGCTTGAAAATGTCTTGTTCAGGTGGGTCTAAACCCTGGAAATGTCTTGCGTCCATGGAAGTGAGCTAGTGTTGAGAATTGTCTCCCAATGCGATATCAAAGTTTCACGGGAACTGCGTCTTATACCTCTGCTTCCCCTCTCCAAACTCAGAGGGGTGCAAGATAAGTACTGGAACTTCACATCTGCGGAGAGACGCATTATGATGTCTCCAAGTGGTGATTCGGCATAGCACAAACACACTAGCTGGGATTAGGCCTATATAGGCAATGGTTCCTCCATGAGCTACGAAGTTTCATTGTGAAAACACTCAAACCCAAGACCCAGAGGAATCCACACAGAAGCTGCAAACATGGGGAAGTGTAGAATTGTTAGCAAATCTTTTGAGCTTCTTTTGTACGTCTTGTTTCTGGAGCCTTGTGTTAATCAAATGGTTTTCGTTTTAATGTTTGGCTCACTGAGTTGTTAAGTGGGGGCTGGTATCAGTGCACAGAAGGTATGCATATACATGATTAATTCCTAGACACACAAATTACGCTTGCTCACACATCATACCTGTGTTTATTACTTGCCGTCGCGCCTGTCGTACTTATTTCTTCACCGTTCGTTCGTTTTGTCAGGGGCGTTCATTGAAAGGGGTTTGGAGAAGTCAGCATATGACAATACGTAAAACTAGCCGATAATCTAATCATGGGTCTTAGAAGTCCCATGTTGGAAGCATCAATGCTCAGTTTACACAATGCATCGTGGTATTTTATTAAGCAATGATGTGTATTTGTTGAGTTGAGCTGAACTTGAACCGACATCACGGCACTAAGGACATTCGCATACGTGCTCCGTCCTCATCTTCACAAATGTATTTGATATATTTGTGATATGCACAATATGGTTAAGAGTTGTTGTTTGTCTTACCTGAGAAGGCTGGTTGTCTAATTCACAGTTCCAGGTTGTATACCCGTTTCGATTTATTTTCCCATTCAAATAATTTCCAGAAAAAGTGCTCGCGTCTTCTGAGTCCTCAAACGGACTTGCATCTGTCTAATTGAGACTGGTGTGTAGACAGTTCTAACGACCTGATATAAAAGCAACATCTCACTACCCAATATTGAAGCAACATCTCACGACCTGATATTGAAGAACATCTCACTACCCAATATTGAAGCAACATCTCACGACCTAATATTGAAGCAACATCTCACTACCCAATATTGAAGGAACATCTCACTACCCAATATTGAAGCACACATTTCACGACCTGCTATTGAAGCAACATCTCACTACCCAATATTGAAGCAACATCTCACGACCTGATATTGAAGCAACGTCTCACTACCCAATATTGAAGCAACATCTCACTACCCAATATTGAAACAACATCTCACTACCCAATATTGAAGCAACATCTCACGGCCTGATATTGAAGCAACATCTCACGACCTGATATTGAAGCAACATCACGACCTGATATTGAAGCAACATCTCACTACCAGAAATTGAAATAACATCACGACCTGATATTGATGCAACATCAGGACCTGATATTGAAGCAACATCACGACCTGAAATTGAAGCAACATCTCATTACCAGATATTGAAGCAACATCTCACTACCCAATATTGAAGCAACCTCTCACGACCTGATACTGAAGCAACATCTCACTACCCAATATTGAAGCAACATCTCACTACTCAATATTGAAGCACACATCTCACGACCTGCTATTGAAGTCTCACTACCCAATATTGAAGCAATATCTCACTACCCAATATTGAAGCAACATCTCACGACCTGATACTGAAGTAGCATCACGACCTGATATTGAAGCAACATCTCACTACCCAATATTGAAGCAACATCTCACGACCTGACACTGAAGCAACATCTCACTACCCAATATTGAAGCAACATCTCACTACCCAATATTGAAGCACACATCTCACGACCTGCTATTGAAGCAACATCTCTCGACCTGCTATTGAAGCAGCATCACGACCTGATATTGAAGCAACAGCACGTCCCAATAGTGAAGCAACATCTCACGACCTGATATTGAAGCAACATCTCACAACCTGATATTGAAGCAACATCACGACCTGATATTGAAGCAACAACACGACCCAATAGTGAAGCAACATCTCACGACCTGATATTGAAGCAACATCACGACCTGATACTGAAGCAACATCTCACGACCTGATATTGAAGGAACATCACGACCTGATATTGAAGCAACAACACGACCTGATATTGAAGCAACATCACGACCCAATAGAGAAGTATCATCTCACAACCTCATATTGAAGCAACATCACGACCTGATATTGAAGCAACATCATGACCTGATATTGGAGTAACATCACGACGTGATATTGGAGCAACATCACGACTTGATATTGAAGCAACATCACGACCTGATATTGAAGCAACATCACGACCCAATAGTGAAGCAACATCTCACAACCTGATATTGAAGCAACATCACGACCTGATATTGGAGCAACATCTCACGACCTGATATTGAAGCAACATCTCACGATCTGATATTGAAGCAACATCACGACCCAATAGTGAAGCAACATCTCACGACCTGATATTGAAGCAGCGTCACGACCTGATATTGAAGCAACATCACGACCTGATATTGAAGCAACATCACGACCTGATATTGAAGCAACATCTCACGATCTGATATTGAAGCAACATCACGACCCAATAGTGAAGCAACATCTCACGACCTGATATTGAAGCAGCGTCACGACCTGATATTGAAGCAACATCACGACCTGATATTGAAGCAACATCACGACCTGATATTGAAGAAACATGAGAACAACGACTGTTTTCTGAATCTCACTTTCCTCTCCCTAATTCTCAGAGACCAGTGCGGGCGTGCAAGACCGTTACAGAAACTTCACATTTGCGGAGTGGCGCACTAAAATGTGACAAGATGACAATTATCTAATGGCAATGGAAATGTGGTTTCTGGGGGAAATGCAAAGAATATCATGGATAGACAGAAAAACTACAAGAAACAATTAAAAATTGTAAACTGATTAGAGAAATTAGACGTAAACAGTCAAACTATTTTGGGCACGTTATGAGAAGAAAAACTGGAGAACTTGGTGACAACTGGCATGATTGAGGAGGTAAAAAAGATAAGAGGATGGCAGAGAGGTAAATATCTAGATGGCTTGACCACATGGCATAATGGAGACAAAAACTCCGAGCTGATACACCACTCTGGTGATCATTTGAGATGGCGAGACATCACCACCCACGTTTATCGGCATAGCACATGATGATGATACTATTGTAAGCAGGTCAGTCATTATTCAACACCGCACGCACGAGTGGACTAACTGATATTAGACCTAGGCTGGTAATGTTGCCATCACACTGTTATGTAAGCTTTTTGTTGTCAACTGATTCCAAGGAAGCGCTTTGGGGGAAACTGGTGTACACGCCTCTGATGACATGGCCGAATACACTATGTTTGCTAGTGACAATGTTGCATACAAATCTGGGATAATTATGAAGAGCGCAGCGGAATTGATAACCATAAAACACGTGTGTTAGATAACAACATTCCAGGCTGTCGGGAGGCAGGTCCTGTCGCAGTGATAACTGCAGAATCCCTGATACGGCTGATGAACGATTCCGTAACGGTTTCAATATCTGGCTGTCTCTCTATGCCAGCCTGTCTTTCTAAGCTGCACTGTCTGTTTGTGTCTAGCTATGTCTACTTCCCGTTTTCGGTATCTTTCACTGTTATATCCTTGTCTGATTTTTTCCCGCCGCTGTTGCCTGATTTATCAGTCTTTCTATTTATGTCTCTTTCTAGCTTTATCTCTGTCGCTCGTTCTCACGCTCTGTTTCTGTCTGACTGTATGGTTGTCTGTCTGTCGGTTGATCGGTCTGGCCTTGCCATACCCCTCCCTCTCCCATGTATTTCTCGGAGTCTCTGCCATTTCTCAATATCTCTGCCCGTCTGACTGTCTGCCAAGTTCCTAACACCAGGCTCTTAGAATGCAAGGAAGCGGTTTTGTAATAATAATAATAATAATAATAATAATAATAATAATAGTAATAATAATAATAATAATAATAATAATAATAATAATTATTATTATTATTATTATCATCGAATTAGTGCTAGCTAAATTGTGAATGAAAAAGAGAGGGGAAGGGCAGCCGTGGTAGCGTAATGGCCAGACGCTCGCCCGATGTCTTGGTTGTCATGAATTCGAATATTTAATATTGACCTGGTGGATCTTGCACCACGTACCCAGTGCTCGTTGAGGATCGCACAAGGATCGTATACTGACTTTGCTATTACTGAATTGTCCATAGTGGCCACGGTAGGGCCGTGGTTTGCATGCTTGCCTGCCGACTAGGTTGTTATAGGTTCCAATTCGCATATATAGTTGAACTGATGTGGGACGATAGATCGAATCAATCTAAAATGGGTAATCAAACATTATCTGGAAGTAAAGTTAGCCGGCGTGATATGGAGCACAGCACTCTTCAAGCAACGACAGGTTTACAAATATGGGGCTAGGATCATAAGCTCTATACTCCTTCAGGCAAGGGAAAGGGTCATGCGTGTATAGGACAGTCGACATTCCACGGATGATATGGTCAGTATCACTCCGCCCGCCGCCTTCACTTCCCCGGGACATTTTCTGGTACGCATGTTAGGTTCTGCTTGACCTGGGCACCTAGGTCAAATTTACACAAAATAACTTAAGTCTCCATATGGGTTGGAACATATGATCATCGCAATCGCAGGCACGTGTGCTAGCCCCGCGCGCTAACCGGCTGTTGTTGAAATGTTTGCGCTACAGTGTTTACTTCTCTCTAGAGTTCTCTGAATGCTCAACAACACTTGAATTATGCGGCACTCTACATAAATGTGCTTGCAAGTGCAGCCTTGAATTATCGCATGTGGCTACAGATAGTGAGAATACCATTGATGTTTTGTCTGCAGGTCTACAGACTCTACACTTCACCCGGGCTTGTGGGCTAAGGCTGATTGCAGCAGTGGTTGGGACGTTACGCTGCTGATAGCGTGAGCGCGGTCTACGCAGCTCTCGACGGTGGCTTCGGGAAAAAAGGGGGGGGGGGGGGGTTGAGGCTGTCTATGCCTTAGTGGGCGCAGATCTACAAAATTATGGTCCTATCACTTCACATCCTTCACATAGCCACAACGAGGTCCTACCATGTGACTTCGGGTTTTTACTTGGGGGGATGGAGAGAGAGAGAGAGCGAGAGAGAGAGATAGAGAGAGAGAGAGAGAGAGAGAGAGAAGGGGGGGGGAAGAGAGAGAGCTAATATTTTTCTAGGTACACTTGTGGGTTCGCATGCACTTTTCCTTTTCCAGTTGCCACGTTTAGCTCCTGTTGTCCCAGCCAGTTGGTACGTATTTCAATTACCCCCCATTTAAATTATTACCTTCACTGCCCATGTATCATACACATTTTGCTGTAATACTTTCACACACCCCTTTCTAGTTGGTTCTTTAACATCTGCCCTTGGCGGTTCTCCAGTTGTATCTGTATTACGCAGATTGTTGTCAGTTTAAAATAACAGCTGTCTGGACATAAAGAGGTGGCTTCCTCCACCCCTACCCCCTTCTTTCTTCTGTAAACTTAACTAGAATTAACATTAACCACAAGCTTGTAGCTCCCAACACAGTAATGTGTTAACATGAAGTTGCGCTTCTTAGTACCTTGGTTGTTTGCTTATTGGTTGGTTGGTTGGTTGGTTGTTGGTTAGTTGGTTGGTTGTTGGTTGCTTGCTTGTTGGTTGGTTGGTGGTTGGGAGGTTGGTTGTTTGTTTGTAATTGGGTTGTTCGGTTTGTGGGTGCTGGTTTGTTGATCGATTGGTTGGTTGACTGGATAGTTGGTTAGTTGGTTTGTTCGTTTGATGGTGTTTGGCTAGTTAATTGATCTGTTTGTTGGTTTGTTGGTGGATGGTTTCTTTGTTGATTGTTTGGTTTGTTGGTGTTTGGTTAGTTAGTTGATTTATTTGTTGGTTTGTTGGTGGATGGTTTCTTTGTTGATTGTTTGGTTTGTTGGTGTTTAGTTAGTTAGTTGATTTATTTGTAGGTTTGACGGTGGATGGTTGCTTGGTTAGTGAATCTTCTGGAAATCTCTCTAACAGTGAAGTCCGATGCCGCAACGTTCATGTCAGCTTGGCGCCTCTCGGACTTGCACCAATCGCAGTTGGGAAGGTGTACAGACTTGCACCTATCGCAGTAGGGAGGGTGTATAGACTTGCACCTATCGCAGTAGGGATCATGTACAGACTGTCCTCCCGACTCAGCACAAAAGTGACATCTCCACAGGACTTGTCTAGAACTCTCATTCCCGTCACCACGGGACTTGTCTAGAACTCTCATTTCCGTCACCACGGGACTTGTCCAGAACTCTCATACCTGTCACCACGTGACTTGTCCAAAACTATCTTTCCCTTCTCCGCGGGACTTGTCCAATACTATCTTTCCCTTTTCCACGGGACTTGTCCAGCATTCTTCTTCCCTTCTCCATATGACTTGTCGAGAATTCTCCTGCCCACCGGACTTGTCCAGAACTATCTTCTTCACGAGACTTGTCCAGAGTTCCCTTTCCTTTCTCGCGGGACTTGTTCAGAATTCTCCTTCCCTTCTTCGTGGGACTTGTCCAGAACTCTCTTTCCCTTCTGTCAGAGTCTCACTTGGACATACTTCTGGCTCGCATTTCCAG
The DNA here is from genome assembly GCA_963921405.1 of Cepaea hortensis. Classification (NCBI taxonomy): domain Eukaryota; kingdom Metazoa; phylum Mollusca; class Gastropoda; order Stylommatophora; family Helicidae; genus Cepaea; species Cepaea hortensis. Next base: position 53,840,675 of record OY992891.1, read on the forward strand.
ACAGAGGTGAAACTGTTACATGCGTTCAATAATTACAGTCTCACGCGCGGCAACGATAGTTTTAGCCCGTTTATTCACAAAACGATTCACATGGGCAAACTCCCAGATGTTGCGCTCTAACAACCCGCAACTTGTACAACATCATTATCACAGTGTTATAATCACTCATGAGAAATAATACAATATAATAGCATACATAGCTCTCACACTGTCTCCGCTCGAACACAGCTCACTTCACAACTCAGTCACGCAATAAATATTACAATCATATCACAACGCTCACGAAACACAACTAGTGCCCTGTGTCTGTCCATCTCGATGTCCTGAACCCGTCTGACCAACACAGGTACGTTTGGCCAGTTCACGGCTGTTCACAGTTCGTGAGACCCGTGTGGTGTGGTGCGGTGACCAAGGGCCTTAGCCTGGTTGTAGGTTGGTTCGCACTTGGTAACCCTGCTGCAGGACGCCAGGCTACCTGCCCTGTTCTCCTGTCTCCTATTTGTCCCTGTCGTACAGGGTATTGTGTCCCTGACACTTCTACTCGAGACTTGTCCAGAATTCCGCTTCACTTGTCCACGTCCAGAACCAAGCTAAATGTGCAAGACCACTACTAGAAGCTGACATTTGCGAAGACACATATTAGGCATTGACAGCAGCCATAGCGCAGTGCCTAGCAAGCTGGTCTGCCCACCCGGTGGTCATGTGTTCAAATCCTCATTGCCATGGATTGTCCTTAATTTGAATAAGAAAGACATCGCTGCATCTCGTCAGGCACATACATATGCCAGGCAATAAATCGTACATTCCATGGTTTGTGTCTTCGTTATTCAAATTCACTACAGGAAAACATTGTTTTGATTGTCCTTAATTGTCATAGGTTCCCAGATCAACCCAACCTGAAATAGGTACCAGGAAATGTCCTGCGCAGTAAGGGCGACAGGGGTGATATTGACCACTTCATGCGTCTAGTTCCGACTAGTCTACGAACATATGGGCTGACGCTATATATCCAACACTCCTAAATGTGTGAGAAAGAGTTATTTGATTTGCTCATACTTTATATTAATTGTGCCAAAGGCTTCAGGCGGATGAGAGCAATTGAGAGGATGCAAGCCTTATCCTGGTGCAAGGAAATGCAACTTAACGACTAAATGTCATGACAGAACAGCCCCTAGCCTTGGTCAGCAACTGGGCTAGGATGGAAGCTCCCACAGGCGGACAGTTAAAGCATTGCTTTGCTGATCCAGCAGCTTCTGCAGCCTGTCTTGTTCCAGACGTATTGGTGTTGCCTTTCCTCTGGAGCAAACTAGGCAGAACGAGAGAGGGATCATGCTGTATGGGCACCATATGGTTTCTTTAATTCAGTCTTGGCTTTGTGCAATAGACAGGCCATTCGCTAGCGCCACGGGTTGTAGTTATACATTTTTTGGGGGGAAGCACAATGTAACAAACTATCGTCTGTCATGGCGGCCCACGCCAGTACTTTATATAAGGGTGCAAACATGTCATGGTCCCACACAGCACACACCTACTGGCTGACATTAGGCCTAGATTGGTTCCCTTCAAGGGTTTTAGCGTTTTCATTCCCAGCAGACTCCATCTTGGATGGATTCGTAGCACGTATAGAGACGATTAAAATGTTGGATTTATTAATTATTATTATTATTATTATTTAAAATATTGACTACTTACTCTGGTGGCATTGGGGGTTTTCTCCATAAATCCTAATTTCTCCTTCTTTCTTATCTTCCCGGCTGAATAGTTATTAGGATCAACACAAGCCGGGAACTGACACAAGCAGGGTACTGACACAAGCAGGGAACTGACACAAGCAGAGAACGATATAGTTAGTTAGTTAGTTAGTCGAGGTTCCAACTTCACGGCAACGGGTTGTCACCATTATTCTCCGTTCTTGTGCCAGTAAAGATCACCCAAAATGCTCCCCACTGTCCAATGTGAAAAGTGGAATAGGCAGGAGTCTCGGCAATCCAACATCCCTCACAGGTACACTGTGCATAATGCCGCCGCCAGAATGCCAACACAAAATTAATCCACAAAAGCCACAGTTCATCGTCGATGGACTAAGGACTCGGCAGTCACCAGAAAGACCACACTGACCCAGATTTTCTCACATGGCTCGGTCTTTTAACGCAGGGCGACCCGCCGAAAGTGTCGCACAAAGCATGAACTCCGCAGTTTCAGCGCCGACTCCCAGGAGTATCCTGAAAAATGCACTCGTGGGCCGAAAGGGCAAATCAGTAAATTCAGCAACCGCCGGTAGCCATTGTTCTGAACATGCAGGTCACGGTACAGGACAGATGTAAAAGCATTCCACGTGAATTTCATAGCTCACAGTGTTGCCCACACACTCACTCAGTAGCAGGGCGACGGAACAATGTACTGCCAGTCCAACATGAGGAAAATGCGATTGCAAACTCTAGCTACAAGCATAAACACGCCACAAGCTAAAACGGTTCAACGCCTAACCGCCATGTTGGCGACCGTAAGTCCACAAGCAGAGAATTGACACAAGCAGGGAACTGACACAAGCAGTGAACTGACAAAAGCAGGGAACTCACACAAGCAGGGAACTGACAAGCAGGGAACTGACACAAGCATGGAACCGACACAAGCATGGAACCGACACACAACAGGGAACTGACACATGCAGGGAACTGACACAAGCAGCGAACTGTCACAAGCATGAAACTGACAAAAACAGGGAATTGAAAGAAGCAGGGAACTGGCACAATCAGGGAACTGACACAAGCATGGTACCGACACAAGGAGGGAACTGACAGAAGCAGGGAACTGACACAAGCATGGTACCGACACAATCAGGGAACTGACACAAGAACGGAACTGACATAAGCAGGGTACCGACACAAGCAGGGAACTGACACAAGCAGAGAACTAACACAAGCAGGGAACTGACAGAAGCATGGTACGACACAATCAGGGAACTGACAGAAGCATGGTACCGACACAATCAGGGATCTGACACAAGCAGGGAACTGACACAAGCAGGGATCGGACACAAGCAGGGAACTGACAGAAGCATGGAATCGACACAAGCAGGGAACTGACAGAAGCAGGGAACTGACACAAGCAGGGAACTGACAGAAGCAGCACAGAACCATCTAGATATGTGCAGATGGATAGGAAGATATTGCGACCATGTGAATTACATTACATTTAACAACTAGCATATAGAACGTAGGCATATTGCGCTAGGAGAGAGGTAACGGCAACAAGAGAATCTGCACAACATTAAGAACTGACAAAAAGAACGTAGGAACGACTCGTTGGGATAGAGGTAACGGCAGCACGAAGTCCTACACACAGGCTTGTCCATGGGAATAGGATTCCCATGGGAATCCCTTGGGAAACGTCCCAAGGGATGGGATTGGACGGGACAGCAAACATTTGTATTTCCCATGACATACATGGGACAGTAGCCATGTCATAGCAACTTTTTAAAAAAACCTTTTTGAAGCCTTTTATCCTTCCTTTTTCTTTATATACTTGTATCAATTCTTCATCTCGTGGTGGGACACCGAATAAATTAATAAATGCGCGCATGCGATCATATTACCAACGTTTCAATGCCCATTAAAAATATTGTTCAGATTAAAGGAATGCTGTACATACATGAGAAATTCAAAACTTTTTTTGACAAACTAGAAATTGATGGTACTACATCTCATTTAATTGTGCTGTTATACTTCCCTCTAGACTATCAGTTGTACAAAGTTATTGACGAAGAAACTTCCAGCAGCATGGTGAAGAAATATTGTCAGAACTTTCAGAAAATTATTGGAGCGTTGGCCATATTGCGGCAGTTCTTTAGCAGTTACTGCAGCATTCCTTACTGGAGTTGACATTAAAGCCAAAATAGAAGACATGGTCAGTTGTTACTAAGAAGAAAGGGAATGTGGACACCAATAAATGGGCCAATGATTGGATCGCTTTTTCTAAGTCTGTTGTTCCAACTGTTATTTAATTCATCAAAGATTTAAATCTGTCTTCTGAATCATCTGCTGTATGTGAAGTAGCAGGAATTGTAGAACAAAAGCCGAAAAGTGATTTTGACTTATTTTTTTATCCTCCACCAAACGAAACACTTAAGTTTGATGACCCCAGAAACAAATTCCTTGAGGATGAAGTCACAGCCATTCAATTATTTGAAAAATGAACTTAGGTTTCCACTGCTAACAGCAAGTGCGAAAATTGTCTTCGCCATACCAGTGTCCTCAGCGGCAGTAGAACACTTATTTAGTGCAGCTGGATTGTTGCTGAGTAAGTTACGAATACGGATGTTACCAGCTCTCGTTATAAACTCTGTATATCAGATTTGCAAGGAAGATGAAAATTGTGGAAATGGTTCAGCGAGTACCTGGATTAATTGAATTATTAGGAACAGTCAATCAGCAGGAAATTGATAATGTGCTGAATGAGCAGAGTGACTCTGAAACAGAATGAGAGTGTCAGAATGAAACTGAATTGTCATATTTAGATTAAACTTTTTTAAAAATACAATACTCTTGAATATAAAAATTAATAAATTCTGTTGTTTTACATGTCTCTCTGTACATGTAGTCCTATTTAGTAGACACTAACCCTAAACTTTAATAAATTTCATAATTTTATTTGAACTGTATTCCATATTAGTATTATCATCGGAATCCCATGGGATGGGGCAGGCAAAATGACCGTGGGATGTCAATGAGACTGAAAAATGTGTCCCATGGACAAGCCTGCCTACACAACATTATCACCTGTTCAGATAGCGTAGGCACACCACTACAACATAATCTTTACAACAAGGAACAGCTATAAAACAGCTTACTATGTAACGGAGTCTGGGAGAGTGTAGCCACAACAGCGTAATCTATACAACATAAACAGCTTTACCAGATAACGTAGGCTAGGAGAGATGTAGCGACCACAGGCTTATCTATACAACATAAAACATCTTAAGAGGTAACGTTTCTGGGAGAGATGTAGTGACCACAGCGTAATCTATACAACATAAACAGCTTACCAGACAAAGTAGGCTGGGAGAGATGTAGCAAATACAGCGTAATCTATACAACTTAAACAGCCTGGGAGAAAACGTAGGCTGGGGAAATGTGGCGACCAATGCGTAATCTATACAACATAAACAGCTTTACCAATAGCATAGATACAACAAACAGGAGAGATATGGCGGCCACGGCATAATCTATACAACATAAACAGCTTCCCTGATAATATAAGCGCATGACTATGTGGGAGTGGGGACACAATAGAACCTACACAACATACACAGCGGAAGCAATCTGTCAACCTGTCACTGTGGCTAGAGAAATACAGTTTTGAGAATTACTGATCCAGAGCCGCCTCCGTGGCGAAGGTGTTGCGGGCACAGTTCGTAATTACGTATACCATGTTGGAAATACAGTTGCGCGCGATTTGGCAGCAGACCGCCTTGCGTTAGTTTTTATGAAGTGGTATGGGTGCTGGTCGTTCAGAAAGCTATGGTAAACTACTGAACGTAAACTTGCCAAGAGATCACAAACAGCAAAAATTCGGGGGTTGACTGTGATGTTCTGTAAAGGATATGCAACTAAACTAAAACTAATACAGGTCTTGCGTGATTTGTTTTGTGGTGTCATTTTCGTCACGTCTTTCTATAATAAAATTTGTTACGTGTTCTTCAACAGAATATCGCAATCAACCCCACCATTTTTTGTGGGGGAGGGGGGTTGTTATTTTGTAGGCAATTGTACGGTATTTTTTTATTTTACGCAATTTTACATTAGTCATTGCTTTCTGAACGACAGATGCTCTCATCAATGTGACAAACAATACACAACAGTCTTCTTCTTCTTCTTCTTCTTCTTCTTCTTCTTCTTCTTCTTCTTCTTCTTCTTCTTCTTCTTCGTCTTCTTCTTCTTCTTCTTCTTCGTTCATCCGGAGTGTTTTCTTTTCCAGACGTAATTGCGATGTATCTGGTTAGGCACCCTTGAGCCAACACATCCGACATTAGCGTGCATTTATTTACAAGGTTAGCATTCCTGGGGGACTCTCATTGTTGTGGTGCCGTCCACATCCTAGCTAGTCAAGTTAGGACGGTCGAAGACTTCAGGGTCAGCCCTCAAGGGAAGGCAGAGGCAGTCCATGGGCTTTTTACGCCATCCAAGGAGGCTTCCATAATTGCAGAGCGTATAAATAGCGCTCTGGTGCTGGACTCACCCAAGGAATCGCCACGTCCTGCACATCCATCCATCATGTGCCATGCCGGTAAGCGTGGGCGGTCATGTTCTGCCATCTCACTCGATCACCAGAGTCGTGGATCAGCTCTGTGTTCCTGTCTCGATCATGCCACGTGGCCAAGCCATCCAGGTATTTGCTTCTAGGTCTTCCCCTTGGTCTCTTCCCTTCGATCTTGCCAGTTGTCACCAAGTTCTCCAATTAATTTCTTCCCATAACATGCCCAAAAATTTTTGACTGTCTACGTCTAATGACTCTAATCACTTTACGATCTTCATGTGTTTCTTGAAGGACTTGTTCGTTGGTTTTTCTATCTGTCCATGGTATTCTTTGCATTTTCCTCAGAAACCACATTTCCACAGCCATTAGCTGTTTTTCAGCTTGACTGCTTATTGTCCACGCTTCACATCCATACAAAAGTATAGGTTCTATGTAGCATCTCAACACTGGCTGTCCTGCACATGGCTGCTTTAATTCCTCACTTCCATGTATTGGGCATTTCATTCGACACAGGCCGCTCCCCGCACTAACAAGGAACTGTCAGTCTGTAGACGACTTCCACTCAGCGAGCTTTCGGTTCGGATGTGTACGAACGTTGTGCCCGGAAAACTAGATAGTCAGAGTTGTTCCGGCCGGAAAACTAGATAATTAGAGCTGTTCCAGCGGAAAAACTAGAAAGTCAGAGCTGTTCCGGGCACGAGGGAAATTTCACTCGGACGTCTTTCCGTTGTGCATGATTTATATGCGCCCTTAGGCCAGCACATCCGACTTCAGCGGGCGTTTGGTAAACGGCTTTGCCTTGTGGTTTCGAGGAACATTCGACTCTTACTGCTGTGGTGTCGTCCACACCTTTGCTGATCAAGTTATAACGGTCAAAGACTTTACGGTCACCTCTCAAGGGAAGGCAGGGACAGTCCATGGGCATTTCCTGCCATCCATGGAGGCTTCCATGGCACAGAGCCGGAATATATCGCTCTGAGACTGGGCTTACTCATGGAATAGCCACGTCCTACCCATGGCTGCTTTACTTCCACACTTCCATATATTGGGCATTTCGTTCGTCCCAGGCCGCTCCCCGCACTGACCAGGAACGGTCAGTCTGAAGACGACATCCACTCAGCAAGCGTTTGCTCCTGACTTCCACGTAATGGATTCACTAGCCAAGCGTTCCATTCCGTGTTAGTGGGACGTTATATTATTTTCACCTTTGACTAGGCTCACTCAGTGAGCTCTAGTACAGACTTGCATCGTAACTACTGCGTGCGATTGGGACGCTTTTCCACCTTTAGTAGCGCTCACGGGGTAAGCTACACGTGCTGCCGGGTCAGCACCTTACCTCCGAGAAGCATAAAGCGAGTAACGGCCAGGCTCTCTCTCATCTAGGTATCCCTCTTGTCCCACGGATGAGAGCCTTCGAACACGTATCTGGACCAAGCATATACCAGGCTTAGCATCTCACCTCTATTTTGCAATAGGTGAGTATTGGCCCGACTCTCACATCCGAGGGATGTTGACTTAGAGACATTCAGTCATATTCCTCAGCGAAGAGCCTTAGAGTATGTGTCAGGACCAAGAATTAGTGGCATCGTGCGCCTGATTAGGTCTTTGACTGCCTATTCTCAGTCTACCCGCAGAGCAGCAGGTTGTGTCTCTCTTGGTCTGGTCCCTTTCCGAAGGCCTGTCCGACATGTAGTTGTGCTTCCGTCGGCAAAGCTCTTGGGGTCATTGGGACATGCAAGCCCCTCTACCACGACAAGGTGGAGACACGTCAGAGGGGCACAGCGGTCTGATCCCAAATTGTATGCTGATGACTTTGAACCCGATCTATCGGCATTTTGAAACTGTGTGCTTTACCCCTAAGCCACATGCTGTTACTAGGGGAATATATTGAATATATGAATGAATATATTGGCTGAAAGTGACTGCAACCGGAGGGCAGGACAACTAATAAGAAGTCTGCAACTTAGCACGGCATTACATCAATTCACATTGACTTGGGTAGTCGTCCAGGTCACTGAACAAGCTAAATTGCTTATATTCTCTCTCTCTCTCTCTCTCTCTCTCTCTCTCTCTCTCTCTCTCTCTCCCTCCCTCCCTGCCTGCCTACCTTTTTTGCATATCCTTTTCTCAGGACATCGCTGTCAACACCAGCATTTTATTACTGTTATTAATGTCTTGGCAAGTTTACGTTCAATAGTTTGCCATAGCTTTCTGAACGACCGGCTCCCATACCAATTCGTTAAAACCCAGCACAACGGGGTCTGCTGCCAAATCACCCGCAGCTGTGTTTCGAAAGCGGCCTGCCTTCTTATCTATCTATCTATCTATCTATCTATCTATCTATCTATCTATCTATCTATCTATCAACCTACCTACCTATCTATCTACCTACTTACATACCTACCTACCTACTTACCTCCCTACCTACCTACCTACCTTCCTGTCTGTCTGTCTGTCTGTCTGTCTGTCTGTCTGTCTGTCTGTCTTTTCATTCGCTCTCTTTTTTACGTTTTCATTTTCTTCCCTTTCTTTTCTCTTTCTTTCTACGTGTGCGTGTGTTATCATTCCTTTCGTCCTACTCTTTGTCTTTCGCTATCTCTTACTCTCTCCCTCTCTTGTCCACTCTGTATAACTTTTTCTCTCTACTACTCTCTCTCTCTCTCTCTCTCTCTCTATTACTCTCTCTCTCTCTCTTGTCTTTCTCCCTCTCTCTCTCTCTCTCTCTCTCTCTCTCTCTCTCTCTCTCTCTCTCTCTCTCTCTCTCTCTCTCTCTCTCTCTCTCCCGTGTGCAGTTTTTCTGTATTAGCTGTGTACTCTTCCTTATACAAACCCCAACCTTCATCCCACTTGATGTAACTGTTTAAGGCTACCCTCACTAAACGAAATATAAAGCCTGCCACTGACCTAGACAGGAACCGGAAGTAACTCATGAGTGTGAATTGGTGTCATTAAAAAAAGCAGGTTGCGGAGAAAAATGCCCAGGGAAATAAAAATAAAACATAAAAACAGGGGGAATGGGGGGTCAGTACACGTTGAGGAATGCAGACTGCCTTCTTCGTACTGTATATTTAAGAATGGCTGTACGCACAAGTAATCTATACTCCTGGCGGGTTGAAATGTTTTGAAGACACTTGTATCTCTAACCGTAGCAACCAACTGAGAACCACCTCGTGGCAGTATCACTGAAGATACGTTGCATGCGTGATGTCTGCTTCTTGCAGGTAGGTGTATTTTTAGCTGCACTTTCAACGTGGCTTTTGTCGGATTTCGTGTGTCCTTGGTAACATATATGTTGCCTGTTAGTTAGGTATGGCTGGGGGGTGAGCGAAGGTGGGTTGAGGAAGGGGAAGATGATAATGATTGCGATACTGAGGTTGATGAAGGTGATTTGGTTTTAGTGTAGGTCTGTGCACCCTCACAACACGGCGGTGGCGGCACAGTTTGTTAGCCTAAGTCATTGGATTACAGTAGAGGCCGAAGAACTGCTGGTGGGAATATAGGCGAAGATGTCGGCATGTAGTCAACGATGCTATTGTGGAACTATCCAGGAAGAGCGAGAAAAGGTGGGAACGTCGTTTGAAAATATTGGCACAGTTCTGGCTAATAACTGGGTAGGGAACCTAGTAGTCTGGTTGTATCCATTCATACAAACCTCTGCAATCGGTTTACTTACAGGAGCTTCTGTGGCGTAGTGGGTAGTGCGCTGGCGTGCCAAGACAGTGGTCAGGATTCAATCCCCAGCAGACCAATGGCTATTTTGTTTGCTCGTCATGACGGATTTAGGATCATTTAGGACCGATCTTGCCTCATTGCAAATGGGAACCTGTCAATTTCCAGATCCTTAGAAAAGAATTATCTGAGAAGGACAGGCCATGAAGAAGAAAACCGGCCACCCAATTGCATATGTAGTGGCATTATCATCATCATCATCATCATCATCATCGTCATCATCACCATCATTATCATCATCACCATCATCATCATTATCATCACTATCATCATTATCGTCATCACCATTATCATCATCATCATCACTATCATCATCATTGTCATCATTATTATTATCAGCATCGTCGTCATCATCATCATCATTATCACTACCAGCATCATTATCATTATTATCTGCATCACCTTCATTATCATCACCATCATCATCATTACAGTCATCATCATTATCATAATCTGATGTCGTGTAAACTGGCGTAGGAAATCACGCTTCTTCACATCGCGCGGTCTCCAATAGAATGTATCAACAAAAGGGGTTCAAGGTAAGATAATCGACTTCATTGCATGGGGTTGTATTTCCTAAGGCTCATTCTTCTGTCAGCAGAGCGGCCTGCAGAGCAGCGGCTGACAGAGCACACACTCCGCAGCTCCAGCCTCGTCCACCAGGGGGTTGCCAAGACAGTGACACGCCAGAACCGACTGACCGAGTCCCTAAACGTATCCACCATGTTCCTAGCTCGAGGTAGGCAGAGTGACCATTGAGATGTCTCAGTTTATGATGATGACATTTTATAACGCCTGGGTGTCAAAGATCTTCTCTCGTTTGTTTTTTTACTTCTTTTTTCTGTTATCTATCTATCAGTCTGTCTGGCTGGCTGCCAGTCTGTCTGGCTGGCTGGCTGCCTGACTGGCTGGCTGGCTGGCTGTCTGGCTGGCTCGCTGGCTGTTGTCTGTCTAATGACACGCCTTTGACTGACAACTCAATTCAGGGTTGTACGACATTCAGGGCCGCACGACATTCAGGGCCGCACGACATTCAGGGCCGCACGACATTCATGCCAGCAGGGTAGAATCCAGGCCAGCGAGCACTTCGCGCGCGCGTGTACATATGTATGTGTGTGTGCGCGCGCGTGTGTGTGTGTGCGTGTGCGTGTGTGTTTGGAACATATGACAAGAAGATCAAAACCAAATTTTAGACATAAACTTAAATGTGGCCTGGCATCTGTCCGCCCAGGTAGGAAAGTGGCCCGCACGCTTGCTAGTGGTTATGTGTTCAAATCCCTCATCGGGGATTTATTTCCTTCATGGTCTGGCTCCCAGGTCGATCCAACCGAAAATGTGTACCATGAAATATTCTCGGGCAGTAATGGCGGCGAGCATGCTTTCAATCATATTGTCCGTGTATTGCCAACTGGTCTAAACATATCGTGATAGCACCATATACATGGATGCCGCGTTGGTATAAGAGCGCGGTCGCTGGAGGGATCAGAATTAACTCTCTCTCTCGACGTTCACTACGTGAGGGAAAGACTGGTCACCTATCCCTCCGTGGACTCAAGTCAACAATATGTGAGGGCCTAACACGTGACCTAGCTACAGCAGGTCTCCTGTTACGCTCGCGTGCCGATCCAGTGGTCAGTGGTTCAAATCAGCATCTGGTCAGATATTTTAAATTGACCTCGGATCCCCCAGGTCGATACACCTAAAATTGACCTGGGATCCCTGGTCGACACAACCTAAGGTTGACCAGGGATGCCCCTCGTCGACACAACCTAAGATTGACCTGGGATCCCTGGTCGAAACAATCTAACATTGACGTGAGATCCCAGGTAGACACAAACTAAAATTTATCTGGGATCCCTGGTCGACACAACCTAAGACTGACCTGGTATGCCCCTCGTCGACACAACCTAAGATTTACCAGGGATGCCCCTCGTCGACACAACCTAACATTGACCTAGGATCCCTGGTGGGCACAAACTAAAACTGACCTGGCATGCCTGGTCGACACAGCCTAAGATTAACCTGGGATGCCCCTTGTCGACACAACTTAAGATTGACTTGGGATGTCTCTCATCGATACAACCTAAGATTGATCTGGGGTGCCCCGGTCGACACAACCTAAGATTGACCTGGGATACTCCACGTCGACACAACCTTAGATTGACCTGGGATGTTCCTCGTCAACATAACCTACGATTGACCTGCTATCCCTGGTCGACACAAACAAAATTAACCTGGGATTCCTGGTCGAGACAACCTAAGCTTGGCACCAGGAAATGTCTTGAGAAATAAAGACGGCCCATGTGATATTCGATTTCGATGACACCATTACTCCTACCCCAATTACACCATTACTCCTACCCCGATTACATCATTACTCCTACCCCGATTACACCATTACTCCTACCCCGATTACACCATTACTCCTACCCCGATTACACCATTACTCCTACCCCGATTACACCATTACTCCTACCCCGATTACACCATTACTCCTACCCCGATTACACCATTACTCCTACCCCGATTACACCGTTACTCCTACCCCGATTACACCATTACTCCTACCCCGATTACACCATTACTCCTTCCCCAATTACATCATTACTCCTACCCCGATTACACCATTACTCCTACCCCGATTACACCATTACTTCTACCCCGATTACACCATTACTCCTACCCCGATTACACCATTACTCCTACCCCGGTTACACCATTAATCCTACCCCGATTACACCATTACTCCTACCCCGATTACACCATTACTCCTACCACGTTCAACCTCAAAGAGAAGTTATATTAGGGTTCTTCTCTGGCTCATATTAACAGTCCTGCGACTGAGTCAGCCACAAATTGTGGTTGCCCTCGCTTTTTTTTTCTTCTCTCTATTCAGTTGGTTTATATCTCACATAAAAAATAATACCCCATAACTTGATGTAACAGAACAGCAGTTTTATTCCTCTCCTTGCCAGCACCAACTTTGGTGTTTGCGGTACCTCTCTCTTTCTCCTATCTGTTCTTTGTTTCCATCCTCTGTTTCCTGCCTGTTCTCTTGATTTCTAGCAAGCCATGTCGTGCTAGTCTGTATTAAGGTTCAGATTTCTTGATCTTGTCAAACCAAGGCAGATTCTGTAGTTTTATCCACCGCCAAAGTTTGTCTTGAACCCAAAGCAAAAGACATCTGGTATAACTTTGTACATCTTGGCAAGCTTTTCCCTGGTTTCTGTTTTGGGAAGAGTGGCTCTGCCTGGATGAAGTACATCAACCACCATCTGCTTTCTGCTAAGCAGACTGTTTGTCATGTACTTCCTAGATAAAATAGTAGCTACGCCGTCAGCCATGTTTATGCTTTGCTGTACAAACGGAAACATATTAATTTTAAAGTGTTTGTTGTCCAATGAACAAGTAGGCTGAAAAACATCTGATGGTTGTGGAAATGTGGTTTCTGAGGAAAATGCAAAGAATACCATGGACAGACAGAAAAACCAATGACCTTGTCCGACAAGAAACAAACAAACAAACAAACAAATAATAATAATCGTTAGCTGATTAGAGAAATTAGACGTAGGCAGTCACAATTCTTTGGTCACGTTACGAGAAGAAATATATTGGAGAACTTGGTGACAACTGGCAAGATCGAGGGGAAGAGAACAAGGGAAGGGCAGAGAAGTAAATACTTGGATGGCTTGGCCACGTGGCATGATCGAGGCAGGAACATTGAACTGATCCACGACTCTGGTAATCGAGTGAGATGGTGAAACATGACCGCCCACGCTTGTCGGCCTGGCACATCATGATAATGATTGCTGTCCAAAGAGGGTAATGACCTTAATTTTTACCGACCACATCACACACCTAGTGCCGAATAAGATATACAAATATGGGTCGAACATGATATACCCAATGCGCCTTAAAGCTTGGGAAATGGTCCAGTACTTTCTTGTCACCATAAACACAATGTACCTTAAGAAGTTAACATGGTCCTTTTTAATTAGGGCCTGGAAACCAACAATAAGACGATTGTGGGATAAGGTCAAAGAAACCCAGTTCCTTGTTCTTTCGCTAAACGAGTCAGGGCCGGCAATTCTGTTTAAAGTGCAACCAAGAGTTACGACACTTGCTTGCATGCGCGCGTTCGTATTGGCAGAACAGCAGTCTACCTGTCTCATGAACATTCTCGGGGAAGGACTCTTGTGTGTCTGTGCTCGGTGCGGTTGCTGGTTTGGTAGAATGGAGCACGGCCGCGGTTGGGGAAAAAAAATGGAGTTACTGGAGAGTGGGTTACCGGTACACGTTTACAGCAAAAAAGACTAAGTTTTAAAAATAACAACGAAGTGGGAAAAGGTTACATGCGGGTCGAGGTGACATTATTGTGATCCAGGAAACAGCAATGAGGATCAAGAATGCTGACTTTAAGACACGACACGGTACAGGCATGTAGTTATCGCCCCTGCCTTGCACTAATTCGTAATTATCATGCAGTGAAGACAGGCGAGAGTTGATATATATGACAGAAATACATGTAACAAGTCATGGTCGAGGCAAGTGAGACACAGGCAAAGTCCTGTGTCAGGAACATGCTTTTAGTAAGTCAGGTTTTAAGACCATCAACTTTGTTGTGGGCATCAGTGCGTGGAGAAATAGGTGGTCAGCCTGGCCCTCTCGTAGCGAACGGCGAGGCTAGGTATTGACACCTCGTCCAACTGCGCTCATGTCATTGTCAGCGCAAATTCCTGACCGTTACACCAACGTTCCCGCTATCATCATCTTCATGTGTCATGCCGATAAGCTCATGTTTCGCCATCTCACACGATCACCAGAGTCGTGGATCAGCTGTGTTCTTGTCTCGACCATGCCACGTGGCCAAGCCATCCAGGTATTTACTTCTCTGCCTTCCCCTTGTTCCTTCCCCCTCTATCTTTTCAGTTATTACCAAGTTATATAGGTTATTTCTTCTCATAGCGTGCCAATAAAGTACTGTCTACGTCTAATTGACCTAATCCGTTTACGGTTTTCATTTGCTTCTTGTAGGACTTTCTCATTGGTTTGTCTGTCTTTGCATTTACCCCAGAAACCACATTTCCACTGCCGTTAGATGCATTTCAGTTGTGTGCTCATTGTCCATTTTTCACGTCTATACAAAAAGTGCAGGCTGTAATTCGTAACTTTTGAAGAATATTTTCCTGGTTGTAAGTGACATCCCGCTAAACAAGCAAGTAAGATACATTTAAAACCAAATTGACCCACTCCGGTACTAGGGGCCTGCTGCGGTTATATGACGTGCTGGTGCTGGCATCTCAGCCTCGTCCGACTGCGCACATGCTATTCTCAGCATAACTCGTCTTAAAACTACTTTTAAATTAATGAATCTTGCATATTTTGTACCTTACCCCAATGGCACGATGTACAGACTAAATGTGAGCAGAAGAAGAGGTCGACCACGTAAACGATGGACAGAGGGAATAGCAGAGTCCATGGGAATCTCGATATATGGAGCCCATAATCGGGCACTCTCCCGCTGTTTATACTTCACCTCGACACCGCAGGGTACAAGAGGAACAAGATGAGATGAGATGAGTGAACGATGGCTGTACCCACATAAGTAATTATTGCCCAATGGGCAAAACGTTACATAATGTGATTTAAGCAAATCAACCCGTGGTTAGTCACTTATTATAGGACTACTATGATGGAAGCGTTAACACTGTTACCCTCTTTTTTAGTTTTTTTAAATTTTCGACCATAAAACGAGATGTGGGAATACCGTTGGCAGTCAATTCTTTGATGTTCTCAGTGCATGAAGACTCTAGCTGGCCTTCCACGTGTCTGTTTACCTACAGTTGTTCCTCGAAGGACTGTGCGCGTGTTGTTGTTGTTGTTTTTTTTACAGGGAATTATGGGGGAACTGGAGAAGGTGTTAGCGACTTTCTCCGTAATCCCGTATATCCGCGCGAGGAACACAGCTGCGCGAGATTCGGCAGCGGATCGCGTCGCGTTGGTCAATTACGGGGTATGTGAGCCGGTCGCTCAGAAAGCAATGTCAAACTACTGAATGTAATCTTGTCAAGAACATCAACAACTGCTAAAAAATATTGGTGTTGACAGCAACGTCTTGTAAGGGATATGCAACTTAACAAAAAATAAAAATATATGCTAAAGCAAGATTTCGGGGCTTCGGTGTGGAAAGAAATGATCTTTGCTGACTTGAGTGGCAGACGGGTACTGTCATGCGAGCTAATTGCTCACTGAAATGTGACGAAGGTTGATAATACTTGCTGTAAATTGCCTTGAATTGTCATTCATTGTGAGAATTGTATACTGGTTGAGAGAACTACAACATGAAATATTGGTTGAGAGAACTGTAAAAGAAAATACTGCTTGAATGAACCACAGCAGGATAAGCTAGTTCAGTGAATTACAACAGAAAATAGTGATTGACTGAACTACAATAGGAAATACTGCTTCAGTGAACTACTACAGGAAACAATGATTGACTGAAATGCAATAGGAAATACTGGTTCAGAGAACTTAAACAGGGGATACTGATTAAGTAAACAACAGCAACAGAGTTCTAGCTAGGTGAACTACAGCCGGAATCATTGAGGAAGTAGAAATAAATAATAGATACTGATCGATGGATAACCGTTTAATACTGACTGTACAAAATGTAACAAAATGAAATCACTAAATAAGAAACATCTCACATTGATTGTCATACTAGTATTATTTAACATGTGTCCAATAGAAGTCAAGGGATCTAATTGAAGCTCATCTGACTAAGCCTCCTGTTACAGAACGTAAATACAATCAATCAATCAATCATGTGCCATGCCGGAAAGCGTGGGCGGTCATGATTCGCCATTTCACTCGATCACCAGAGTCGTGGATCAGCTCAGTGTTCCTGTCTCGTCCATGCCATGTGGCCAAGCCATCCAGGTATTTTCCTCTCGGTCTTCCTCTTGGTCTGTTCCCCTCGATCTTGCCAGCTGTCACCAAGTTCTCCAGTCCATTTCTTCTCATAACATGTCCAAAAAATTTTGACTGTCTACGTCTAATTTCTCTAATCAATCTACGATTTTCATTTGTCTCTTGTAGTACTTGGTCATTGGTTTTTCTATCTGTCCATGGTATTCTTTGCATTTTCCTCAGAAACCACATTTCTGCAGCCATCAGATGTTTTTCAGCTTGACTGCACATTGTCCAAGTTTCACATCCATACAAAAGAACAGGCTCTATGTATCCCCTCAACACTCTTTTTCTCGTTTCAATTGACATCATTTTATTGGTCAGAATGTTTTTCATCTTGCTAAAGGCTACTTTCGCAATGGCGATTCTTGTTCTAATCTCTTCAAGGCATCTGCCATCAGATGTTATGACTGTTCCGAGATAATTGAACCGATTCACTTGTTGAAGAATATTCCCATTTACTTGTATATTACATTGTGGTACTTCGTTCTTCCTAGTGACGACCATAACCTGTGTCTTCCTACAATTTAATTCCAACCCCAGCTGCTCACTGTGTACAACCACAGCGTCTACTAATTGTTGCAGATCCTGTGCATTGTCTGCAATCAATACTGTATCATCTGCATATCTAATGTTATTTATGTTTCGTCCTCCAATGCTGATTCCATTTAGGTCTTCTACATTTCTGAAAATATTTTCACTGTATAAGGAAAAAAGATCTGGAGACATTACACATCCCTGCCTAACACCTCTCTTAATAGGTTGGTATTGTCCTACTTCATTATCAATTCTTATGGCAGCTTGTTGTTTCCAATATATGTTTTTTATAAGTCTAATGTCTTTCCCATCAATTTGTAGATCTGCAAGCATATCCACAATGTTGACATGTCTAACTCTATCAAAAGCCTTTGTGTAGTCAATAAAGCAAAGATGTATATCCTTGTTTACTTCTAAAGCACGTTCAATAACTGTTCGCAGCATATACACAGCAATAATACAATACAGAGATGAAAATGAAACATGATGCTCTTCTCTTATTGAGCTAGAATAAGGCCAGAGATCAACAATAAACATGTCTACAAGTACTCCAAGGAACCGGCCATGGGTATGTCATGTGACAGGGTCAACTCATGTGAAAGGCATGAATGCCTGGGTGATCGGTCTTTCTCTCACTTAGTGAGACGACAGAAGCTGGTGCTTAACCCAGGTGCGACCGTGGTCGTGACCTTATACGCGCAGTTCCATATCAACTACGCTGGTGCGCCTGCTGAGCTATTAGAAACCCGCAGTGTTTGTCTCTGATTGTTCCAATCGAAGGAAAGTAAACATTGTTGTCTGTTCAATAGGGGACTTTTATCTATTGTGTCCCTTACACTGGCCGTCCAATAGTTGACAAGGCGGCTCTCTCTCTCTCTCTCTCTCTCTCTCTCTCTCTCTCTCTCTCTCTCTCTCTCTCTCTCTCTCTCTCATTCACTTTATCTCTGTCTCACTTTCTTTTTCTCTCTCTGACTTTCTCTCTCTGACTTTCTCTCTCTTTCTCTCCCTTGTTTCTCTCTCTTTGTCTTTCTCTCTTTCTCTCTCTCTCTCTCTCTCCCTCTCTCACTCACATTCTCTCTCACTTTATCAGTAATACACACACACACACACACACACACACAAATAACACACTCATTGACATATTCACATGTTAAAAGAAGTGTCACCACCCCCCCCCCCAACCCTTCATATTTAACCCATTAACTATGTTCTCACTGACAGCGCCGCCTGCCTCGTGCTACGAAGGTGGACGGTTCATTTCAGAACCCCCCTCATTCGGTTCACGAGTGCAGTTTTCTCAGTCCCCCCCCCCCCCCCTTTCCCCCCAAATCCCTGGAGGTCGTCGCTGGAGCCACTGAGCCCATGCTCGGTGCGAGGCTTCCGCCAGGCCGCTCTCAGGATGAAGACCCATTTATACAGGATGGAACCCGGTGCAATGAAGTCTATCTTCTTGCCTTTAACCTCCTTGTATAACCTTCCCACTACAAAGGGGACCTCCGAACCAAGAAACTAGAACCTACCTCCATAATGCTGTAACATCGTACATGTGATACTGAAGATTGTGCATATAAGTTTAGCAACATTTGTCATAGGGTAGCCTTTATTTTTTGGAAAGTTTCGTGGTTTCGATCCTATTTTAATGTACACTTCACATTCAAATCATTCAATGTCCAAGAAACTTAGCCACACACCGTTTGAATGGAAACTATCACCAGTTTAAATGACCCGTTAATGGGAAGTTCAAGAAACCTAACACAAACACGAGTAACCATGTCTAGAACAAGGTATACACCTATACAAGTATACATACATGCGTGGGAACAGAGAGCCAGACATACACACTGAAGGACAGACAGACAGACAGACAGACAGGTAGGTAGGCAGGCAGGCGGACTAACGCAAGCAAGCACGCATGCTCGCACACCGACGGACTCACGAACGGACATAGTGCACAGAATCTTTTTTGTTTTGTTGTTGTTGTTTTCCGTCATTTACCCCATTATGTGTGTATGGGGGAGGGGGAGGGGGCATTGTAAAGATATTGTATGCACCGTGTATAATGCTCTGCGTAAGTTCGTTTTTATTTCTCTCAAGTTCTTCTTGATACCATCACTTCATCTTTTACACGTGGTCTCCCCCTTGCTCTGTATCTATCATATTTCACCAGTGTCGTTGATGGTACCAGGTCATTCTTTTGACGTGGCCACACCATTTTAATCTGTTCTTTAATAAGCTGCATCACTGGTGTGTATGTGTGTGTGTGTGTGTGTATGTACGTGTGTGCATGTGTGTTTGTGATGGTGTGTGTGTGTGTAATTAGAAGTCATTTCGGTGTCGGGTGGTGAAGCTACACTATCCAAGTATCTGACCGCATTGAGGTTGTTCTGACCAACATGGCGCTGGATGCAAACACTGTTATCACATACACGCACTGTTATCATATGCACGCCAGACTTCTGTAGAGGTAAAGGCAGCAAAACCGTATGACCTAACGTGTATTATTATTCATGGGAAAATACAGGACTGGACCATAATTCCCCCTTATGTATCATTAGATCATACACAATACGTCTTCTGCTTCTTCTGCGTTCGTCCGGAATGTTGTTTTATACATAATTCCATTGTGCCTGTTTACAGCAGAGCTGCGATATTTACACCTTTCGGCCGACACATCTGACTTCTTTAAGCATTTGTTGGCCGTGTTACCTTCCCGACAATATGGGTCTTAAACCATATTACCGTGTGCCATGGTACCGTGTTACATGTACTGTGTACCGTGTACCGTGTTACATTTTGCGCGTAAAGAAGAAAATCGGGGCTTTAGAGCGTGCATGTTAAAGACAAGTTCTCAGAATATCGTGAACCAAGATGAAAATAAATACAGAAATTTTACAAAAAAGTTAGCTTCCGAACAGCGTCATGTCTCTGAAAATGAAAGACTTTGGCTAACGCCAGAGTGGTTTGGAGGGAACTGTGTTGACAAACATGGCTCCTAGACACGGAGGTCCTGCCCCTGCCTTCCTTTGAGGGTCGATCGTGATGTCTCTTATCGTTCTATCTTGACCAGCTGAGATGTGGGCGACATCGCAACAATAAGTCTAACGTGCCTCGAAACCCGAGGAAGGCTAACCTCATTTTAAAAAATGCCCGCCGAAGCCGGAAGTGCCGTCCTACGGGTGGCAAAATAAAAATTGGCACTACGCAATTACATCCGAGTGAAATGTGTCGTCCGAATGTCTCTCGTGCTAGGAACAGCTCTGACTACCTAGTTTCCGAATGCCGCTCTTGTTCGGAACAGTTCTGACTAGGTAGTTTTCCGAATGTCCGTCGTGCCTGGAACAGCTCTGACGGGCGCAACGACAAGCACATGTCCGTGTCGAAAACTCGCTGAGTGGATACCGTCTGCAGACCTGCCTGGTTTGTGCGGGAACGGCCCGGGGTTAACGAAATGCCCAATATATTGAAGTGAGGAATTAAGGCAACCATGAGCAGGACGTGACGATTCCCTCGGTGAGTCCAGCACCAGAGCATTATGTGTCGGCTCTGCAATTATGGAAGCCACCCAGGATGGCGGAAAATGCTATGGACTGTCCCTGCCTTCCTTTGAGGGATATGACCGTGAATTCTCCGACTGTTCCAACTCGATCAACTGGGAGGTGGACGGTACCACAAAAGTGAGAGTCTCCCAGGAATGCAAACCTGGTCAAAAATGCACGCTAAAAGCCGGATGTGTTGACCTAAGGGTTTCGATCCAAGGGTGCCTAACAAGTCACACCGCAATCACATCTGAAAAAAAAAAAAACCCCGGATGAACGCAAAGAAGAAGAGGAAGACACGGAGGTCGACCTGCACGGAGATAGATTCAGACATTGCCAGACCCTGAGTCATGAAAACGCATGGTACAGGAGACATGGCGAAGGATCTTGGCTTTGGTTTGTAATTATGAGAGCGACATTCTGCACTGGACCTGCTAAATTATGATACATATAATAGAGAGTACATGTTACAATTATTAAACTTCAAATGTGAACTGTTCAGATGTGAGAAAATGTTCCATATTGTAGAATGCTTTATTGGTCATTGCTATTCTGAGACGAATGTTGCGAATTCCTTGGTCTGCCAAAGTAACTAACAACGACTGCCCGAAAGAGGCTAATGAAACTAGAACAGTATATACAACAATAAGAAAGAGACAAACAGCTTTCTTTGGTCATGTGATGAGAAAAGAGGGATTGAGAACATCGTGGCAACTGGAAATATCGAGGGGAAGAGAGACAGAGGCAGACCAAGATAAATGATGCTGGATAGATTGAGACGGTGACATGGAGGAATGTCATCAGCAGAGTTTATCCAGAACACCAACGACCGAGATCTGTTGAAAGGCATAATCGCCTAGGCCAGCCGGCATCACAGACTTGATGATGATGTTTCAGTGTTTGGGAATCTCCCTCTTTCTTGCTCTGTCATTCTCTTTCTCTTCTCTCGCTCTCTCTTCTCTCTCTCTCTCACTCTCTCTCTCTTCTCTCTCTCTCACTCTCTCTCTCTCTCTCTCTCTCTCTCTCTCTCTCTCTCTCTCTCTCTCTGTTCGCTCTCTATTCGCTCTCTATTTGCTGGTAGGCCTAGCTTTAATTTCTTCACATTTATACGATCACGGATTATCTTCACTGTTTCAACCAAGGGAACATTAGTGAAATAAGAGGCAATGTCGTTTGACGCCATGTTATATTTTTCTCTCCCATATATGTTTGTGTGTGTTTGTGCCTGTCTGTCTCTATCTCCATCTCTCTCATTCTCAATCTCTCCGTGTCTCTCCGTTTCTGTCTCCTTCTCCCCTCGATTACTCTGTCTCCCTCTCTCGCTTCTGTCATTCTTCTTCGTGTGTGTCTGACTGTCAGTCTTGTCTGTCTGTCTCTCGCTTACTCTCCTAACATCCACAACTCTGCAGTTTGAATCATTTAGAAATATCAATCACGTATCACCATAACAACTACCACAACAGGGCAGCATTAGCTGCAATCAATGAGTCCGTACTAATCAAAACACCAAGCCTGAGTGTATCAGTCAGTCAGGGGTCGATTCTACCAATGACACACTGCACTATTGCCGTGTACAGTACCCAGAACTGCATGATCAGCACCGGGCCAACAGAAAGATAAGTACAGGAGGCAGCGTGTTGTTTGATTTGCGCACCCATTGATTGTCTGGAAGATATGGATGTAAATCTTCTTTAATTTTACTGCCACATCAGTTTTGACAGTGTATACGGTAGTGTCAGAATGTGTCTGTCAGAATATGTGTGTCTGTCTATCTGTCGGAATGTGTTTCTCCTTCTTCTTTTCGTTCATCCGGAGTGTTTTTTCAGATGTGATTGCGGTGTGTCTGTTATGCGCCCTTGGGCCGAAACCCGTAGGCCAACACATCGACTTTAGCGTGCATTTTTGACCAGGTAGCATTCCTGGGAGATTCTCACTTTTGTGGTGCAATCTACAACTATGCTGGCCAAGTTAGAACGGTCGAAGACAACGGTCATCCCTCAAAGGAAGGCAGGGACAGTCCATAGCATTTTCCGCCATCCAAGGTTGCTTCCATAGTTGCAGGGCCGACACATAACGCCCTGGTTCTGGGCTAGCCGAGGGAATCGTCACGTCCTGCTCATGGCTGCTTTAAATCCTCACTTCAATATATTGGTCATTTCGTTTGCCCCGGGCCATTCCCGCCCAAACCAAACAGGTTTGCAGACGGTATCCACTCAGCGAGTTTTCGGACATGTGCTTGTCGTTGCGCCCGTCAGAGCTGTTCCAGGCACGACAGACATTCGGAAAACTACCTAGTCAGAGCTGTTCCGAACAAGAGCGGCATTCGGAAACTAGGTAGTCAGAGCTGTTCCTGGCACGAGAGACATTCGGGCGAGACATTTTACTCGGACGTAATTGCGTAGTGTCAATTTTTAGTTTGCCACCCGTAGGACGACACTTCCGGCTTCCGGCGGGCATTTTTTAATGGGGTTAGCCTTCCTCGGGTTTCGAGACTCTTGTTTCGGCTTCCACACAGCAAGCTTTCGCTTCGGGCTGCCACGTAATGGATTCGCAAGACAGGAGTTCCATTTCGTGTCAACGAGACAATTTTCCACCTTTGACTACACTCACTCCATGAGTGTGGTTACAGACTATCGGACGTCTGCGAGACGTGCGACCGAGGTGTTTTTCCACCTTTTGTATTCGCTCACGAGGTAGGCTACATGTGCTGCCGGCTCAGCACCTTACCTCCGTGCGTCTGTGGGCGAGTAACGGTCAGGCCCTTTCATCCGGGGATACCTCATATCCCCCAGCTAAGAGCCATCGAACGAATCTGCGCCGAGCATGTAGCGTTCTCAGCATATCATCACAATTTTGATGTAGGTTTGTGTCGGCTAGGCTCTCACTTCCGAGAGTTTATGGCTTAGAGACGTTCAGCCATACACCTCGGATGGGGAGCCTTATGGGTTATGCCCGAACTGAGATTTTGGGATCGTTTGCCTGATTTTGACTGCTATCCTCAGTCTTACCTGCAGAGCAGCAGGTTGTGTCTCTCTTAGTCTGGTCCCTATCCCACGAGCCGTCCGATATGTAGTTTTCACCCATCGGCAAGCACATGGGGTCGATGGGACACACAAGCTCCCCCACCACGGCAAGGTGGAGACACATCGGGGGAGGGAATGTGTTTGTCAGTAAAAATGTGTCTGTCTCTCAGCACAACACGTTTACCAATTTGCTAAAATTCAGCACTTCCTGGATGAAAGAACACGAAAAATATTCTATGCATCCTATATCAAATCACATCTTGATTATTGTTCTACAGTCTGGGATGGTTGCCCTAAATCTAATATGAAACGACTGTGTCCTCTTCAAAACCGCTCTATACGTCTAGTTTCTGGCATAATGCACGTTGAAAGTAATAATTTATACAGTCATCTAAGAATTTTACCACTTCGAAAGCGCTTCCTTTTGAACAAAGCCAAATTGGTGAATAAAATTATATCTCAAAATACCCCAGAGTATCTTCTACCGTTGATTCAATCAAATGCAATGAACAGCAAACGCTTAAATTTATTGCATTTTCCAAAGCCTAGATTGGAAAACATGTTTCGCGTATTCTGGTGCTCACTTGTGCAATGGCCTTTAACCAGATCTGAAAACTCCAATAAGTCCCTACACATTCAACTGAAAACTCTTTCAATACTTACTCCATACCGACTATATGCCTCTATTAGTCACCTATTGGTATATTTTTTTATTATCATTTTTCAATGTGTGTGTGAGTGAGTGAGAGAGTGGATGAGAGAATGAGTGAGAAATAGTGTGAGTGAGAGAGTGAGTATGAGACAGAGAGAGTGAGAGAGAGTATGTATGCGCCTGTATATGAGTCAGTAAGAGAGTGAGTGTGTGTGTGCATGCACGTATGTGTGAGAGATTGAGAGAGAGAGAGAGAGAGAGAGAGAGAGAGAGAGAGAGAGAGAGTTGAGCACACGCATGTCATGTGACATGCTACTCCATAGTTTGTTCTGTATCCTCATCTTTCATATTAGCATTTTTACTGCCACTAGAATGTAACATGTACTACATGCACTGCTTATTTCATAATGTTTATGTCAATTCCAGGAATTATCTTTTTGTATTTTTTTTTAAAAGTTATACAATGTATAACATATGTATTTTTTTTTTCATTTTCACAATTTTTCCTCCTTTTCCATTCCCATTCCCCCCCCCCCTCCAAAAAAAAAAGATGTGTGTGTGTGTGTGTGTGGATGAATGAATGGGTAGGTGTGTGTATTGTGTCTATGTATGTGTGTATTTATATGGCCTGGCGCATCACAAACGTTCAAACGAACGAACATATCTTATAAATGACTGAGAATTGGGCATGCAGGCGCGGCTTCCATTCCATCCTGTGATTTCACAATCATATTAAACTTGCAACAAATGACTTTCAAAGTAATAGCTGCATTATACTTTACTATATTTCATAATGAAGGACTCCCAAAGTAGTTACTACAGTATAGTTTAATACAGTGGTTCTCAACCTTTTTTGGCCCGTGACCCCCTTCACCATATGTTCAGAACGTCATCCCCCCCCCCTCCCCTTTCATATTTCCTACCTAAAAATTCCCCCCTCCCGCCCCTACACAGCATACGTAATAATGGAAGCACATACTAAAACAATTATAGACATCCACATAAAACGTGATTTGTGGGTCTAGTTACTTTATAAAATGAATTTTAGAAGGGTGAGACGTACAGAACCGTAAAATATGAAGGGCAAAACAAGATCAAGTAATCGGTTCTTGTATTAACGTGATCTTGAAATAATCTTCATCCCCACTCCCCCCTGGAAACCCCAAAATTCCCCCTGGGGAGGGAGAAAATTCCCCACTGGTTGAGAACCACTGGTTTAGTAAATGTTATAGTGAAAGACTCCCAAGGTAGTTTCTATATTATACTTTAATATATTTTATAATGATCACGCTTACAAGGATGTGTTACATTCATATGTTAACAGTGAATTTACATCTTTTTTTTTTAAAGCTACATATATTGCAACATCGTATTTAAATTATTTCATATCGTGTTGAAATAAGATATAAATTACACAAAATGTAAAAAAAAAATATAACCAAATAAATAACATACCTAAGCGTGCATATATTATAAATGGTACTTTTGGAAGGTAGGGGAGACAGGGGAAGACCAAGAGAGAAGATGTTGGACAGTTTGACATCATGGTATGGAAGAACATTATTATCAGAAATGATTGACAGTTCACGAGGCAGTGCACGAGACATGACCACCAACGACACACGGTATGGATATACGAAGAAGAAAGAGAAGAAATACATATTATAACCTACTTACTAGATCGGGAAAGCATATATGCTGATGATTTGAAAGCTGAGATTCTCACCAAATTGGAATATTGGAAATCAATATTGAAATAAACTCTTTATATAATTACGTGCATGAAATGAGTCAGAGAAATACAGTTAGCACTAGAAGTAGAATAATGATAACATGTCTTAGTGGGAGATTATCAGTTTTGTATATAACCGATGGTTCAATGCTTCACACTACTGTGTTGGGTCGGTACACGAGGGGTCAAAGATTGTTCATGTTTTAGAGCAGCAAAATACGAGGTGTTGATCGGTGCTCACATAAGATAAGTCAGTGAGATAGAAATTAGAGGAAATACTTGCTCTTACTTGCCCTGTAGTCATGGGTTCGAGTTCACATCGAGGTGGATATTTGTTTTAAATGACTCGATCTCCCGCGTCAGCACTGTTTGAAATGGGTAGCAGGAAATGTCTCGGGACATGAAGGCAGCAGTGATGTTGACCATACCATCAATCGAGTGTCCGTGTTAGCCTGCAAACATGTGGGTCTTGTACCATATGTCAAATACGCATAATGACATGTGAAATTATCCTTTGTTTGACTTGGCTAACTTGACTTGATGACTTGACTGACTTGACTTGATGATTTGACCGACAAGACTTAGTGACTTGACTTCACTGACTTGATCTTAAAGCCCGCTCTCTGGAACTCCATTTTTACATGCTGACCTTTGGGAGGTCAATTCTGGTTGTGACTGTTGTTTGCTCGCTTTGAACTCAAACGTAGTCCATACATGTGCTACTGCGTCTAGTAGTTCGGTATACTTGTGTGTGATATATGAGAGGAGATATTGTCCTATATGATCGGTATACTTGTGTGTGTGATATATGAGAGGAGATATTGTCCTATATGATCGGTATACTTGTGTGTGATATATGAGAGGATAAAGTGTCCTACATGATCGGTATACTTGTGTGTGATATATGAGAGGATAAAGTGTCCTATATGATCAGTATACTTGTGTGTGATATATGAGAGGAGATATTGTCCTATATGATCAGTATACTTGTGTGTGATATATGAGAGGAGATATTGTCCTATATGATCAGTATACTTGTGTGTGATATATGAGAGGAGAAAGTGTCCTATATGATCAGTATACTTGTGTGTGATATATGAGAGGAGATATTGTCCTATATGATCAGTATACTTGTGTGTGATATATGAGAGGAGATATTGTCCTATATGATCAGTATACTTGTGTGTGATATATGAGAGGAGAAAGTGTCCTATATGATCAGTATACTTGTGTGTGATATATGAGAGGAGATATTGTCCTATATGATCAGTATACTTGTGTGTGATATATGAGAGGAGATATTGTCCTATATGATCAGTATACTTGTGTGTGATATATGAGAGGAGAAAGTGTCCTATATGATCAGTATACTTGTGTGTGATATATGAGAGGAGATATTGTCCTATATGATCAGTATACTTGTGTGTGATATATGAGAGGAGATATTGTCCTATATGATCAGTATACTTGTGTGTGATATATGAGAGGAGAAAGTGTCCTATATGATCAGTATACTTGTGTGTGATATATGAGAGGAGATATTGTCCTATATGATCAGTATACTTGTGTGTGATATATGAGAGGAGATATTGTCCTATATGATCAGTATACTTGTGTGTGATATATGAGAGGAGAAAGTGTCCTATATGATCAGTATACTTGTGTGTGATGTATGAGAGGAGATA
The DNA here is from genome assembly GCA_963921405.1 of Cepaea hortensis. Taxonomy (NCBI): domain Eukaryota; kingdom Metazoa; phylum Mollusca; class Gastropoda; order Stylommatophora; family Helicidae; genus Cepaea; species Cepaea hortensis. Next base: position 53,868,793 of record OY992891.1, read on the forward strand.
GTGTCCTATCTGTTCGGTATACATGTGTGTGATATCATTGGACAGACGATAGTTTGGTACATTGTGCTTCAAAAAGGCTTAATAACTACGATCCATGGCGGTGGCGAGTGTGGCTGGTAGGGCCAAATCTTGCTGCAAATGTTTGCACACAGTAGGTGCATGTGAAAACATGGTCACTTCCACCATTTTGCACCATCTTACGTCTCTCATGCTCTGTGTGTGCTTTATTTGCAATCATTTTCTCCTTTGTCTTTATTCCATTTCTGATAGTTGCCCTCCATGCAACACGTTCAGCGGCGACGTGCTCCCAATGTGCATTATCAATGCCTGTATCAATCATGTCCCGCTTACACACATCTTTGTATCGTAGTAGAGGCCGACCCTGAGATCTCCTACCCGTCTGTAATTCACCAAAAAAGATGTCCTTTGGTATTCTACCATCATCCATCCTCCTAACGTGTCCTATCCATCTAAGTCTACGAAGACTGAGCATGGAATACACCGTCACACAACCTGATCTTTCCAATACTTCAGTATTTGTGATTTTGTCTTGCCACTTAATACCTAGTATTCTTCGCAGACACCGCATATGAAATCTGTTTAAACGTTTTTCTTGGCTTGAGTAAGTTGTCCAGGTTTCACTACCATAAAGAAGAGTACTAAGGACACAGGCTTGGTAGACGAGGACTTTTGTTTTGGCGGTAAGCTTCCTGTTCTCCCAGACTCTTTTTGCTAACATGTTCATTGTTGTTGCTGCCTTGCCAATCCTGATGTTGATTTCCTGATCGAGGGATAATTTGCTATTTACCTCTGATCCTAGATATGTAAAATGGTCTACTATCTCCAGTTCGGCGTCGTCAATAAAGATTGATGGTACACCATGTGCACCTTGTGACATAATCTGTGTCTTCTTTTTGTTAATTGTTAAACCAAATTCAGAAGAAGCATTGGAGAATGCAGATAGTAGATGTTGTAATTCTTCCTCAGAGTGGGTCGTAATCGCAGCATCATCCGCAAAAAGCAACTCTCTGATTATTACCCTGCTAATTTTGGTCTTGGCCTTCAATCTCTGAGCATTATAGAGGCCACCATCTGAGCGTGAGTGAATGTATATACCGTCATCCTGATCACGAAAGGCATATTTCAGTAGAAGTGAAAAGTATATCCCAAAGAGGGTGGGGGATAGTACACAACCTTGCTTAACTCCACTCTTGATTTCAAACTCTTCTCTTGATTTCAAACTCTTCTCAAGTTGAGCCATCAAACTTGATTATACCCTTCATGCCTATGTGGAACGATTCCATAATGGACAGAAGAGTTGGTGGGCAGCCAATCTTCTTTAGTGCTTTGAACAGACCCTCACGACTGACCAAATCGAATGCCTTTGTGAGGTCGATGAAGGCAATAAACAGTGGCTGATTTTGTTCCCGGCATTTTTCTTGCATCTGTCGCAATGAGAATATCATATCAATGGTAGACCGGTTCTGACGGAAGCCGCACTGTGATTCGGGGTAGACTTGATCTCCCAGGACTTGAAGTCTGTGCAGGACAATTCTTGCAAATACTTTCCCAACAATACACAGAAGTGAGATACCCCTATTGTTGTTACAGTCGCTCCGATCTCCCTTGTTCTTGTACAGCGTTATGATGTTTGAATCTTTGAAATCCTGTGGGACTTGTCCTTCTCGCCAGCATAGCTCTATTAGCTGGTGGATCTGTAGAGCGAGTGTGTCTTGCCCACTCCTGATTACCTCTATTGAAATCCCATCCTTACCTGGAGCCTTGCCAGATGCAAGCACATTTATAGCACACTTAACTTCTGTTATAGTGGAAAGTGTGTCCAGGTGGTCAAGAGTTGGCAGGGCCTCTATGGCGTTGAGGGCATCATCCGCTAGCTTGGTCTCACTTGAGTAAAGCTTTAAATAGTGCTCGACCCATCTATCCATCTGCTGTTTCTTATCAGTGATGATTTCTCCAGTCAAGGTTTTCAGCGGTGCACTTCTTTTGATCATAGGAACACAGGCTTTCTTTATCCCTTCATACATGCTTCTGATGTTTCCCTTATCACTTGCGATTTGAATGGACTCACATAACTTGATCCAATAGTCATTCGTACACTGCCTGGCAGCCTTTTGTACATCCTTCCTCGCTTGCTTCAGCTCACTCAGTGTTACGCGTTGGTCTTTCCTTGTTTCTTAAGAGAGCTATCTTCTTTTTATCAATCAAGGGCTGCAGTATCTGGCTGTTTGCCGCAAACCAGTCCTGCCTCTTATGATCCACAGTCCGTAAACCCCTACCGCTGTTTTATAAATAGTTTCCTTAAGTTTACACCATTTATCATTTACTATACAATTTTCTGATGTATCATTGAAAGCGTCCTCAAGTTGCTGTTGAAATTCAAAGCACTTTCCAGGATCGTGAGTGTTAGTAATATTAATCCTGGGGCTAGACTTGTGTTTAGCTGTGTACATTCTCTTTGGTCTCAGTCTAACCCTTGCAACAACCAAAGAATGATCTGTATCACAGTCAGCACTGTGGTAACTTCGAGTTAATGATGTATGGTTCAGATGTTGTCTCCGTGTGATGATGAAGTCCAGCTGGTGCCAATGGCCGGATCTTGGATGTTTCCATATGACCTTATGCATCTCTTTTATTTTAAAAAAGGAGTTTGTAATACATAGGTCATTTCTAGTGCAATGCTCCAGCAGCCTTTGCCCATTATCATTCATGCGACCGATGTTGTATTTTCCAAGGCACACTGGCCATGAACTCGAGTCCTTGCCCACACGAGCATTGAAATCACCGAGCATATAAATGTAGTCGGATTTTGGAACTGCCTTGATCGCAGAGTCTAGCTGCTCATAGAACGTATCCTTCACATCATCAGAGGAAGCGAGTGTCGGTGCATATGCAGTGAGAATGGTGGCAAATCCACAAGAGGTTGCCAAGCGCAGTGATTTGATTCCGAGACCGGTTAAGACCAGGGATGGAGTTATTGCCTCTCCATAGCACAAAGCCTGGGCTAAAATAAAGAAACCATGTGTTCGTGGCCGAGGGGTTAGCAGCTTTCTCCGCTAACCCCGAATACTCTCGTCACGTGACGCGACGAGAATTAGCAGTGGTTCGAATCGCAAAAGTGACTTATGAGAGTATGGAGCCGGTCGCTCAGAAAGTCGTGGCGTGCTGATGAGCGTAATCTAGCCTAGGAATCAACATACAGCTGAAAGATGCTGGTGTTGACCGCAATATCCTGAAACAGGATGGAAACGCGGGAAAAACAAAAAAAAAAAAAACAAATGTGTTGCCCATGCAGCATGATCCCTCTCTCGGCCTGCCTAGTTCACTCCAGAGGAAAGTTGATACCTATAATCTGGAACAAGACAAGCTGCAGAAGCTGCCGGATCAGCAAAGCAATGCTCTAACTGTCCGCCTGTCGGAGCTTCGATCCTAGACCAGCTGCCAACCAAGGCTTAGGGCCTGGTCTGCCATGCCATGACTTATTTTGTCTTTGGGTTGCATTTCCTCGCACCAGGATAAGGCTAGTACCCTCCCAATTGCGCTCTTCCGCCCGAAGCCGTTGGCACAATGTGGGGTGTCGGGTTTTGGTAAGCGCCGCCCAACATTCGGCGCTGACAGAAAGCAGGTAGTACCGTCTACTGTCATACGGTAGCTCAGTCATATCTGACTAAGACCTGACTACTATGTGTAGTCAGGTCTGTGTGTGTGATATATGAGAGGATAAAGTGTCTTATATGATCGGTATACTTGTGTGTGATATATGAGAGGATAAAGTGTCCTATATGATCGGTATACTTGTGTGTGATATATGAGAGGAGAAAGTGTCTTATATGATCGGTATACTTGTGTGTGATATATGAGAGGATAAAGTGTCTTATATGATCGGTATACTTGTGTGTGATATATGAGAGGATAAAGTGTCTTATATGATCGGTATACTTGTGTGTGATATATGAGAGGATAAAGTGTCTTATATGATCGGTATACTTGTGTGTGATATATGAGAGGAGAAAGTGTCTTATATGATCGGTATACTTGTGTGTGATATATGAGAGGATAAAGTGTCTTATATGATCGGTATACTTGTGTGTGATATATGAGAGGATAAAGTGTCTTATATGATCGGTATACTTGTGTGTGATATATGAGAGGATAAAGTGTCTTATATGATCGGTATACTTGTGTGTGATATATGAGAGGATAAAGTGTCTTATATGATCGGTATACTTGTGTGTGATATATGAGAGGAGATAGTGTCCTATATGGTCGGTATGCTTGTGTGTGATATATGAGAGGATAAAGTGTCTTATATGATCGGTATGCTTGTGTGTGATATATGAGAGGATAAAGTGTCTTATATGATCGGTATGCTTGTGTGTGATATATGAGAGGATAAAGTGTCTTATATGATCGGTATGCTTGTGTGTGATATATTATTGGTATAGGTGTGGGTGGGTAGATGGGAGATGTATGTGTTGATGAGTGGGTGAGGGATGTGTGGGTGTTAGTTGTTGAGGTATTTGTGTATGATGTATGTGAGGAGACAGAGCCACATTGCTGCACGATATACTGCTGCATATGGGTATAGATATTTATGGCAGGTTAAGTCCATGAAACAAGTGCATTGTTTCAGTGTGTGTGTAAACAGTTATAATATATAACATGGTTCTGCTCTACATATCTTTATGTGTTATCATTATCATGGTCTGTTAATTTGAGTCATAACTTTCTTCGAAAGACAATTTTACTATGTCCCGAAGCAGATTGTATTATTCTCCGTGTCTTCCTCCCGATGCTGCTGCTGCTGCGTCTTCTTCTTCTTCTTCTTCTTCTTCTTCTTCTTCTTCTTCTTCTTCTTCTTCTTCTTCTTCTTCTTCTTCTTCTTCTTCTTCTTCTTCTTCTTCTTCTTCTTCTTCTCCTTCATCTTTGTCTTCTTCTTCTTCTTCTTCTCATATTCCCACTCCTCCTCCCCCTTCCTCCTCCCCTTCCCCTCCTCCTGTCCTCCCCCTCCTCCTCGTCCTCCTATTCCTCCTTCTCCCCCTTCTTATAGTTCGTGCTGTGTGACTTTGGTGATCATGTTTGTTTACAGCCTTCTGTTTCGTTTACTGCCAGTCATTTGAGGAACTCATTTTACTCCTTAATTGGCAACCACTGAACGTAAAGTCACCTAGATAATCACTAAATGTATTTTTTAAATGCCTTGCGACCTCTATGTAAATGACACTAACTTTAATTTAGTTCCACGCTGATTGGGGTTTTCTGTTGAATCATTAGGCCAGTGTATGTTTGTTGGTAAGCTGTATAGAGAACAATCTGGTAGAATATGTTCAGCGGTGTGTTTGCTTAGTCCATGCTTACATAGTAGCAGTACGTGTTGTTCATTTGCCATTGTTTATGTGACCAGAGGGACAGTAATTCTATATGTGACCAAGGCAATGAATGAATCACCAAAAAAACCGAGAAGTAGATTGTGAGCGTTACTAAAACACGATTAAAAGAAACAAATTGGACGTTGCGGCCTAAGTCGTCGTCAGCACAGAACAAACAAACACAAACCGACACAAAACTACATGAAACACATTACATGACATTATTAAGCTTACTTATCTGAATCTGTATCCTAGCTTGGATAGACTGACGACTGACACGCGTTCGACGGCTATCAGTGGATTGCATATGTGACCAAGGGACAATAATTCTATATGTGACCAAAGGGAACAGTAATTCAATGTGTGAACAAAGGGACAGTAATTCTAAATGTTACCAAAGGGACAGTGATCATATATGTTACCAAAGGGACATTAATTCTATATGTGACAAAGGGGACAGTAATGCTATATGTGACAAAGGGACAGTAATTCTATATGTTTACGAAGGGACATTAATTCTATATGTGACCAAGGGCACAGTAATTCGATATGTTTACACAGGAACAGTCATTCCCGCTTTCACAATTACTTATGTCTTGACCGTCCGGGATTAAGCGGGCGTGTTAGTAAATTGTTTCACAAGGGGTTTACAGGGCAAGACGATCCACTTCATTGCACCGGGTTGTACCCCAATTGCCTCGGTCTCTTTCCGCAGGGCACGAACCCCATAGCTCCAGCGACGACCCCCAGGAATACTGCACTGGTGAACCGAATGTCGTAGCCAGAAATCCCATCCACAAGTTTAGGACCGCGATGTAGGCGGCGTAACTACTTGGCCACGGAGACTGCCTAGTGTACTGATTAGGACGTGGCACCGACAACGACATGGGAATGGTCAGAAGAGGTCCGAGGTCAACTGTCGACGTCCCGCAAGGAAAGGAAATAATGACAGCCTATAGCACCCAGGCCTGCAAAATGTCATGGTCGTGGACCTTCACATACCCACAACGTTTTAATACTAAGGGACCTGTTTGAGTCTGAAAGTGGTATTCTATTATTTTGCAGTGTTAATTATCAGTTTGTGAATACTAGATGTAACCTCAAAAACATGAACTTTAATTTGAGAACCGCTGATCTATTAAACTACAAGTAATTACTGTTATTGCTTTGTACATATCTTGAGGTAAATCACCCAGAAAACTATCGATTGCTGCAGTCAATACACAGCGACAACTACTGTAGGGCGCATGATCCAGTGTTTTCAGTCTCGGTTGACAGCCAACCATGGAGTCAGACTCGATCAAGTGGAAGAATGTACTTGTGTAGCACTTGTTAGACGATCTTTACTTGTAGTAGAGTTGATTTACATTACACACTTTACGTCGTATTTATCTATCTATCTCTCTGTCTGTCGGACGGTCAGTCGGTCAATCGGTCGCTCGTTGGACGGTCGCTCGGTCGGGCGGACGGGCAGGTGGTCGGTTGGTCAGGCGGTCGAGCGGTCGGTTAAGCGGGCTACCTGCTTGCCTATCTGCCTGCCTGCCTGTCTGTTTGTCTATTTTTCTATCTATCTACCCATCCACCTATCCATCCATCCATCCATCCGTCCGTCCGGCCGATAATAGTCTAACCAGCCACTTACTTAATGGCACGAAACTGTAGTTATAATATTGTGGCTCAACCAACCACTTGACTACAAGATGAATTATTCCATTGATAATACGCAGTCGACTTAGGCCACCGACACTTAGCAAGCAATTCTGTATGATGCCAAAGTCAACGGGTTACTGCTGATATCTTAAAGTAGTGTTAACCACAAGTAATCAATTATAATCCATGGAAATTCAAAGTACACCAAGGTAGACTCAATGTCGACTCATGGTAGTTAAAACATCTTTCGACCCAAGGCACTATCTATCATCTCTCTCTCTCTCTCTCTCTCTCTCTCTCTCTCTCACACACACACACTCTCACTTGCTCTCTCTCACTCTCTCACTCTCTCACTTGCTCTCTCTTTCTCCCCCTCTCTCTCTCACCCTCTCATTTGCTGTCTCTTTCTCCCTCTCTCTCACACTTGCTCTCTCTCTCACTCTCTCTCACTTGCTCTCTCTTTCTCCCCCTCTCTCTCTCTCACTTGCTCTCTCTTTCTCCCTCTCACTTGCTCTCTCTTTCTCCCTCTCTCTCTCACTCTCTCATTTGCTCTCTCTTTCTCCCTCTCTCTCTCACTTGCTCTCTCTTTCTCCCTCTCTCTCTCTCTCACTTGCTCTCTCTTTCTTCCTCTCTCTCTCCCTCTCTCTCTCTCTCACTCTCTCACTTGCTCTCTCTTTCTCCCTCTCTCTCTCTTACTTGCTCTCTCTTTCTCCCTCTCTCTCTCTCACTTGCTCTCTCTTTCTCCCTCTCTCTCTCTCTAACTCTTTCATTTGCTCTCTCTTTCTCCCTCTCTCTCTCCCTCCGTCAGTCCGTCATATTTATCTGCATGCTTAAAGGTCGTTTGTTCGGTTTTCTACTTGCTCTAACAGTTTCTGTGTATATGCTTGTCTGTCTGTCTGTCTGTCTGTCTGTCTGTCTGTCTGTCTGTCATTATGCTAATCAATCAATCGATTTGTTGTCCAGTCACTCTGACAATGTGTTTGTCTGGGGTTGGGGAGGGGGCGGTGGGGGGGAGGGGTGAATATATTCTGAAAAAGTACAAAACAAATGTACAATTTTTCGATGTATTCACCACTGCGTTCAGTGCAAGCCCCCCCCCCCCCCCCCCCCCGCCGATTTCCTGTAGAAAAATATTATCTAGGCCGTATGTGTAATCACTCATGCACAACCTGATGTACCTCTTCATAGGACCGAAAAGTCTTTCCTCCCAATGACTCTTTGAGTTGTCCAAACAGATGGAAATCACTTGCGGCCAGGTCTGGCGAGTACGGGGGGTGTTGTACACACTGAAAATTGGGGGTCTTCGATAGTTTCAACTGTTGCACGGGCAGGGCAGGGGGTCGAGCATTGTCATGTTGCAAAAGGACACCTTTACTCTGAAGTCCACGTCGTTTGGATTTCATCGCTGTCTAAGATGATTTCTGAGAACATCTGTATACGTATCACTGGTAACAGTTTTCCCTCTTGGCATGTAGTGCTCTAAATCAATTTGACAATATTTTTTCACCTATGTAAATGTAACATGCACATTTGATGAATGAAAGATGAGTGATCGAAAGGGCCCAATGTAAGACGGGCCTGCGTTCCCAATTTGCTACCCTTTTAAAATAAAGTTCGTTCGTTCGTTCGTTCGTTCGTTCGTTCGTCGCATTCATCCCAAAGAGAGTCAGAATAACCTTCCCTACAGATGGCTGCGTGCGAAACTTCTTTGGTTTCGGTGAAGTGGGATGCCACCCCCCCCCCCCCCCCCCCCGACCCCCATTTCCTTGCTCGCTCTCTTCATTTCTAGCTCGTGATAGTAAACCTAGGTTTCACCTCCAGTAACTATTCTTGATAGGAAACCATCACCTTCTGCTTCATAGCATTGCACAAGTTCTTGACAAGCATCAGTGCGTCGTTGTTTCAATTCTGGAGTAAGCTGCCGTGGCACCCACCTTGCAGACACGTTACGGTTCTGTAGCATATCGTGAATGATGTGGAGTGCTGAACCTTGACAGATGTAAAGTTGTACAATAATATCACTCACAGTCAAACGGCAGTTCTCCTGTACGAGGCCTTCAGCGGCTGCAATCGACCCTGGGGTCACCCCACGGTGTGCCTGATCCGGTCGTGAAGTCTGTCACAAAAGTCACTCCGTTTTGAAACTTCCTACTCCACTCATACACTTGCTGAACCGACAGACAAGGTTCACCGTACCGGATTTTCATTCGTAGAAGAATTTTTATAGGTTTGATCCCTTCACTGATTAAAAAAAAGCGGATAACAGAAGGCTGCTCCTCTTTGGTGAATGTAAAAAGTGAAGCGGACTTCTTCAAACTGCCCTTATGACGCGCTTAATACTCTTGACATCCTTATCAACAACATTGACGGGTTACAAGACAATGGCATGGTTATAGTAATTTCTATCACACTTTTAAGGTGTTCATTTGAAGCCCCATCGCACATGCATGACTCGCTATCTATCTATCGATGTAAAGTCAACCACATTTAAGGTGTCCTCTTCCGCGCATCTATTGGACATACTGTGCTAGCTCCATAGTTCAATAGTCCAGTCAGCGCTCGATAACTGTGCTAGCTCCATAGTTCAATAGTCCAGTCAGCACTCGATAACTGTGCTAGCTCCATAGTTCAATATTCCAGTCAGCACTCGATAACTGTGCTAGCTCCATAGTTCAATAGTCCAGTCAGCACTCGATAACTGTGCTAGCTCCATAGTTCAATAGTCCAGTCAGCGCTCGATAACTGTGCTAGCTCCATAGTTCAATAGTCCAGTCAGCACTCGATAACTGTGCTATCTCCATAGTTCAATAGTCCAGTCAGCACTCGATAACTGTGCTAGCTCCATAATTCAATAGTCCAATCAGCACTCGATAACTGCTATCTCCATAGTTCAATAGTCCAGTCAGCACTCGATAACTGTGCTATCTCCATAGTTCAATAGTCCAATCAGCACTCGATAACTGTGCTATCTCCATAGTTCAATAGTCCAGTCAGCACTCGATAACTGTGCTATCTCCATAGTTCAATAGTCCAGTCAGCACTCGATAACTGTGCTAGCTCCATAGTTCAATAGTCCAGTCAGCACTCGATAACTGTGCTATAGTGTGTTTACTTTTGTCTGCCTCAATATAAAATTCCTTATCTCAGTAACCAACTGAAGGAAAATGATGAGATGTAGCATATAACCTTATCATTATGTCCACCCAACAAAACTTTTTTTGTTCTGGAGATTTTACAGCAGATTTCAAAGTTTGTTTACATGCGGTATATAATATACGGGTCAGAGTTGAAGTTCATAATTTTAAATGTATTACAGCATAGCCAGACAATAAACTTTCAATGTTGAATATGTTACGTGTTTCACGGGATTGGCCTTATGCCAAGAACCCCGCGTTGTTTAAACTGGGACTGTTCAGAGGTGTCTCAAAATTTGGATTATTTCATGAAACCTGATTAATATGTGTTTTTTTTTTTTTTTAAATCTTACCACTTATCGCTAAAATTGAAATGTGTGAATATTTTTCAATGAGATTAAATGAGAAATTGTGTATACACTTCAAAGCTTCGCTATGAAGTTGTACACATATTTTTGTCAAGAAGCTGATCGCAGGAAACTGTTTTATACTACTACAAATTCCGAAAAAAGAACAGTGCATGCATTTTTTGAGTAAACGGTCAATTCGTCGATGGGTGCAAGAATCTGGAATTAAACCACCACGCAATAACCAAACGGTAGGTAGAAAGGTTATTGTAGACAGCTTTGACAAAGATGTCATAAGGCGAGCTATTATAAAAATGATTTAAAAAGTCGCTTAAAAGTCGACACGGTTGACTTCATTGCACCGGGTTCTATCCCATATGGCTCGGTCTCTTTCCGCAGCGCGGAAAGCATTGCACAAAGCACGAACTCCGCAGCTCTAGCGACGACCCACAGAAGTCTCCGAAAAATGTAACTCGTGAACCGAAGGATGCGGCCCGGAATCGAACCCACAAGCTTTGGAGCCCCAGTCAAAAGGCTTGACCACTTCGCCACGGAGGCTCCTAAAATTATATAAATTTTGGATTTTATATCCAGGGTTATCCAGCATTATAAAAATGCTGGATGCCAAAGGAACAGTGACTGTAAGAAAACTTAGGGTTTGGTTGAGAAAGAACAATAACATAGAGCTATCCAAAACAACTTTGTGGAAAATTATAAGGACATTATCATCATTTTTAGAAAGTACAACGACGGTAGAAATATTCTTTGCGAGCAACTGCATTTAGGAGCCATGAGAAGCAGATACCTACGTGAAATAAGGAAAATGCGCAAAGAAAATTATGGCATAGTGTGTTTGGATGAAATGTGGATCAATGCGTACCACACAAGTGATAAGGAATGGCAATCAGTGGATGGACAGATAAAGCGATATGTGCTCAGTAGTATAGGACAGCTTTTGGTCACGGCCCATACTGGTAATACGCATAATGGCTTACAACAGTATGCTGGGCACGTGTTCGTATCAAAGCATACAGACAATAGGGATTATCATAATAAGATGAATGGTAATGTATTTAGAGATTGGCTCGAGAACACTGTGCTTCCATCCCTAGCCGACAGATATTTGTGGGTCATGGCCTCGAGTGACACGACGGCAGGCAGACGAACTCTTCTTGAGTCAATGGCTGCGGTCTCCGACCAGTAAGGTCACTGCCTTAGAGGAAAGCAACGGAAAACTACCTCTTTAAAAGTGCCTAGTATATCATGATTCACTTAAAGACTGATCATCGCAAGACAAGGACAGAGACGTTAAAATTAGCAACTTGGAACGTTAGGACGTTAAACGACGACGAAAAATTAGAGAACATAAAACAAGAAATTGAAAGGGAAAAAATTACGAGACAGGAACACTGAGCTGACCACGACACTGGTGATCGAGTGAAATGGCGAGTCATGACCGCCCACGCTTTCCGGCATGGCACATGATTGATTGATTGATCCCTTGATAGACCGTCGTGTCCAATTATGGACAATGCATGATATCAATGTTATTTCCGAAGAAGACAAAATACCTACAGCATCGAGCACAAAGAGAGCAATAAAGATATGGCTCCGAATGGAAAACATACCATTTCCCGAAACGTATTTCTAGCTAGAATTGTTGCATGTGTAAATGGTATAATGTATGAAAGCGAGTGATAAAAGAGCAGAATGTTAGACGGGCCTGCGTGCCCAATTCTTAACCCTTTCAAAATAAAGTTTTGTTGTTGTTGTTGTTGTTGTTGTTGTTGTTGTTGTTGTCCCTTGTAAAACAGTCGCCAAAAAGCAAGAAACATCAAATCGACAAGTTGATAGAAGAGCCTTGTCATGGGTGCTTGAGACTTCCGCCGTACCACTCTCATGTTAACACTATAGAACTTGTGTGGGCTAAAATTAAAGGACAGGTGGCAGCTGACAATACTATATTCAAATTGTCTGACGTCAAGATACTAATCCAGTCCGCGCTATTAAATATTGATAAAAGTTACTGGAAAAATGTGAGAACCATGTGTTGAAAGAGGAAGAGGAGTTTTGGAGAAAGGATGGATTTAATTTTATGCAACCGAGAGCAGTCATCAACCTACTGGAATCGTCCGACACAGATTAAGGTCTGAGCAGATCGCAGACCTTAATCCACGTGCACACCAACTGGGAAATTTTGCTACAAATATTCAGAAGAATTGCAGATATACGTAAATAGATATGCGTGTATAATTCACACAGACCGACATATATATGTAAATTAGTGACGTAGGTGTAGTGAAATCGTGTGACAGTTCCCCGACTCACCACCGAGTCAAGGATTCGAAACCAGCCGCAGACGATTTGGAAGGATGCGTCTTTGCGTTGATTTCGATTGCATGAGCGTCGGTCGTTCAGACAGCATAATCACTAATTTACACATGTATGTCAATCTGTATGAGTTATCCACGTCTATCTTTGTTTTTATATGAAGATGATAATATTCGTTAATTTATACAAACACATGGGTCTGTGTGAATTATCTACCCTTATCTGTATACTATTCCCTAATTTAGACATTTTGTTAGTAACTTACGAGGTATGTGAGCCGGTCGCTCAGAAGCAGTGGCAAACTACTGAGCGTAATCTTGCCTAGTACATCAACAGCAGCTGAAAAATGCTGATGTTGACTGCAACGTCCTGTAAGGGATATGCAAAAAAAAAAATGGATTATGTACGTTTATCTTGTATTTATTTAAATATTATATTCTCTAATTTACACATGCCGGCCTCTGTGGTTAAGGTCTTGCAGACGCAATTCGTGAGCCTGTTTACCTACGTTCGAAATATGGCTGCGACTGATTTGGCAGCAAACCGCGTCGCGCTGGGCTTTAACGTGTTGGTATGGAAGCCGGTCGTTCAGAAAGCAATGACGAACTACTGAATGTAAACTTGCCAAGCTAACAACAGCAGTAGAATGCTGGTGTTGATAGTGATGTCCTGTAAATAGGATATGAAAAAAAATTTACGCATGTGCGTTGATCTGTATGAATTATCCACGTGAATATATGTTGTTCAATAACCATCATGCTATTCCTTAATTTACACGTGTATGTAGTTCTGTATAAATCCCAGCGTGTTTACTGATGCCCTTGCTTGTACTGGCAGTGATCCATTGACTTTCCTCTCTTCTAGAACACTAATGTCAAGGGCACTATGACACCAAGCCTATGATCTATCCGCTGTAGCTAGAATCGATATCTGACCCAGTTACCGAAGAGTGTTCCGTTAGAGAAACCGGCATGTCTAAGTGGTGAGTGCTCGTGCTGGAAGAAAGCGCTGGCTGGACACTGAGTAACCACCAGGCAAGCTCAGTGATAACAGGTTCAAATCATTTGCATGCATACAGAAATACAATGAACTAGAGGCACACAGAATAACATCCGACTAGACGAAAAAGAACACAAGTAAATGGAGTCAGCTCAAACAAAAACAGCGTCGTAGAACAACCCGATACTGTGTTGGAGCCCTTGTAAATCACCAGCCGTTGACCAAGAACAGCCAAGGATATGACAAGCCAAAGTCAACGAAGAACTAGTTTACTAAAAAGCTGTGTGACTTTTCCGTGGAGAAGGGATTACAGGCGCAGTTCTTAATCCCGCATACCGCGTTCGAAACACAGCTGCGGGCGATTTGGCAGCAGACTGCCTTGTGTTGTTTTTGTTTTAAAGAAATCGTATGTGCACCGGTCGTTCCGAAAGCAATGGCAAACTACTGAACTTAAACTTGCCAAGAGATCACAAACAGCAATTAAACAACAATGGTGTGGGTGGCTGCAACGTCCTGTCAAAGGAAATGCAACTAACAAGTAAAGACGATGCTTTCTGGGTGACCTAACATACAAAGACGTGGGTCGGGACATTCTTATCCTGGAGCCAACAAACTCATTAAGTCTTGCAGAAAATACGCGAACACAGTAAAGTGGATATGGTGTTTAAAGAACGAGCACTGTATTGAGGTCTTAGGGTGAGAAAGTCAAACATAAAAATCTTGTATTACAAGCCTAGAGGAATGGTCGGCATCTGGTGTTAGCCCCATACATTTAGAGACCAACTGACAGTTGAGGGTTGAGTGTGCTACATCATGCCGACCGAATGTACTTCCCAAGACACTTTCTTTCACCCATGTTAAGGCTAGGGAGATTTGGGAGACCAGGTCTATTTTGAAAATTTGAATCGATGCGAATGCGAGCCCCTGGCCACAGGTCGGCACGCCAGCGCGCTAGCCACTACACCACCGACGTTCCCGGTATTAGTTCAGCTGGTCAACATCACGGTTCTCTTGAAGACTATTGTGCTAGTTCTATATTTGTATAGACCAATCCCAGAGGTCACAGTTTGTGAGAATTGTATGGATATTTTGCCCTGGCCATGAAGGTGTACGGGGGAATGAACAGGCTGATAGGCTAACAGGGAATGCACCTCTTGGTGGTATCTTGCCTATGGACAAGGGGGAGGTGGTCGAGCGGAGGAACAGATTGAGAACCCATATGTGGAAAGAATGAGAGTGCGGGGGATCGGCAGGAGTTCTGGAAGAATCTCAAAACTGAGAGGGAAGACCAGGAGAACATTTGATCAGATAGCGGTTGGAACGATTAGTAGTATGAATCTTCGCTGGCTGTTGAACGAGGGGACTGAGCACGTATGGAAATGTCCTGAGTGCAGTGATGTCGTTCTTGCCTCAACTCAACTCATCCCAGCAATCAATAGGTAATACTGTTAATATCTCACCGGCTCCTGTCAAATGTGGACGGTTGTGACAAGTTCTCAAAAGTGACTCAATGCACTTAAAACTATGGCTGCAATGGACACAGAGCAGAGAATGCTTTTCACACTATACCAGCACTTGATCCTCTCAGTGATTGATTATGGACTAGGACTGCTCATTGTCTCAAAGAGTCAGCTGGTGAAGTTAGAGCGCATACAGAACGAAGCTATGCGGGTCATTCTGGGATGCACCAGAGACACCCCAGTAGTATGTATGCGTTACATCCTTGGTTTGCCGACTGTTACAGGTATGCTCAAGGTGATGCAGGCGAATGCATACCTCAGAGTAGTTGCAGACACAGATCACCCTTTGCATGAGGCGCTCGACGCAGTTAAGGGCCAGCGACTGATAAGAGGGAAATCATGGATGGCTCAGGCGGAGGATTCGATCAGACAGGTGTGCATCTTGGAGAACATTAGGCGAGGAGAGGAGTCGGTCAGAGTGCCAGCGAAGCAGTCAGACTTATGAAGAGTTATAATCACATTGAGCCGGGAATGCAGGGAGTGGCCAGCAATGGCCACGGAAGTAGAAATCCAGCAACTAATTCAGGATAATGCTCGCTCGGGTGATATGATTATCTACACAGATGGTTCGGTGTTGAGAGGTAGGAGTGGGGGGTTCATAGCAAAAGTTAATGGTCGACGTTTGGTGCAGGAGAGCCTGGCATATGATACCACACCATCTAGCTTAAGAATGGAGGTGGAGGCGGCCACTGCAGCTTTCCGCTGGATGCAGAATACGATACACACACACACACATCGTGATTGTAACTGACTCAGAAAGCATGCTGAGGAAGGTGAGGACAGGCAAGCTTCGTGCGAGTGGCTTGCTTCGCTTCGGAGGTCACGGGTGGCAAGCATCGCCTGGATCTTTTCTCCGGGGCGTGCCAGTGTGCTGGGGAATGAACAGGCAGACAGATTGGCTGGCTCTGCAAAATTTGCTGGAGTATTGATGCATGACAAGGCAGACGTGGTTGCGGTCTTGTAGGGGAGCGTGTACACCTCGGAGGAGCAAATGGATTACCATGGTCTGGCAAGAATGACGCAGCGAGGGGTGACGATGGGATCTGCCCAACGCTCGACACTCAGAGGAAAGGAGAGACGGACATTTAATCATATTGCTACTGGTACTATTGGTGTTGGAACTCTTCGCTGGCTGCTGATGATGAGGACGGAGCGCCTATGGGAATGCCCCGAATGCTGTGATGTCGGTTCCTAGATCAGTCAATCATATCTCACCGGCCGCTTTTGCTTCCTGGGGATTTCCTGGAACCCTTTTTATGCTAGAATGACTGGGAAGACGATTGGCCTAAACTGTGGGTCTTGGACCATTAGCGCAATGTGCCTTTGAAGCGAGTAAAATGGTTCTTGACGTCTTCATGTTATTCTAAGTTTTACAATATATCGACACAGGCAGGCAGGCACACACACACACACACACACACACACACACACACACGCGCGCGCGCGCGCGCAGGCAGGCAGGCACGCACGCACACACACCCACTCATCTCATACAGCCAAGCAAAATGTACGTATATAATTTATATATGCCAACATGTAGACAAATAATAAATTCTGTATTTTGCAAAGGTTATGTATTACTTAAGACAACAGAATTGCCGGTGTGTTATAAAGAAAACAAAGAATGGTAGCACTGCAACCTGCTACACAGGTCTTAAGAAATGGATAAGGATGGTTCACCCATTGAGAATTGTAGCTGCAAAGTCCAAGCAATCATGAACAAGTCTACATCAGACTTGCTTTGCGTGTGTTGATGGCTTGCGTCCCGTTGGGAGACGAAGGACACTATAGTCTGTTCAGAAATGAATGCCTTTATTCACGATCAATTTTTAATAAAACTGTCTGTTGCATCATAGTGAAAGTTTTCCTTTCGTCTTATATTTACCCCCACCCAAGGAATATGTCTTTGATAGGTCCAAAGGCAATTTAAATCATCGAAAGCGGCGACATTTCATAGATGTTTTGGCGAAAATGTAGTGAATTCACGCTAACAAACTAGTCTTACAGTAAAGTACGTTATTTCGGGTAACGACACGAGTACAAAGCGTAGCCAGATTCGTACGGGAGTGGGTGCAATAAAAAAAAAAGTCGCTTAAATGTCGACAGGGTCGACTGCATTGCACCTGGGTTTTATCCCATATGGCTCAGTCTCTTTCCGCAGCGCGGAAAGCGTCGCACAAAGCACGAACTCTGTAGCTCCAGCGACGACCTTCGGTAGTCTCCGAAAAAAATGCACTCCTGAAATGAAGGACGGGGCCCGGAATCGAACATACAACCTTCGGAGCCCAGTCAGACGGCTTGACCACTTCACCACGGAGACTTCCGAGACAGGTGCAATGTGTAATATTAGCAAAGACAGAGAATTTACAGAGGCATGGGGTAAATAATGTGTAAATTGACAGGACAGTAGAAGAAATATATTTCTTACCTTATTTGTTTTCCATTTCGTACTTGTGTCTTCAGCTGCTGGTTAATAATATGTACACAAGGAGTCATGTTACTAGGATGCATTTATCTTTTTAATATTGAGTTCGTGAAAGCTTCCAAATAGCTGTGCGTTAATGTGCGTATGGAGTGACCAGAAATGATACCACAATTTAGTCATCATGTGTCAATTTTTAAGGGTCTGTTCGGCTGTCTGTGTAGTTTGTTCACATGTACACATGGGTGACAGACCTGCTTTGAGTCTTCGTGAAAGATTGTCTACTCTGCTGTTTACCGTTCAGAGACGGAACATGATTACCTGTTTTGCACTATGAAAAAAATTATCAGTGTCTATATAGTGGGCTTTCTTCTTAACGACCAAGATGTTGGTGCCCTTTTCATTGAAGCTTATAGATTGATTCGTACGTATGTGTGTTGTCCCATAATTTGACAACGTGTTTGCTCTTACGTTTCTTGTTATGCCACAATATGTCAGTTTCCACGGCAATATTACTCTTCTGTTGGTATTCGATGCGTTTAGTGTTTTTTTTTTTTTTTTCCAATACCAGTTGTTTGTCACCGCTGAGGGCTTGCGGAATTGGAAATTCATCACTGTGGAATACAAACTGTTGCCATTGACATTGTGCTGGTGCTGTAATGTTTAGGGCCTGCAATTCGTCTGAATAGTTGGAGGAAAAAACCCCAGTAAGTGTGCACGTGGATTAAGGTCTGCGATCTGCCCAGACCTTAATTTGTGTCGGATGATTCCAGTAGGTTGATGACTGCTCTCAGTTGCATAAAATTCAATCCATCTTTTCTCCAATAGTCCTCTTCCTCTTTCAACACATGGTCCTCACATATTTTTCCAGTAACTTTTATCAATATTTAATAGCGCGCGCGCGCGCGCACACACACACACACACACACACACACACACACACACACACACACTGGGTTAGTATCTTGACGTCAGACAATTTGAATATAGTATTGTCAGCTGCCACCTGCCCTTTAATTTTAGCCCACACAAGTTCTATAGGGTTTAAATGAGAATGGACCGGCGGAAGTCTCAGGCACATATGGTCATGCTCTTCTATAAACTTGTCGATTTGATATTTCTTGCTTTTTTGCGCCTGTTTTACAAGGGACAACAACTGTAGCTTGAACTATGTTTCTGGAAATGGTATATTTTCCCTTCGGAGTCATATCTTTATTGCTTCCTTTGTGCTCGATTTCGTAGATATTTTGTCTTCTTGGGCAATAACATTGTGATATGATGCATTGTCCATTATTAGACAAGACGGTCTATCAAGGGATGGAAGTACTGTATTCTCGAGCCAATCTCTAAATACATTACCATTCATCTCATTATGATAATCCCTTTTGTGTGTATGCTTTGATACGAACACGAGTCCAGCATTCTGTAGTAAGCCATTATGCCTACTACCAGCATAGGCCAAACGGTGCCCTTTACTACTGGGCACAAATCGCTTTATCTTTCCATTCACTGATTGCCATTCCTTTTCACTTGTGTGGTGCGCATTGATCCATGTATCATCCAAATACATTATGCCATAATTTTCTTTGCGCATTTGCCTTATTTCACGTAGGTATCTGCTTCTCATGGCTCCTAAATGCGGTTGCTCGCAAAGGATATTTCTACCTCCCTTGTACTTTCTAAAAGTGAAGCCTAATGTCCTTATAATTTTCCACAAAGTTTTTTTGGAATGCTCTATGTTATTGTTCTTTCTCAACCAAACCCTAAGTTTTCTTACAGTCACTGTTTCTTTGGCATCCAGCATTTTTATAATAGCCCGTCTTACAATATCCTTGTCAAAGCTGTCTACAATTGCCTTTCTACCTACAGTTTTCTTATCGCGTGTTGGGTTCATTCCAGATTATTGCACCCATCAACGAAATGACCGTTTACTCAAACCCAATGCATAAACTGTTCTTTTTTCGGGATTTGTAACAGTATGAAACAGGTTCCTGCGATCAGCTTCTTGGCAAAAATATGAGTACAACTTCATAGGGATGCTTTGAAGTGTACAAAATTTCACATTCAATCCAACTGATCAATATGTACGCATTCAAATATTAGCTATTAATATTATATTAATGGTAAGATTTATTTATATATTTATTTATATAATCACGTTTCATGAAAGAACCCACATTGATGACACCTCTGAACAATTCCATTTAACTGAGCGCAGTTCGTGCCACAACGTGAAACACGAGAAAATTTGTAAAAAATCGCGGATGTGTCTGGGTGAAGGTGTAATACATTAAAAATTATGGACTTAATCTCTGACCCGTAAATTATATACCGCATATAAACAAAACATTGAAATCTGCTGTACAATCTCCACAACTAAATTGTTCTTGTTCGGTGGACATAATGATAAGGTTATATGCTAAATCTCATAATTTCCCTCAGTTGGTTACTGAGATATGGAATTTTATATTGGGGCAGACAAAAGTAAACAAACTATAGAAGACGAGGTAGAAATGTTACACAGAATGGTATATTCGTTAGTCAATCATCAACATATATAGAATGCCAAAATATGTAGATATCGGGGACTGGCTATATGAACATAATATATGAACAAGGACATGATTCGGTCACTGATATCATACAACCATCATCATCATGTGCTAGGCGTAGAAGGTTATGGTCTGCTATTTCACACGATCACCTGTCATGTCTATGATCTTGTTCAGCTTATCTCTTGCAACCAAGCCATCCCCTTGCTCTTTCTCCATCACGTTTGCTAATTGTCAACGTTTCCTATTTTATTTCTTCTCATAACATGCCCACAAATACTGACTGTTAACGTCTAATTTCTCAAACCAGATTACCGTTTTTATTTGTTTCTTGTAAAAATGTCTCATACTTGATTTGTTTTACTCTCCGTCCATGATATGCTTGGTATTTACCCCAGCGACGTTTCTAGTGCAAATTAGTGCTTCTCGGCAAACAACTGTGGCTACGTATGAAGACATCTAGCTCTTCTATCTCAACTCAACTAGTGTCCATATGGGGATCTTCATACCCCTGTCAATAGACGAGTCGCGTGCACATTCGCCGTTGCTGCCATGCTACTTCTGCTACACGTGAGAATAGCATAGACATGCCGGGGCTGCTCACCGAGATGACACACTTGTGACAGGAAATCATTGCCGGTGGTAACCGGGATACAATCATGCAGTCTTTAGGGGGAGGCGAGTACTTTACTGTAATACGGGTTAAATAGTGATAGCACAGCAGAAGATAGACAGGCATGCCGACAAACAGACAGTCGGGCACAGAGACAGATAGACAGAAGCAAAGACAGGCAGATAGACAGACAGAGAGACAGAGCGACAGCATACATAGAGATTGACAACCAGATGCATGTATAGAAGATATATGTACTAACGAATAGACGGATATTTGGACTAACGGATAGTCTGACGGATGGACGTATCGACAAGCAGGATTGACAGAAGGATAGACAGGCAGATGCACAGCCAGACAAACAGACAGATAGAAAGACAGAAACAAAGACAGACAGACAGTAAACAGGGGGTCACAGTGACAGACAGACGGACGGACGAACGAACAGATAGAAAGATATACATACAGAGAGATGGATGGGCAGACAGACTGACGGTCGGATCGACTAATAACTACCGGACTGACAGACCGACGAACAGGTAGATGCACAGCTGGACAGTCAAGCGGAAAACAAGATAAAACGATAAAACCCATAGACTACGAATTAACAGACATAAGAGGGGGGGGGGAATTAGGGAGATAATTATAAGCTCAGACGAACAAGTGGATAGACCAGTAGACACAGGGACCGACAGAGAGAGGTTACATTTGACATAACATTACATTAGCAACATGCCCCTGGCATCATTTATACTTACATAATTTCGTCTGTCGCTGTCAAATATACAGTGCATCATCTAAATACCCTTGCCATACAACTAGATTGTTTAGAAACAGACTGTGCGTGGGCACATTGCATATATACACACAGTATTATTACATTACATATAACATACTACTAGTTAGTTGCATGTCTTTTTTGTTTGTTACAGGACATCGCAATCAACCCCATCATTTTCCCTGTCTGTGTGTGGCTTACTATGCAGTTTTTACGTTCAGCAGTACATCATAGCTTTCTAAACGACCGACGCTCATATAATCTAAATCAAAGCAAGACCATCTGCTTTCAAATCGGCTGCGGCTAATTCTGAAACCTCAACTCCGTATGTCGCGGAATTGTGAACACCTTTCACCTCCCTTAGCCACAGTGCCAATATACTACTTGTTCAGAACTAGACTATGCTTGAGTCTGTTACAGACATATTTGAAAAACTCTGCGTGTTCTTTACATGATGTTGCTATCAATTCCAAGCCTAGGTTGATTTACACGGCAGTATTACGCTCAGTAGTTTGCCATTGGGTTCTGAGCAAGAAGTCATTGTTGAAGTCCGACAGTTCGTTGTGGGGAATGCTCAAATGCATCCAGTCCCGCTCACCTCGTTACAAACATACAGTGTATTGTTACATGTAACATAGTAGTAGACTTTTTTTTAGAAATAGGCTGTGATTTAGCACATTGCGGATATGCATTGCATTGTTACCTGTAACATAGTAGTAGATTTATTAGAAATAGGCTGTGTTTTAGAACATTACGGTTATTCAGTGCGTTGTTACTTGTAACATACTACTAGATTGTTTAGAAATAGGCTGTGTTTTAGCACATTACGGTTATTCAGTGTATTGCTACATGTAACATACTACTAGATTGTTCAGAAATAGGCTATCTTTCAGCACATTACTGATATACATTATATTGTTACATGTAACATAGGAGTAGATTGTTCATAAACAGACAATGTTTTGGCACTTTACAGAGAAACAGTTTATTGTTGAATGTAACATACTAGTAGATTTTCATAAATAGACTGTTTGGACCCATTACATATATACAGTATATTGTTAACTGTAACATACTAGTAGATTGTTCAGAAATAGACTATATTTGGGCACATTACAGATATACAGTGTATGGTTACGTGTAACATATGAGTAGATTGTTCAGAAACAGACTAGGCTTATTAACATTACAGATATGCACTGTATGATTATATGCAACATACAAGTAGATTGTTCAGAAATAGGTTAGGCTTGTTAACATTACAGATATGCACTGTATGATTATATGCAACATACAAGTAGATTGTTCAGAAACAGGTTAGGCTTGTTAACATTACAGATATGTACTGTATGATTATATGTAACATACAAGTAGATTGTTCAGAAACAGACTAGGCTTGTTAACATTACAGATATGCACTGTATGATTATATGCAACATACAAGTAGATTGTTCAGAAACAGGTTAGGCTTGTTAACATTACAGATATGCACTGTATGATTATATGCAACATACAAGTAGATTGTTCAGAAACAGGTTAGGCTTGTTAACATTACAGATATGCACTGTATGATTATATGCAACATACAAGTAGATTGTTCAGAAACAGACTAGGCTTGTTAACATTTCAGATATGCACTGTATGATTATATGTAACATACAAGTAGATTGTTCAAAAACAGGTTAGGCTTAGGAACAGGATCACATTCTTGCATTTCTGAAGTCTTTCAACTGCTTCCCACTTTCTCCCTTCCCAGATTTGTGCCTTGTTTGTCCCTGCGACAGTTCTAAGCTGAGGCAATCGCCGCGTCATGACAAATGATGTATCTATCTTCTCCGCTGTTTCCAGGTCACCAGCATGCTGCCCTCCCTCCCACACCATCCTCCTCTTCTGCCTCTCGTCTTGTATCGGGGTCCTTGGTAGAGGAATCTTATTTCATTCCCCGCCTTGTCTTTACTCACAGCAAATGCTCCCCTTAGTCCAATCTACCCGACCAGTCTGTCTCCTTTCTTAACGCTGGTAGTTCTCTTGCGCCCCCCTCCTCCCAACACCCTCCCGCCCGACCCGCTTCACACTGTCGTTATGCCCTGTTGTACACAGTTTAGCCGCTTCATTATTACTCATTCATCCAGCTCCTTTCCTCTTTAGTCGTGGTGCATAATTTAGGTCACTGCTGCAAAATCTCCATCGTTACTAAAGTCGATAGCTAATGCGCAGCGCATCCTATACAAAACATGGACGATGTGCAGAGGTGGTCGTGATCATACTACTGCCATACGCCAAGGCTGGTTTGGGTAAACTTTTGTGGTTCTTGTCAACCCTAAAACACACAAGAAAACAAGCAGAGAAATGCTGACAGCTGAAGTTGTTAGTAAAAACTAATTTAAAAAAAAAAAAAAAACTAATTATAAAAAATGTTAAACTCGTTAAAACTACAATAAGGAGACAGATTAAATTGCACGAATAACAGACTAGGTGAAATAGAAATCTGCCACGTGAGCATTTGTTACAAGATGCATGGGGATATGGAGAAAGATGCCATCTTCATCATCATCATGTGCCATGCCAGCTGGCGTAGGCGTTCATGTCTCTCCACAGATCTCGGTCTTTGGTATTCTGGATCACCTCTGCTGCTGATATTCCTCCATGGCACCGTCTCAGTCCGTCCATTTCTCTGGGTCGGCCTCTGCCTCTCTTCCCCTCGATCTTTCCAGGCGTCACGATGTTCTCAAATGCCTCTCTTCTCATCACACGACCAAAAAATGTTGTTTGTCTCCGTCTTATTATTGTGTTTAATGTTTAAATTTCATTAGCCTCTTTCAGGCAAAGTCGTTAGTTACTCTGGCAGTTCAAGGAACTCGCAACATTTGTCTTAGGAACCACATCTCTGTTGCTTCCAAGTTCTTCCTAATTTGTTCAAATACATTTACATACAGCAAAACAGGTTCTATATAGCACTTCAGCACTCTCTTTCTTGCATTCAATGATAGCGATATTTTGCATAAGATACTTTTCATGTTCTGAAATGCAGCTTTTGCATGGCCTATTCTGCTCTTAATCTATGTTGTACGTCTTCCATCTAATGTTATAAATGCTCCTAGATATTTAAAACTATCAATTTGGTTAAGCATTTTCCTGTCTATTTTCATTTGCTATTTTGGTGTTACATTTGTCTTTGATATCACCATTGTTACTGCTTTCTTGATATTCAAGGAGAGACCTTTCTTTGCACTCTCCGTTACTACACTGTTCATTTTTTTGTAGATCTTTTGCACCATCCGCCACCAATAGTGTGTCATCTGCATAGCGTATATTGTTTATATTATATAATCTACGATTAGTATTCCCGGCTTCAATTTGATCTCTCTCATTATTACTTCTCTATAGAATGAGAAGATAACCGGTTACAAAACAAATCCGTGTCGTAGTCCTAGGTTTATCTGTTCATAATTGTCCGCTTTATTTCAAATCTTAATGGCTGCTATTTGGTTCCAGTAAATATTGTTGTGAAATTATTATTCTGAGATCTTTCCAATCAATGTTGATATCTTCCACCTGTTTAATTAGTTCATCATGTTTTCCTTTGTCTTACATATAATCTATTATTCTGATTTCTTCACTCTCTCTGTCTTACATATAATCTATTATTCCGATTTCTTCACTCTCTCTGTCTTACATATAATCTATCATCCTGATTTCCCTTTGTCTTACATATAATCTACTTTTCTGATTCCTGGTCTCCCTTTGTCTTACATATAATCTACTTTTCTGATTCCTGGTCTTCATTTCGTTTTAGAACGAGATCTTCTTCTGTGATAGGCACGCAGTAATAGTCGACAGAACTGCATTTTGACAAAACATTTCAGTCATTTTACTATTGTATTAGATATTCCTCCCTACGCTATCTATTTTCAAATTGTATTATTCCTCCCCCCACCCCTTTTTTCCCCTTCTTTTTTACTGCAAGTTCATGTACGTAATATAACAATCGATAGAAAGAGTGTCTTGGTGACTTGTGTAGGCACACATGTGTTGGTTAGATGCAATACTTTGAAGACACACGTTTTCTTAAAATTTGACAGACTAAATGTAATATTAGAGGGCCGATCTTTTTCAATTCAAGTGTATCCCATTCATGTGCTACTCCCTATAGTGGACTGGACTTATCTTTACTTGTGAATTAGTTTTCCTTTTTACCAGTGTCCCTCGCCATCAGGGGAAATCACTCCGACTTCAGAAATCCTTGTAAGTTAAGGACAAGGCGTCAGTCAATATTTTAGTCCGCTACCTCGGTGGTGAGGGGGTTATTAGCTGCGGGCGATTTGGAAGCAGCCCGGCTTATGTTGGTTTTTATAAAATGGTATGAGTACCAGCAGTTAAGAAAGTAATGGCAACCACTAAACGTAAACTTGCCAAGAAATCACAAACAACCAAAATTTCGGGGTGGACTGCAGCGTCCTGTACAGGATATGTATCTAACTTTAACTAACCTCAACATCAGCACGCCGGAAGTTTAAGAACGGCTAGTATGATCGCCGACCCATAGTTATACGTGTTTGGGAAACAAATATACAAATTTGTAGGCCCATAGTCCAACGTTTCCCATAATAATACCATGTATTGCAGACTGATATTTCCTTTCGCCGATGATGAATAGGATCCCGTGTCATGCTATTATGGCACATTGTGAATAGAATACTCGGATCGTAATTGTCTTCACCAAACGGCACTTGATAGCTCACGTTGTCAGTATTGCATCTGCCACTTTACCTCCACGAATAGTGCTTGTATGTTTCTCACTTAAAAGTCTTAAAAGTCGAGAGGATCGTCTTCAGTGCTGTGGCATAACGCAGCCAACATTATTCATTACCAACAACTGCCGCAAAAAGAGGAAACAACATTAAAAGAAATTGACTTCACAAACGCAATTGGAGATTGGGACTTAAAACTTAACATCAAAACTGGAACTGAACAAGTGACAAATGACGTGGATTCTTGGAAAGATTTCATCAGACCAAGCTCAGAAAACTATTGGATAGGAAAACCACATGACCGCCTTCGCGCCAGTGCATAATTAACATATATTACTATTTCATCAGAAATGATAATAAGCCCGCACTTTTGTCTGAACTCGCTCCATGGACGGATGTGAGAAGAATGTGTGACCAAAAATTCAATGGGCAAGGCAAAAGTCTGGATCCGAGGTACGTTTGTTAGCCCTTGATTAGACTAAGAACCCGATGTATCAAGTAATGTAAACCCATGTTTGTGATGTCAATTGAAATGTATGATTATTAATTAAAACCTCTGAAATGTAAAAATGCTCGACTGTAGATTCTAACGACGCAAAGCCATTCCCGGGCGAAATATTCTCTTCGATGAAACTACAATCTCTGATATTCTTAGAGATAATTATTAACTTTAAGAAGTGCATTCCACTACTATATTCTATTCTAAACAACTGTGAGAAGTGATGATTCTAAAGCAATCTTGTGCATTTCACCAGAAACATTGTTAAAGATGCACCACTATCTACAGCTGAAAAGACAGTTCGTGTACTAGAATAAGTGCCTTGTTCTAAAACAGACTTATCTATGCCTATTTACAATCTAGAAAGCTGAAAGTGAAATCAATCTTTCCTTTCTCCTTTATCTATAGAATTAATAGGGTTTGGCGAAATAAATATTTATATTTATGTCAAATGTAATTAGATAAGGGCACACATGAATTGCATTACATGAGAAAGTTGTGCTTCGCGGAAAAACCATCACGCGAAGTGAGCTTAACTCATTACTCAACATTAACTTAAAAACACAACACCACTCCACACCACTCATCACCACACAACCCAACACTCAACATCACAACAACAACAGGTAATGGTAGAGAGTTATTAGACACAAGAAGAAGAAGTAGTTAATTGGGAAAACACAGAGAATTATTTATACACATTGTAAACACCATTTAGTGGAAGAAATGTTCTAAATGTATGTCATTTATTTACATGCATCTTGACATATTCTCACTCTTGTCAATGTCTTACTGTACACGTTCACTGACCCCGGTCAAATGAGAATTTACATACAGCAGGAACAAGTTGATACAAGGCGTACACCGTGTGATAATCTCTGACCACCCCAACTTAACCCAACACTAGCTTAGAGAGAAAAGGAGGGGAGGGGAACTAGTTCCTACTTCAGGAATTTAGATTTCTTCCGACCTACTTCTTATTTATTGTATTGGTAGGAATGTATATATTTATGCGAATATTCATCAGTGATCTTGGTGGCTACATACCAACAACCACCCAACACATCAGCAAATTAACCACCTAAATCAGACCTGAGGGAGGGAAGCCGAGAGAAAGAGATGAACCACAAGTGAGATGGAGGATGACTTCGCTATGAGCAGAGCATGGGGAGGCCTTCAGAGGAGCTATACGGGCAGACCTGAAGTGGATCCATCAGTCAATGGACCCTGGCTTACCTAATCCTCCAGTCACCAGGTTACTTTTCTGATAGGTAGAACCCACACCCAATTACAGGAACACTGATATATTTATGGTTGAGACACCACTATCATACTTAATATGTACAACATCAAAATGTTTACTATGTTTTCACACTTGTTGACATCTCATATATTGATGCTTATTATTGATTGTCTGGGACAATGGTCCAATGTGCAACTGTTCTATTACTTTGTGTAAATCACAACAGAGATGTATGTACTGACCAGAAGGCTCAGGCCAGTCAATAAATGATTAACATGAATTGACCTTCTGTTAATTTGTCAAGTTCAAACCTATCTGTGTAAACAACTTCTTTGTACATCATGTTGTCAAAGTCTAATGTGATTGTTTATGTGTTTGATTGCTTAAAGATAAATTAACTCATAATGACTTACTGAATGGGGAAATAAAAAGACTCTAGATCTATCAACTGCTCAACATCCATGTTTTCTTCATCTAAATCAGGCTGAGAAAATTCTCCAGACTTTCCTCAGATTTGATAAACAATAAGGGGGCTCCAGAGCTATCAGAATCATTGGAGAAGGGGCAGATTCCCAGTTAGTAAATTACCATTCTTACCAGGGCCATAATCTATATCTCCTAGACAATACTTAATAGAACGAGGCCTGCAGATAACTCAAGGTTCATATTCTGGGGTTATTGAAGATAGAAGAGGATGGGGCTCTACATCTTTTATTAGAGATGGGGCATGCACTACAGTGATCTCCCACTCCCTTCAAAAATATATGACAAGTGCCCTGGGTTTGATCCCATATGGATCGGTCTCTTTCGGCAGGTCATCCTGCACCGTAGCTCCGGCAACGTCCCCGAGGAGTCTCCGAGAAAAATGCACTCGTGAACAGAAACACGTAGCCCGGAATCGAACCCAGAAACTTCGGAGCGCGAGGCAGATGGCTTGACCACTTCGCCCCAGAGACTCCCACGTTTCTCACTATTTGAGGCTACGTCTATGTGCCATATAGTTACCAAGAAAAATAAATCGCCTATATGTTTATTTTGATTTATGTTCATCGGGTTGGTTGACAAATGCACTAATCACCACGCCACCGCGGATCCAGAAACATGACTACACTCTATCAAATAGTTTGTCAATAAGAAGAGGTTTAAGTTCATGACCGCTACAGATGTGAAGATGACATGATAAACACAGCATCGCATTTCTACTTGAAAACAGCAGTATTATTACCTAACTCGAATATAGCAGTGATTTTTTGCCATCATGCCTCGTGGAGTGTAATGCTGCACACATGCACACCATGGGGGGAAAAAAGTGCACACATGCACACTAAAAAACAAGCAAACTACTGGAAGTACTGCTCCACATGCATTTGAAGTTACGCCATCGTCGTCTGCTCGCTCGACAGTCCGCTCGTCCGACTGCTCCCAGGCCCGCGAGTGTATGGTTGCCTGGACCTGCCGCGCGCGCGCAGTTGGTTGACGTCGAGGCCGCTCGTGTCTGTATTGCCGGCTGGTTGGTTTTTTTGAGCCAAAAAGTTTGAAAAATATTTGGCGTAATTTGTCATTTCTTGTTTCATGTCTGAAAATCTCTTAATAAAAGCTTAGTAAAAATCATTAATTGTATTCATATATTTTCTCGGTATTGATATTTCCTTTCACGTGTTTAACGGTTGCTATTTCAGACTTCACATGCCGGAAGAAAACAGCAAAAATATTGTGTAATTCAATTCCAGCTATTCTGTTTGGCTGTAATAAAAAGATTTGGTTGCAAGGTTAGGGCGAGGGTCTGGCAGACGTAACGGTGATGTCAGTGATGCAAATAGTAGGCCAAGGAAACGGATAAAGACCACAAAAGAAGTTAAATTAGTGGAAGCACTGAAGTAGGGAAGGACGAGGAGAGTAGTCGGACATTTTTTTTTTAATGGTTAAAATCTGCTACTGAGCAAATAAAAGGAAAACAAACAAACAGGCTGTAGAGGAAACAGGCTTCTGAATCTGGTTGGGGGAGATAGGGCCTGGTTGTCGCATGTGACGTGTTTCGTGCCTGATGAGGGGGTGCAGAAACTCAATTAATGGTACTGGAGAAGTGCTGGGTGGGTAGTCTGATCGGTGTGGTGTGGAGGGGGAACAGATGGTAGGATGTATTAGGTTGTGATGAATGATGGTAGTTGGCAGACACGGCAACTGCTGCAGTTCTTCACTAACTGTGATGTTTGCTGTTGGGCCGGACAAGCTTAGACGTAAGGTGGGGGAAATAGGGGATAAAACACACACACACACACACACACACACACACACACACACACACACATACACACACACACACACACACACACACGTCGAGAGACGACGATGATAGAGTGAAAAAGATGGGGAGGGATTGGACAGAACGAGAAAGAGCGCCAGAGACATATATAGATAGGTATGATTGCCAGAGGCAGATAAAGAGGATAAACCTAGACAGACTGAGAAAACCGCAGACAGAGACAGAATGAAAGATTGAGAGAGAGAGAGAGAGAGAGAGAGAGAGAGAGAGAGAGATCAAAAATAGCGCGAAGGAACAGACAGAGAATGAAACACACAGGCAGGCAGAAGTGGCAATCAAACAGATAAAATAAGCATACAGAAAAATACGACGGTAGACAGAGAGGACTAAACAAATAGAGAAAGAAGGGGACATAAGGGGCTAGACAGACAGACATACAGACAGACATTGACAGACAGACTATATATATATATATATATATATATATATATATATATATATATATATATATATATATATATAGAGAGAGAGAGAGAGAGAGAGAGAGAGAGAGAGGGGGGGGGGGAGAGAAAAAGATGACAGATACTGAGTTCAAAACAATTGTTCACTCCTGTTGGAGTTGACGATTTGGGAACACGTGATTACTTTCCTCCAACCCAGAAGGCAATCAGCGGACATATGTCGAGCATGCTGTCGAGCTCTCCAAGTGGTGAGTGCAAGTCTTGGGCGCTGATTGTCTACTTTCATCGTCGGGCATTGCTGTGATTCTATTACAGCCTAGTAGCGTGCACAGTTTGAATGTCTGTACTGGCTTCAGTAGTACGAAGCCGCGGTCCATCGTCACGTCCTTAGACAGATTAATGTTTGCCCACTGTGTCTCACCTAGAGATGCAGACATGGCTTGGTTTGGGCAAACCGACATCCTAGAACATGATCACCTGGCTGTCGTATGTAGTAGGGCAGACAAAGCTTACGAGGAAAAGGAAGATAGTGACGATGATGAAAGAAGAATAAATAGGAGAAGGAGTAGTAGGGGAGGAAGAGGAGGAGGATACAGAAGAGGATGTAGAGAAGAAGAAGAATAAGGAGAAGATAAGTAAGAAGAAGGGGGAGGGAGAGTACAGGGGAGGGGAAATAGTAGGAGAACACCCGGGAAGCTTAAACCGGTCAACAGATACCCGCAGAAGACGGATATGTCGGCCTAACGGTCATAAGAACGCAGCTCTGCTGTAAACAGGCACAACGCAATCATGTCAAAAAAAAAAACCATCGGATGAACGCAGAAGAAGAAGAAGAAGAAGAAGAAGAAGAAGAAGAAGAAGAAGAAGAAGAACGAACGAACGAACGAACGAACGAACGAACGAACGAGCGAGCGAAAAAACAAACTTTATTTTCAAAGGGTCACAAATTGGCCACGCAGGCCCGTCTTACATTCGGCCCTGAACAATAATTTCCTCTTTGGGAAATTACTTTTAAGGGCCTAATGTAAGACGGGAAGAAGAAGAAGAAGAAGAAGAAGAAGAAGAAGAAGAAGAAGAAGAAGAAGAAGAAGAAGAGGAAGCAGAAGAAGAAGAAGAAGAAGAAGAAGAAGAAGAAGAAGAAGAAGAAGAAGAAGAAGAAGAAGAAGGAGGAGGAGGAGGAGGAGGAGGAGGAGGAGAATAATAATAATAATAATAATAATACTAATAATAATAATAATCAGAAGAAGAAGAAGAAGAAGAAGAAGAAGAAGAAGAAGAAGAAGAAGAAGTGTTCTTCAAGATGAAGGTCGTAATATGAAACAGGTGATGGGAGCCATGGGACATCTGTTTCCGCAACCAGGCAACCGGCCTGTAGATGTGACAAGCCCAAGTTGCTGCTTCTCTCATAACTTTAACTCTTTGTGATGAGATAACTGTGACCGCGATTCTCTCTGTAATAGAGAGCTGCTTTATTAGCTCTTTCTATATCAGACAGATAGCGAGCGTGTTGGTGTAATGGTTACAACGTTAAGCCTAAATGTCATGAACGCATTCAGACAAGAGTTCTATGACAGCTCTTGTCGTTGTTAACTCAGGTGTACTAAATGTGATAGTCCTAACACATCACATACCCACAATAGGCTTCACATACCTACAGTAGGCTTCACATACCCACAACATGCATGGTAGAAGTACATGAAAAAACAAACATGGTAGAGGTACATGAATACACAAACTTGAAGAGGTACATGAAAACACAAGCTTGAAGCGGCATATGAAAACACAAATTTAATAAAGGTGCATAAATAGAAACATTGTATATAGGTAGGTAGGCATACCCATTTGGTAGAGGTACATATAAACACAAACTTTATAGAGGTATTTGAAAATACAAACTTGCAAAAGGTACATGAAAACAGACATTTAATAAAAGTACGTGCAAATATAAACTTTATAAAGGTACTTAAAACACAAACTTGATAGAAGTTCATGAAAACACAAAATGTGTAGAAGTACATGAAAACACAAAATGTGTAGAAGTACATGAAAACACAAAATGTGTAGAAGTACATGAAAACACAAAATGTGTAGAAGTACACGAAAACACAAAATGTGTAGAAGTACATGAAAACACAAAATGTGTAGAAGTACATGAAAACACAAAATGTGTAGAAGTACATGAAAACAAACTTGACGAAGGCGTATAACCAAGAGGACACATGAATTAATACATTACCTCACAAACGCGAACTATGCAAATGAAAACGAAAAAAAAAAAAAAACATACCCACAAACTGACGCGAGCACGCACGCACGCAAACACAAACACACACACACACACATACACACACACAAAGTACAACTATATGAAAAACAAGAAACACATTAGAATTACACGAAAACATATTACAGTTAAATGAAAACACACAAACACGGTAGACCCACATGAAAACATACAAATATGTTAGCCCTTCATGAAAACATAAATATGTTAGCCTCTTATAAAAACATACAAACGTGTTATACCCACATGACACACACAAACATGTTAGACCAACATGAAAACAAACAAACATGTTAAACCCACATGAAAAAACACAAACGTGTTAAACCCACATGAAAACACACAAACATATTACACCCACATGAAAACACACAAACAATTTATACTACATGAAAACACACAAACGTGTTATACCCACATGAAAACACGCAAACATGTTCAACACACACGAAAACACCCAAACGTGTTATACCACATGAAAACATACAAACATGTTATGCCCACTTAAAAACATTGTGTGTCGAAAAGGTATTTCCCTTCCTGATGCACCCTCATGCTAAAGTTGCCTGCAATTTCCTGTGTCCATATTCGTCCTGGTCGCCCGCTGCTTCTTCTGCCGGGAATTCTACCTTCCATCATTGTTCCCTCCAAACTACCGTGCCGTTAAATACGACACAATTCTACCAGGAACTCTACCTTCCATCATTGTTCCCCCCAAATCACTGTGCCGTTAAATATGACACAATTCTACCTGGAACTCTCTCTACCTTCCATGATTGTTCCCCCCAAACTACTGTGCCGTTAAATACGACACAATTCTACCAGGAACTCTACCTTCCATCATTGTTCCATCCAAACTACTGTGCCGTTAAATACGACACAATTCTACCGGGAACTCTACCTTCCATCATTGTTCCCTCCAAACTACTGTGCCGTTAAATACGACACAATTCTACCGGGAACTCTACCTTCCATCATTGTTCCCCCCAAACCACTGTGCCGTTAAATACGACACAATTCTACCTGGAACTCTCTCTACCTTCCTTCATTGTTCCCTCCAAACTACTGTGCCGTTAAATACGACACAATTCTACCGGGAACTCTACCTTCCATCATTGTTCCCCCCAAACCACTGTGCCGTTAAATACGACTCAATTCTACCTGGAACTCTCTCTACCTTCCTTCATTGTTCCCTCCAAACTACTGTGCCGTTAAATACGACACAATTCTACCTGGAACTCTCTCTACC
Organism: Cepaea hortensis; assembly: GCA_963921405.1. Taxonomy (NCBI): domain Eukaryota; kingdom Metazoa; phylum Mollusca; class Gastropoda; order Stylommatophora; family Helicidae; genus Cepaea; species Cepaea hortensis. Next base: position 53,903,276 of record OY992891.1, read on the forward strand.
TTCTTTCATTGTTCCCTCCAAACTATTGTGCCGTTAAATACGACACAATTCTACCGGGAACTCTACCTTCCATCATTGTTCCCCCCAAACCACTGTGCCGTTAAATACGACACAATTCTACCGGGAACTCTACCTTCCATCATTGTTCCCCCCAAACCACTGTGCCGTTAAATACGACACAATTCTACCTGGAACTCTCTCTACCTTCCTTCATTGTTCCCTCCAAACTACTGTGCCGTTAAATACGACACAATTCTACCTGGAACTCTCTCTACCTTCCTTCATTGTTCCCTCCAAACTACTGTTCCGTTAAATACGACACAATTCTACCTGGAACTCTCTCTACCTTCCTTCATTGTTCACTCCAAACTACTGTGCCGTTAAATACGACACAATTCTACCTGGAACTCTCTCTCTACCTTCTTTCATTGTTCCCTCCAAACTACTGTGCCGTTAAATACGACACAATTCTACCTGGAACTCTCTCTACCTTCTTTCATTGTTCCCTCCAAACTACTGTGCCGTTAAATACGACACAATTCTGCCGGGAACTCTACCCTCCATCATTGTTCCCCCCAAACCACTGTGCCGTTAAATCCATCCATCATGTGCCATGCCGATAAGCGTGGGCGGTCATGTTCTGCCATCTCACTCGATCTTCAGAGGCGTGGATCAGCTCTATGTTCCTGTCTCGACCATGCCACGTGGCCACGCCATCCGGGTATTTACTTCTCGGTCTTCCCCTTGGTCTCTTCCCTTCGATCTTGCCGGTCGTCACCAAGTTCTCCAATTCATTTCTTCTCATAACATGCCCAAAATATTGTGACTGTCTACGTCTAATGACTCTAATCAGTTTACGATCTTCATTTGTTTCTTGAAGAACTTGTTCATTGGTTTTTCTGTCTGTTCATGGTATTCTTTGCATTTTCCTCTGAAACCACTTCAACACTCTTTTTCTCGTTTCAATTGATATCTTTTTATTGGTCAGTATGTATTTCATCTTGCAAAAGGCTACCTTCGCAAGGCAATTCTGGTTCTAATTTCTTCAAGGCATCTCCCATCAGATGTTATGACTGTGCCGAGATAATTGTACCGATTCACTTACTTAAGAATATGCCCATTTACTCGTATATCACATTGTGGTATTTCCTTCCGTTAAATACGGCACCATTATTTCAGTTTCCCAGACACGGTCATGTTCATGATCCAGGTTTCTCCCACAGTCAGGAATTGAAGAATGACAGTATGTTTCTTCTTAATGGTTCATGACATTCTAAGAGTTTTATTGTAACATTTGAGCTCAGAAGCTGTCTTTTAGTGTTTGCGAAGTGTCCCATGATATTCTAAGAGTTTTTCCTGTAACATTTGAGCCTACAGGCCGTCTTTTCATGTTTGCGAAGTGCCCCATGATATTCTAAGAGTTTTCTTGTACCATTTGAGCTCAAAAGTCGTCTTTTAATATTTGTGAAGTGTCCCATGACATTCTAAGAGTTTTTCCTATGACATTTGAGTTCACAAGCCGTCTTTTAATGTTTGTGAAGTGTCCCATGACATTCTAAGAGTTTTTCCTGTAACATTTGAGCTCAACAGCCGTCTTTTAGTGTTTGTGAAGTGTCATGACATTCTAAGAGTTTTTCCTGTAACATTTGAGCTCAAAAGCCGTCTTTTCATATTTGCGAAGTGCCCCATGATATTCTAAGAGTTTTCTTGTAACATTTGAGCTCAGAAGCTGTCTTTTAGTGTTTGCGAAGTGTCTCACAATATTCTAAGAGTTTTTCCTGTAACATTTGAGCCCACAAGCCGTCTGTTAATGGTTGTGAAGTGTCCCATGACATTCTAAGAGTGTTTCCTACAACATTTAAGCTCAAAAGCCGTCTTTTAGTGTTTACGAAGTGACCCATGACATTCTAAGAGTTTTTCCTGTAACATTTGAGCTCAAAGGCGGTCTTTAAATGTTTGCGAAGTGGTCGATGATTGACATCCATGTGTCGTCACCGGAAAGGTGCATGCCTTCAAGCATTTTACCTGACCCCGCTTGCCGGTGTCGTGTCACCTGTTCACTCACTGTTTCCTCTCTGCTTTGCCATGGCCAGCGTGTGCCTAATGTCTTTTGAAATAATAACACTACATACAGACACTAACATGATAACAGTTCATACAAGCACTAACATGATAACAGTTCATACAAACACTAACACGATAACAGTTCATACAAACACTAACATGATAACAGTTCATACAAACACTAACATGATAATAGTGCATACAAACACTGGCATAATAACAGTTCATACAAACACTAACATGGTAAAAGAACATACAAACACTAACATGATAACAGTTCATACAAGCACTAACATGATAAAAGAACATACAAACACTAACATGATAACAGTTCATACAAACACTAACATGATAAAAGAACATGCAAACACTAACATGGTAAAAGAACATACAAACACTAACATGGTAAAAGAACATACAAACACTGACATAATAACAGTTCATACAAACACTAACATGATAAAAGAACATACAAACACTAACATGATAACAGTTCATACAAACACTAACATGATAACTGTTCATACAAACACTAACATGATAACAGTTCATACAAACACTGACATGATAACAGTTCATACAAACATTAACATGATAACAGTGCATACAAACACTGACATAATAACAGTTCATACAAACACTAACATGGTAAAAGAACATACAAACACTAACATGATAACAGTACATACAAACACTAACATGATAACAGTTCATACAAACACTAACATGATAAAAGAACATACAAACACTAACATGATAACAGTTCATACAAACACTAACATGATAACAGTTCATACAAACACTGACATGATAACAGTTCATACAAACATTAACATGATAACAGTGCATACAAACACTGACATAATAACAGTTCATACAAATACTAACATGGTAAAAGAACATACAAACACTAACATGATAACAGTTCATACAAACACTAACATGATAACAGTTCATACAAACACTAACATGATAAAAGAACATGCAAACACTAACATGGTAAAAGAACATACAAACACTAACATGGTAAAAGAACATACAAACACTGACATAATAACAGTTCATACAAACACTAACATGATAAAAGAACATACAAACACTAACATGATAACAGTTCATACAAACACTAACATGATAACAGTTCATACAAACACTAACATGATAACAGTTCATACAAACACTGACATGATAACAGTTCATACAAACATTAACATGATAACAGTGCATACAAACTCTGACATAATAACAGTTCATACAAACACTAACATGGTAAAAGAACATACAAACACTAACATGATAACAGTTCATACAAACACTAACATGATAACAGTTCATACAAACACTAACATGATAAAAGAACATACAAACACTAACATGATAACAGTTCATACAAACACTAACATGATAACAGTTCATACAAACACTGACATGATAACAGTTCATACAAACACTGACATGATAACAGTTCATACAAACATTAACATGATAACAGTTTATACAAACACTAACATGATAACAGTTCATACAAACACTAACATGATAACAGTTCATACAAACACTAACATGATAACAGTTCATACAAACACTAACATGATAACAGTTCATACAAACACTAAAACGATAACAGTTCATACAAACACTAACATGATAACAGTTCATACAAACACTAACATGATAATAGTGCATACAAACACTGGCATAATAACAGTTCATACAAACACTAACATGGTAAAAGAACATACAAACACTAACATGATAACAATTCATACAAACACTAACATGATAAAAGAACATACAAACACTAACATGATAACAGTTCATACAAACACTAACATGATAAAAGAACATGCAAACACTAACATGGTAAAAGAACATACAAACACTAACATGGTAAAAGAACATACAAACACTGACATAATAACAGTTCATACAAACACTAACATGATAACAGTTCATACAAACACTAACATGATAACAGTTCATACAAACACTAACATAATAACAGTTCATACAAACACTAACATGATAACAGTTCATACAAACACTAACACGATAACAGTTCATACAAACACTAACATGATAACAGTTCATACAAACACTAACATGATAACAGCTCATACAAACACTAACATGATATCAGTTCATACAAACACTAACATAATAACAGTTCATACAAACACTAACATGATAACAGTTCATACAAACACTACCATAATAAGAGTTCATACAAACACTAACATGATAACAGTTCATACAAACACTAACATGATAACAGTTCATACAAACACTAACATGATAAAAGAACATACAAACACTAACATAATAACAGTTCATACAAACACTAACATGATAACAGTTCATACAAACACTAACATAATAACATTTCATACAAACACTAACATGATAACAGTTCATACAAACACTAACATGATAAAAGAACATACAAACACTAACATGATAACAGTTCATACAAACACTAACATAATAACAGTTCATACAAACACTAACATAATAACAGTTCATACAAACACTAACATGATAACAGTTCAAACAAACACTAACATGATAAAAGAACATACAAACACTAACATGATAAAAGAACATACAAACACTAACATGATAAAAGAACATACAAACACTAACATGATATCAGTTCATACAAACACTAACATGAGAGAGTGAGGTCGACGAATTTCGCAACTCTTCCTCACTTTAATCCAAGTCATAGCGCAAGTCATTCTTCATCCAACATGTAACATCAGTTCATACAAACACAGATGATAAAAGTTCATACAAACACTAACATGATAACAGTACATACAAACTCTAACATGATAACAGTACATACAAACACAGATGATAAAAGTTCATACAAACACTAACATGATATCAGTTCATACAAACACTAACATGATAACAGTATATACAAACACTAACATGATAACAGTTCATACTAAAACTAACATGATAACATTTTATATAAACACTAACATAATAACAGTACATACAGACACTAACATAATAACAGTTCATACAAACACTAACATGATAACAGTTCATACAAACACTAACGTGATAACAGTTCATACAAACATTAACATGATAACAGTACATACAAACACTAAGATGATAACAATGCATACAAACACTAACATGATAACAGTACATACAAACACTAAGATGATAACAGTTCATACAAACACTAACATGACATCAGTTCATAAAAACCTTAATATGATAACAATGCATACAAACACTAACATGATAACAGTACATACAAACACTAATATGATAACAGTACATATAAACATTAATATGATAACAATGCATGCAAACACTAACATGATAACAGTACATACAAACACTAACATGATAACAAAACATACAAAAACTAAGATGATGACAGTTCATACAAATACTAACATGATATCAGTACATACAAACACAAATATGATAACAATACCTACAGACACTAACATAATGCCAGGATATACAAACACTAACAAGAAATCAGTAAATCCAAACATTAGCGTGGCAGAGGGTAATACAAACACAAATTTGATAGAAGTACATACAAACGTGATAGAAGTACAAACTTGATAGAAGGATCTCAAAGTACAAACTTGATGAAGGTACACGAGCACAGTTATTAGATACCCGACATCAAGCCTGTCGCTTTTGCTTCCCTGGACATTTCCTGACACCCATTTTTTGCTCGGCCGACTTTGCAGGTCAATTAAAAAAATAAAATAATAAAAAAACATTCGATGTGGTTTCGAATATATTATTGCCGAGCCGGCAGGCAAACATGCTAGCAATCACGACCCCCAAACTTGATACAAGAATACGAATACACAAACTTGATACAAGAACACGAATACACAAACTTGATACAAGAACACGAATACACAAACTTGATACAAGAACACGAATACACAAACTTGATACAAGAACACGAATACACAAACTTGATACAGGAACACGAATACACAAACTTGATACAAGAACACGAATTCACAAACTTGATACAAGAACACGAATATACAATACTGCTACACCAGCATGTGAGCACACGGGAGAGAGAGAGAGAGAGAGAGAGAGAGAGAGAGAGAGAGAGAGAGAGAGAGAGAGAACGAACGAATGAACGAACTAACGAATTAACTTTATTTTCATAAATTGGCAAGCGTGCTCGTCTTACATTTGGCCATTCCAATCACTCATCTTTCGTACTTCAATTATATTTTGTGCATGGCACATTCATATCGGGAAAAACATTTTTAATGTTGTGAATATTCTTGATTGGTGTGAACATAAACAATGGATAGTACCATGTTATAAGACAGACAGGCTGGCAGACACATGCACATACACATGCAAAAACCATATATACCTGCATATATACTTACAACATTGGCACAGACTCTCACAGTTATGCACCCACTCTATAACAAGCAAATATGCTCTCCATCGCATACACATATACTTGTTCACAATAATAAAAAAAAAACATTCATTAACAACAATTTACTGTTACATACTCTCTTTCTTCCTCCATCTCTATGTCTCTCTCTTTCTCTCTAGAGATGGAGAAAGACAGATGGTGATAATGAAGAGAGAGAGAGAGAGAGAGAGAGAGAGAGAGAGAGAGAGAGAGAGATATTAGCCCTAGCAAATGCACGGTTCCCACACAAACACGATAACTATACTTGAAAACACACAAACGTGTGACGCCCACCCCAACAAGAAATGACAGAAACAATAACTCTGGCAACTTATATACGAGATATATGTGTATGTGGAAAAAATGACTACAGCTATTAGATAACCAAGCACAACAGCTTGATTGAGATCGTGTGAGAGAGAACGGGAGTGAGGGAGTGAGAAAAATGAGAAGTAAGCATGCGGTAGTTAGTGGTTGTAGAAAACAGTAAAAGGAGGAGATATACGCGACCGCTTCAGCTATCTGCTAAAAAGAGAGGGGAGAAATGCAGTGAATGGAAGAGAATGGTTTGTTTTCTCGTTGCCCTTTTTAATTCTTTTACTTCTCCGGTTTTTAGTGGTGGCTGTGGCAATCTTGAGGAATTGGTAGTGGGAGGGGATCGAGGCAGAGTCGGGCTTCCGTGGCCTGCCTCATGCAGACAACACTGCAGTTGTAACAGCGCAGCGCTGCACACAGTTGCATGTTGGAAGGCATTCGTTTAGTCACCTCCCTACTGCATCCGCGCACCACGTTAACCATCGGGCCGCGTGACGCGCTGATTCCTCGCCTGCTCTACTTTACAGCTTGTCGGAGTGTTTGTGTGAGTGTGCCTGTGTTTCGGCTGCATTTCTTTCAACAGAAGACAGTGTCCCCCCTTCTCCTCCCCCCCTGGCTTAAAAACACCCCCTTCCTCCTGCTCGCCTTCCATTTTTCCTCTTTCCCTACGTACTCCCCCTTCACCCTGCACTCCCCCAACCATCCTCTGTGTTTTTTTTTTTTTTTTAAAAAGGTCATTTCTTTATTTCTTTTGGTCGGTTTAGTGTCTCGTTATTCGTGCATAGAATGGTGCAGCCGTGCAGTGGCTGAAGGTGTATGGTGTTGCCTATTCTTGCCTAGCGTCATTATAATACGACGTTCTTCAACGGCGCACACTTTTACATTCGGGTTAGCACAGAGTCGACTAGACGATGCCTCTTCATGTCTGTATTGACTGTCAATAATTTCTCAACTTGAATATTTTTTTAATGTCAATTGTTTTATTTGCTTTGATTTTACTCGCAATGTGACCTGTATTTTAAACTGGCCCAGTGTTAATGAGGGTTCCATAAAACGAGTACAGACGTAAATCAAACTTTTGTGGTTTCACGACAATATGGTATGTCTCGGCTTATACATGAAGTTTAGAGCTGGTGTTTAGACACTTATTTAGCGAAGACAGGTTTAACCGAAGAAGTTTCTGTGATAAGAGCGTTTTGCCGCGTTTTGTATCCCGCGTTTGTACTATTCCGTTGTCGAGTTAGTTAATCTGGATTTACCAGGACGCCGCGCCACGAAACCTTGCGTGTGCAGATATGCCGGGCAGTTGTCAAATGTTGGCCCCATTGCGCGGTAAGGTACAGTATTGGAGACTTATGAAATATTGAGCGTGTCGTTGATGTGTGTGAGTATTTATATCCTTGAGCCAGAGCCGTTGGACCACCTTGAACTTTGTTATGTCACGTGCTGGTATATACACAGTTGTGTTGGTAACTATTTTATTATCTGTGAAATGTGTATTCATAAATAAGTGTTACTTTTCATTATGATGTAAACAGTTTAGCTGTAATTTACTTACTATGGTGTGTCAGGGGAAAAACAAAATATGTATCTGCACTGTTGATCGCAACGTCTCGCAAAGGCCATACACAATTATGTTACACTGAGTCGACTGTCTTAAATCGTTTCTTCCATAGATTGTTACATATTTTTACAATATATGGCAAAAACAGCGTTTTTTTTTTTTGGTTTGTTTGCTATATGTGATATTGTAGAAAGTTTATGTGCAGTGGTTTGCCATTTCTTTCTGAATGACTGGCACTCATATCATTGCATGGAAATCAAAACAAGATGATCCGCTTCCAAATCGCTCTCCGCTGTGTTTCTAACGCGGTGTGCTGATTACGAATTGCATTCGTAAATCCTCCGCCATAATCCGTACATAAATAAATGAACAGACTTGTACTTACAATGTAGCAGTAGGCATATCTTGGCCACGAATGCCTTTCGTGAGAACTGTCAGCAACATACACGAGTTCTGTTTAATTTACACATCTGATATAGGTAACTCTGTCTTCTTAATTAGCCCACGATTCACTGTTCCTTTCGACTGCAATAATTCTCTGTCTAGACTGATCTTAATTGGGCCTTTGACTTTGTTTGCCAACCGCAACCAAATTCTTCTTCTTCTTCTTCTTCTTCTTCTTCTTCTTCTTCTTCTTCTTCTTCTTCTTCTTCTTCTTCTTCTTCTTCTTCTTTTGTCCTACCGCTTTTGCCTTGAAGCGTCGCAAAAAGGAAGTGGAAATAATTGTCTGTTTTTCGCTGGTCTTGTTGCTTGTGCTAATGTTATATGTTATTTCTTAAATGTCTCTTTAATTTAATCTAGCCATCTTTTCCTGGTTCGCCCTCTCTTCTTGTACCCCACTACGCTGTAGTCGTTAGTTTGTCTTGTACCATTCTAACTATATGCTCGAACCATTTTATTCTTGGTTATTCTATAAAGTCAATAATAGGTGTTACCCCTACACTTGTTCTTAGTTTTTCATTTGTCTCCCTATCTCTTCTTGTTTTTCCAGCTGCGTCTCATCTCATATGAAGTGCTATTACGCCTGTGTGTTTCTAGAACTTTCCATGTCTGGCATTAGTAACACAGCTTTGGGAGGAATAAATTATCTATCAGCTTGTTTTATGTATGCGTGCTGATATGTGGATGTTTTAGGATAGTTGATGCACATCACAATCAGCTGTCCGGTTCAGGTCTACTTACGCAGAGTGTTATATTAATGTTTTATCTCATTCTTCAGTCAGCAACCGCGTGTGTTAGTTATTCCGTCCATACATGATTTCATTGACAAGATTATTTCCTGCCCAGCCAATTATATCACGAGCCATCTCTACTGCAGTTGTTATTTTAACTCATTCTCTCCCCGCCAATTATTACATAATCCATCTCCACTACAGTTGCTAATTTAACTCATTCTCTCTTGCCAGTTATTCCATAATCCATCTCCACTACAGTTGCTAATTTAACTCATTCTCTCTTGCCAGTTATTACATGAACCATCTCCACCATAATTGCTACTTTAACTCATTCTCTCTCAGTTATTACATGAACCGTCTCCACCACAATTGCTAATTTAACTCATGCTCTCTCAGCCAGTTATCACATGAACCATCTCCACCACAATTGCTACTTTAACTCATTCTCTCTCAGTTATTGCATGAACCATCTCCACCACAATTGCTACTTTAACTCATTCTCTCTCAGTTATTATATGAACCATCTCCACCACAATTGCTACTTTAACTCATTCTCTCTCAGACAGTTATTACATGAACCATCTCCACCACAATTGCTACTTTAACTCATTCTCTCTCAGACAGTTATTACATGAACCATCTCTACAACAATTGCTACTTTAACTCATTCTCTCTCAGACAGTTATTACATGAACCATCTCCACCACAATTACTAGTTTAACTCATTCTCTCTCAGCCAGTTACTACATGAACCATCTCCACCACAATTGCTACTTTAACTCATTCTCCCTCAGACAGTTATTACATGAACCATCTCCACCACAATTACTAGTTTAACTCATTCTCTCTCAGCCAGTTACTACATGAACCATCTCCACCACAATTGCTACTTTAACTCATTCTCTCTCAGACAGTTATTACATGAACCATCTCCATCACAATTGCTACTTTAACTCATTCTCTCTCAGACAGTTATTACATGAACCATCTCCACCACAATTGCTACTTTAACTCATTCTCCCTCAGACAGTTATTACATGAACCATCTCCACCACTATTGCTAGTTTAACTCATCTCTCTCAGCTAGTCATTACACGATCACCGCTACATCACTTGCTACGTTAACTCATTCTCTCTCATCCAATTATTACATGATTATCTCTACAACAATTGCTACGTTAACTCATTCTCTACCAGCCAGTTATTACATGATCATCGCTACTACAGTTGCTACTTTAACTCATTCTCTCCCAGCAAGTTATTACATGAACCCTCTCCATTACAATTGCTACTTTAACTCATTCTTTCCCAGCAAGTTATTACATAAACCATCTTTACTACAACTGTTACTTTTAACTCATTCTCTCCCAGAAAGTTATTACATGAATCATCTTTACTACAATTGTCACTTTAACCCATTTTCTCTCGGCTAGCTTTTACATGAATCATTTCTTACTTTAACTGTGTCTGTCTCAGCCAGTGATTACATGAACCATCCCTACTACAATTGTTACATTAACCCCTGCTGTCTCTGTCAAATATTACACGGGCAATCTGTACTACAATTGTTACTGTAACTCCGTCCATCCCAGGCAGGATATAAACCGTCTCAACATCGAGTGTTACTGTAACTAGGACTATTCTATATCATTATTGTACTTCATCTTCGGACATTTCTTACTTTTAACTCTTCGTGCGTTTCCGGTTTCCCGATGTTTGGTGTTTAATTTGTATGTCTCTATAAGGTGTCGTACGCGCTTGAGTTTTCTCATCTGTTTTACTTGACTTGTCTGTTTATTTCTCTTGTCTTACGTGCTTGAGTTTTTTTCATCTGTTTTAATTGACTTGTCTGTCTATTTATCTTGTCTTACATGCTTGAATATTCTCATTTTTATTACTTGACTTGTCTGTCTATTTCGCTTGTCTTACATGCTTGAATTTTCTCATGTTTATTACTTGACTAGACTATTTTTCTTGTCTTACATGCTTGAATATTCTCATTTTTATTACTTGACTTGTCAGTCTATTTCGCTTGTCTTACATGCTTGAATTTTCTCATGTTTATTGACTAGACTATTTTTCTTGTCTTACATGCTTGAATGTGCTCCTCTTTGTTTCTTGACTTGCCTGTCTATTTCGCTTTGGCTTACAAGCGTGAATTTTCTTACTTTTATTACTTGACTTGTCCTGTCTGTTTCACTTGTCTTACATGGTAGAAGTTTAAAATTACCTACTTATTCCCAATATTTGTTGTGTAGAAACTCTGTTGATGCAAGACATAAAGAAAGCTTTCAAACCGCATCACCGTCGAACATGGCAGCATATTTAGGAACGTTACATTCAGACAATCCTGCAGACTTACTTGGCGCCCATTACTTACCACCACTAATATAATTGTTACTTTAAATAGGCTTTACGATAATTGAGAGTTACTCATCAAATGCCTAGGGTAGAAAATGTGCAAAAACTGGTGGGACAGGAAGTGTTATGTATGTGAAAGAGGTTTGTGGTAAAAAAAAAAAAATATACAATTAATGTGTGTTCATATCAATATAATTAAGCTGTGTGTATGTATGTGTGTATATAGGTTTGATATACACTAAAGTTAGTTATTCTCTCTCTTGGATGTTTGACTATTTCAGATATCTTCCTTTTGTTATATGTTTCTTGACCTAGTTTTCTGAATGGCCACGGCCAGAAGAACATTAATTATGAAGATTGCGTGTTGGCGGTATGAAGGCCATTGAACTTACTCGACGCTTCCTTCTGGCAGGCTGTTGCAGTTCTCATTCTTAGTTAACTCTTTATGTCCCGCTCAATTGCTACTTTAATATCACAAGTCTGTGGATGAGAATAAGTTACAGTTTTACACATATGGTACTGAAAAGTATTATAACAAGTGGGTAATAAACATTTAAATTTAAAACTAGGATTAACTGATTCAGTTTTTTTTTTTAAAGTTAGTTGCATATCCTTTACAGGACGTTGCAGTCAACACCAGCATATTTTGCTGTTGTGATGTCTTGGCAAGTTTACGTTCAGTAGTTTGCCATATATTTTCTGAACTACCGACACCCATACCATTTCGTAAAAATCAACTCATTGCGGTTTGCTACCAAATCGCGCGCAGCTGTGTTTTGAACTCCGGTGTGCGGGATTACGAACCGCATCCGTAACCTCTTCGCCATGGAGCAGGCTGTTTATGAAAACAAGTTTAAATCTCGAATTTCTTACCTAGAGTTTTATCTCTTATAAAAACAAACATAAATTTTGGATTTTATGCCCTGGGCTCTATCTCTGTTTATAGAAAACATTTATAAACCTCGGATATCATGCTCTAATATCTATTTCTGCTTATGAAAACAAGTATAAATTTAGGATGTCATGCCCTGATCTTTAGCCCTGTTTATAGACAACACGTATAAATCTCTGATGCCATCCTAATCTTCATCTCTGTGTATAGAAAACACATTCTAGTCTCTATCTCTGCTGTAAAATAACTAGTATAAATCTCGAATTCCGTGCCATAATCTGTATTTCTGTTTAAAGAAAACAAGTATAAATCTTGAATTTCATGCATGAGTCTTATCTCTTTTATAGAAAAAAAAAAGTATAAATCTCGTATTTCATGCCCTGAGCTCACTCGCTTGTATTGATATGTAGTTAGTTGGACACCAGCTTGCCATTGAGTCGAGTGAGAAAGCTGATCATGTTAGATCACAAGATATTTGTCTCTTAAATAGTCGATGGCGTTCATCATAAGCACAGATGGCCTGCTGGTTATACTTGATAAATGTGTCATTTATGTGCAAACCCATTTGAGGCTCACGGTTTCACAATTCAATTAGTAACCGCGTGTCATTCATCTGTAAGTCAGCTATGTGGATCACAATTTACGTATCAGTTCATCATTAACGTTTCATTTATTTACAAGCCACGATATGTTGTTTTGATGCGAGGTGTCATTTAGCCATAACCGTTTCATTTATTGACTAACCATAGGATGAGAAGCAGAACCCAGGCGTCCATTTGTGGCTGACATTTGACGCAGCAAGCATGTTTACACATATCTCAGGTCTCCTATTTTTATCACACGGCGTGTTTGTTAGTCTAAGCCAACACTTGGACAAATGTTCCTGGAATCTGTCTGCTACACACTCTTGCACATATCATTACGAAATGAGCACATTCTTTTCTTTTGACATCACGAGATTCTAAACTGGTCCCAGGTTTATGTTCATTGTGTATACTTTGGTAAAAGCTATAGGTGGTTCTTGATAGTTTATTGTGATTTGATCATTGTTAAATAGGTAAATACGGTATGTGTACAAATAGTTTGTACAGAGGCGTGGTCATGTCTTTTTTTTTTTTATTATGGGAGGATACGAATAAAATGGTTAACTAAAACAATTTAGCAGCATTTATCAAGCAGGTGAACATGCATTATAGGGTCGCCATCCTAACTACCAAAACTGGTATCCGCGTATGTATGTATGTAGTATGTGTATTTGTTCGATCTTGCTCTCTCTCTCTCTCTCTCTCTCTCTCTCTCTCTATATATATATATATATATATATATATATATATATATATATATATATATATATATATATATATATATATATATATAGCTGGAAACCGAAACGATATACAACATTTGGACAACTTTATGCAAAATGGAATTTCGTTGAATATCAGGAATACAGAAAGTGGTTAAATCACAAGAAATGTTAACACTAACACGAACTAACTTTTGAAAGGTTTGCGCTTGATCAAGATGGTATATTTAAATACTAAGGAGTAGTCATTATAATATCAAATTAAACATGCATAACGGGAATTGAGCGTTGAAAAGGTCAAGCAAAAGCTGTATCTTATGCAATGTCCCTATGGTTGAATGTAAGAAAGACAGATAGAACATGTCTTGAATACATATCAGTGAATCATGGCATAAAAAAGTCGCTTAAAAGTCGACAGGGTCGGCTTCATTGCAACGGGTTTTATCCCATATGGCTGGGTCTCTTTCCGCAGCGCGGAAAGCTTCGCAGAAATCACGAACTCCGTAGCTCTAGCGACGACCCACAGGAGTCTCCGAAAAATTTAACTAACCGAAGGACGCGGCTCGGAATCGAACCCACATCCTTCGGAGCCCGAGTTAAATGGCTTGACCACTTCGCCACGAAGACTCCCAATCAATCATGGCATGTGAATGAACAGGCTAGACGGAGCTTGGGCAACGAAGCTGTGGTTCCTGGGATGAATATTGGGAATAACTTGAACTGCTAGAGTAAATGATAACGATTGCATAGAAAATATTAATGAAAGTAGGAGAATATGATATACAACAGTAAGGAAGAAACAAACGTAATTCTGTGGTCATGTAATGAGAAGAGCGGGGTTGGGAAACATGGTGGCTATTGGAGAGATCAGTGAAAGAAGAGGCAGACCTTGAGAAATGATGCTGGATGGACTGAGACGGTGTCACGGAGGACTGTCATCAGATGAGTTAATCCAGAGCACCACAGACCGAGATCTGTCGACGGACATGAAGGCATACGCAATCTGGCAAGGCACGTGATGATATTGTATATGGGAATATTCTTCAACAAGTGAATCGGTACCATTATCTCGGAACAGTCATAACATCTGATGGGATATGCCTTGATGAGATTAGAAAGAGAATCGCCATGGCAAAGCCAGCCTTTTGCAAGATGAAAAACATTCTGATCAATAAAAAATATGTCAATTGCTACGATAAAAAGACTGTTGATGTGCTACATAGAGCCTGTACTTTTGTATGGATGTGAAGCATGGACAACGAGCAGTAAAGCTGAAAAACATCTAACGGCTGTGGAAATGTGGTTTCTGAGGAGAATGCAAAGAATATCATGGACAGACAGAAAAACCTAATGTGCAAGTCCTACAAGAAGCAAATGAATGTCATAAACTGATTAGAGAAATTAGACGTAGACAAATGGCAAGATCGAAGGGAAGAGAACAAGGGGAATGCGGAGATGTAAATACCTGGATGGCTTGGCAACGTGGCATGGTCGAGACAAGAACACTGAGCTGATCCACGACTCTGGTGCTTATCGGCATGGCACATGATGAATGGCTACACATCACTCCATCTTATGTTTTCTCACCTTATGCCATTCTTATGTCTGTTTTGTTTTTATATGTGCAATTCTGCAATCTATTAAAGTTAATGTGTTAATTTTTGTAACTGAAACGATTCTGCGTAATTCAGTCTTTCACTTTATATTCACCTGTTTCCGGATTTCCAGAAAATCCTGTACATGTTTACCTGTATATTTCATTGACAAGTCCGCTGGAGTTACCATCCTAAACTCGTATGCATGAATGCAGCGTTGTGTTAGTGACTTCAGCAAACCAGTAACCCCATACACGTCCCACCCCTGTGTGTTCACTGTTGCTTACGCTTTCTTGTCAGTTGGACATATGTGCTAGCGGATATTTGTTGTTACCCCGACACGTTCACCAACTGTATTTGCTTGTTTCTTATGGTGGTGGTGTTGGCTGTAGCCACCCGAATTGTTCTCAAAGAATGAGGATCTTTCTACCAACGCTTGCTGAACACTAGGTTGCGTGCTTCTGTCTAGCGTAAGTTTCTGAACTAATTGTAGACAGTGCAGGGATTGCTTTTTAATATTATTACAGACTAATGTAAACCGCGCTATTTTAACCGTTTTTTATAATTATGCTATTGTGACACTTCTTACCTGAAGTTTATTTTATAATTATGATAATGTAGCACTTCTGATTTTAACCTTGTTTTATATTATTGTACAAAAGAATTCAGGAACTTACTAATAAACGAACAAGTACATCAGCAGGCTGTCTAAAAACTAAAGATAGCAAAATCATAATAGAAAAAGATCACATTCTACATGTATGGTCAGACTATGTGAAAAACCTGTATGATGATAACAGAGATGAACACTATGATATTCGATTTAATAATGAAGAACCGCCAATTTTGAAGATGGAGATTCGAAATGTTTTTAAACATATGAAAACTGGCAAGGCTCTCGGTTTAGATAACATCACAACAGAAATGATTACAGCTTTAGAAGAATATGGAATAGATAAAGTCACCAGACTGCTGAACTCATTATATGATACCGGACATATACCTTCTGAATTATGTAATTCTGAATTTATTGCATTCCCAAAGAAATCAGTTGTCACCAAGTTCTCCAAATCATTTCTTCTCATAACATGCCCAAAAAATTGTGACTGTCTACGTCTAATGACTCTAATCAGTTTACGATCTTCATTTGTTTCTTGACGAACTTGTTCATTGGTCTTTCTGGCTGTCCATGGTATTCTTTGCATTTTCCTCAGAAACCACATTTCTACAGCCATCAGATGTTTTTCAGCCTGACTGCTCATTGTCCAAGCTTCACATCCATATAAAAGTACAAGTTCTATGTAGTGACAACTGGTATTCTATGTTGATGACAACTGGTAAGATCGAGGGGAACAGACCAAGGGGAAGACCTAGAAACATGTACCTGGATGGCTTGGCCTTGTGGCATGGTCGAGACAGAAACACAGAGCTGATCCACGATTCTGGTGATCGAGTGAGATGGCAGAACATGAACGCCCACGCTTACCGGCATGGCACATGATGGATGGGTGGAAAAAAATCAGGAGCCTTGGAATGTGATCAAAATAGAACAATTAGTATAATGAGTCACATCACAAAGATATTGCTACGAATTATCATGCAAAGAGTGAGGAAGAAAATACAACCTGAAATCGGGGAAGATCAATGTGGGTTTGTAGAAGGAAAGGGTACAGTAAATGCTATGTATATGCTGCGTTCAGTTATTGAACGTTCTATAGAAGTAAAAAAAGATATCGGTACAATTATCTTGGAAAAGTCATAACATCTGATGGGATTGCCTTGTAGAGATTACAACAAGAATCGCCATGGCGAAAGTAGCCTTTAGAAAGATGAAAAACATACTGACCAATAAAAAGATGTCAGTTGAAACGAGGAAAAGGGTGTTGAGATGCTACATAGAGCCTGTTCTTTTGTATGGATGTGAAACTTGGACAATGAGCAGTCAAGCTGAAAAAAATATCTGATGGCTGCAGAAATGTGGTTTCTGAGGAAAATGCAAAGAATACCATGGACAGACAGAACAACCAATGATCAAGTACTGCAGGAGACAAATGAAAATCGTAAATTGATTAGAAAAATTAGACGTAGACAGTCAAAACTTTTTGGACATGTTATGAGAAGAAATGGATTGGAGAACTTATTGACAACTGGCAAGATCGAAGGGAACAGACCAAGGGAAAGACCGAGAAGTGAATACCTGGATGGCTTGGCCACATGGCATGGACGAGACAAGAACACTGAGCTGATCCACGACACTGGTGATCGAGTAAAATGGCGAGTCATGACCGCCCATGCTTTCCGGCATGGCACATGATTGATTGATTATAATTATGGTTTATTAGCGCTTCTCGTTTTAATCTCACATAATAATAATGCCTGTGCTACACTTCTTATGTTAACCTTGTTGTTTCATACTTATTCCAATGTAATACTTCATTTTTTAACATTGTATAGAGTTGTGCTAATGTAACACTTTTTACGCTAACCTTGTTTGGTAATTAGTTTAAAAGAACATTTCTAATGTTAATCTTGTTAGATCATTATGATAAAATAACTCCTTTTATCTTAACTGTGGTGTGGTTTTGTAACCCTTTACATAAGATATTTACAGATATTTTATCATTAAATGAGAATCGTACCGTGTATATTTATGTTCGCTCGCTCTGAACTCGAGCGTAGTCTATACAGGCATTACTACTATTAGTAATTGCTACTAAAGAGGAGTACACTGAACTGATATTTGCGTGTGGGTTAACTATTACCAGCGTCCCTCGCCACCAGGCGAACGACTCCGACATCCGAGGTACTTGTAATTTACATCGCCGAGTTAAGGACGTGAAGTCAAAATTTTAATCCAAATGAATGGTGTATGGATTGAACCCACTACCTCGCCTTCAGCGCATCGGGAATTTAAGATCGAGCGCGGTTACCCTTTTGCGCACGCTGACATCTTTAACCTGTATAATTACAGTTGTTATTCTCATTTTGCGGCAAGTAGTTTCACCGTTATTAAATGTGATTACATGCAAAATGTTTGCTTGGTGTCGCAGTGCAAACACTTAATGTTTGCAGTCATTATAATGTACAATTATATGTTCTTGTATAGTCGTCTGCACAAACATCGGGTGTTACTTAATTGGGTGATTGATTAAGTCAGTGGCGTAGCCTTGATTAAGTCAGCGGCGGAACCTGGCCTAGTATATTTCAGTCTAGAGGTAATTATCAATCCACTATTTATGGATCAGGTGCCACTATGGAGTAGTGACTTAGGTCAGCATGGCCGAATGAATAAGAACGCGTGTTCTTAAACATCCGGTGTGTTGATGCTGCGGTAAAGGATTCAACTCCTACACCGGACAGTTGGACTAAAATCTTGACCAATCGTCCTTAACATTAAGACGTAAATTACAAGTACCCCTGAAGTCGGAGAAGGTTCGCCTTATGGCGGGGGACATTGTTAATAAAGAAAGCTAATCCACACGCAAGTACAGCACGACTAAAAAGTAATGTGTTCAAAGCGAGAGAGCGCAAAAAAAAAAAAAAAGGAAGAAAGAAAGAAGAATAGTGACTAGGCGCTCGCCTGCCGCTCCAGTGGCCGTGGGTTAGAATCCACAGGTGGGGAAAAAAGGGGGGGGGGTGGGGGTGGGGATGGTTGAGAGATTTTATAAAAAAATTGCCTTGTGCTCCCATGTCGAATCATCCTAAGATTGGTACCAGTAAATGTCCTTGAAGCAAGGGCGACCAGCGTGACTCTCACCGCAACATCCACTGACTGCCAATCTGTCTTTAAACAGATGACATAACAAACTGATATGACATAATAACCTGGCTTGACACAAATCTGACATGACATAACATAATAATCTGAAAAGACATAATTACCAGGCATGACATGACATAATCTGACGTGACATGGCATAATAACCTGGCATGATATAGCATGTCATAATTATCTGATGTAACATGTCATAATAATATGGGATGACATGACATAACTGACTAGCAATGCATGACATAACATGCTATTTTGGCATGACTTCACATGTCATAATAAACTCACATGGCATGACATGACATAATAGCCTGACCTCATATGACATGACATAATAAACTGACATGACGTTGCATGACATACTCTGAAAAAATAGGCACACTTCAAGGTTCTGAGATCGTCTGTGTCATAAAAGCACCGCCGGTGCTACCAACTTTCGTGCACTTCTCTGCTATTATCGTTGTTAGATCTATGATTTCAATCCACTGATAATCATAAAATGCGTTGATCGTTTAAGACGTATTCAGCCACAACAAGGATACAGATAAGTATAATTTGCATGTTTATGTATTGTTGTGCATGTAGTTGTGTCGGTTTGTGTGCGTTTTTTTTCTGTGCTGTCGAAGGCTTTAGCCGCAACGTCCATTTATTTTTCTTGTAATCGTGTTCTAGTAAAGCTCACCGTCTACTTCTCGTTTTTTGGTGATTCATTCATTGCCTTAGATCTGTGGGAGATGACTAGGACACTTATCTAGATCATCATCATCATGTGCCATGATGCGAACTCGCATTATCATCAGTGTCGTGAATCAGGTCTGTGTTCTTGTCACGGCTATACCCAGAGGCCAAGAAATTCAGGTATTTATCTATATGTCTTTCCCCCGCTTTTTTTCCCGTCAAGTTTGTCAGCTGTCACTGCGTTTTCAAGTCAATTTCTCCTCATAATGAGGACAGCATGGTCTAATTTCTCTAATCATTTTACGCTTTCCACCTGTTTCCTAAAAGACAGTCTCGTTCATTTTTCTGTCCGTCCATGGAATTCTTTGCATTTCCCTCAGAAACCACATTCCCACTGCCATTAGTTGTTTGTCAGCTGTGACCAAAAAACCCACAAACACAGCGAATAATTGTGCCAGGTCGGTGCCCATTGACGGGAATATTGGTGCGCTTCATGTGCTGCCCTTGTTATGGCCTGTCCGATCTTCAGTCCCAACTATGGCAGTCTAATTATGGAGGTTGATACTGTGCTGTTATCACCAGATGTTACTAACACTTTGTTGATTTTTCATAGTTATTATTATTATTTTTGCTGTTGTCGCCATGGCGGTTGTTATTGGTGTTGTTGTCGTAGTTGCTGCTCTGTCATTGTTGTACTATTTGTTGTTATTGCTGTTGTTATTGCCGTCTAGATCTTCCTGGTTGTTACTGATATTGTTGTCGTCACGTCGTGATTGTTGTCGTCACGTCGTGATTGTTGTCGTCGTCATGTCTTCATCATAGTTGTTGGTGTTATTTTTGTCACATGGTCGTTGTTATTGTCACACGGTCGCTTTCGTTATTACTGTTGTTGCCACGTTAATGTTATTGTCACTTAATTGTGGCTTTTGTTGTTATTGTCATCACGTCGTTCTTCTTTTTGTTATAATTGTCACGTCATTGTGGTTGCTATCGTCGTGTCACGTGGTGGTGGTGGTTGTCGTCTCTTCGTCATCGTTGTCGTTATTCTTATCACGTCTTTCTGGTTGTTGTTGTTGTTATTGTCGTCACGCATTCGTGATTGTTGTTGCCACGTCGTCGTGGTTATTTTTGTCGCGGTTGTTGTTGATGTTTGGGTGGTAATTGGTACATAATATGTTTATGCCTGCACATTGCTAAAGAAATGCTGTTGCTGTTATATGTAGTGACTGTCGTGTGTCTTGGTGTTATGGCTGTTGCAATGGATTTATGCTAACTGATACGTGACGTCTTTGGTTTGTGTATTCTGTACACATATTGACACAGACATACGTCTGTCTATCTGTCTGTCTGTCTCTCTGTCTGTCTGTATGTCTGTCTGTCTGTCCGTCCGTCCGTCCGTTTTCTCTGCCATTTAATTGTTACTTCCACTCTTTCTCTTTCATCCCAGTTAATTGTTACTTCCACTCTTTCTCTTTCATCCCAGTTAATTGTTACTTCCACTCTTTCTCTTTCATCCCAGTTAATTGTTACTTCTACTCTTTCTCTTTCATCCCAGTTAATTGTTACTTCCAATCTTTCTCTTTCATCCCAGTTAATTGTTACTTCTACTCTCTCTCTTTTATCCCATTTAATTGTTACTTCCACTCTTTCTCTTTTATCCCATTTAATTGTTACTTCCACTCTCTCTCTCTTTTATCCCATTTAATTGTTACTTCCACTCTCTCTCTTTTATCCCATGTAATTGTTACTTCCACTCTTTTTCTTTTATCCCATTTAATTGTTACTTCCACTCTTTCTCTTTTATCCCATTTAATTGTTACTTCCACTCTTTCTCTTTTATCCCATTTAATTGTTACTTCCACTCTTTCTCTTTTATCCCATTTAATTGTTACTTCTACTCTTTCTATTTTATCCCATTAATTGTTAATGCCACTCTTTCTCTCTTATTTAGTTCTTAATTTCTTACTTTTTCTCTCATTTAGCTGTTAATTCCACTCTTTCTCTCTCATTTATTTGCTAATTTCACAGTTTGTCTCATATAGATTTTACTTTCACTCTGTCTCTCCCAATGAATTGTTAATTTCACTCTTTCTCTCCAATTATTTGTTACTTCCACTCTTTCTATTTCATATAGTTGTTACTTTCACTGTCTAATTCAAAATTAATTGTAGCTTCCACTGTTTCTTTCTTATTTGTGTGTTAATTAAACTATTTCTATCTCATTTAGTTGTTACTTTCGCTCTTTCTTTCTCCTTTATTTGTTAATTCCACTCTTTCTCTATCATTTATTTATTAATTCAACTCTTTCTCTCTCAATTAGTTGTTACTTCCACAGTTTCTCTCCATTTAATTGTTACACCCACTCGTTCTCTCCCATATATGTATTACTTCCAATGTGCTTCCTTAACTTAATTCTTGCTTCGACTCATTCTCTCTCATTTAGTTGTTACGTCCATCTGTGTGCTTAAATTTGCTTCCACTCTCTACGTGTGTTGTCACATTTTATTGTTACAGGCTCTCTTTCTCCACAATTTTATTGTTATTTTCGCTATAACATTCTATTTAATTGTCAGTCTCTCTATCCATAGAATTTAATTGTTATTTCCACTGTAATATAATATTATAATATATTATTATTATAATATTATAATATAATATAATAATAAGTCACACACCGAGCGTGTGAGACGTAAGATAGTGCATGATGGTGGAAATAACCACGTGTTCACATGCACCCACTGTGAACGAACATTTACAGCACGAATTAGCCTTATCAGTCACATTCGCTACCGCCATGGGTGAAAGTTCATCTCATCTCATCATGTTCCTCTTGTACCTTGCGGTGTCGAGGTGAAGTATAAACTTCGTGAGAGTGCCCGATTATGGGCTTCATATATCGATATTCCCATGGACTCTGTTATTCCCTCCGTCCAACGTTTACGTGGTCGGCCTCTTCCTCTGTTTCCACCTGGTCTGTACATCATTGCTTGTTGTGGCATGCTGTTGGCTGGTAACCTACTTGCATGGCCAAACCATTTGACTTGCTGCTTTCTAATAAAATCTAGTGCTGCTTTAACCCCCACCTTAGTCCTGATTTCTTCATTTCTGATCTTATCTCTTCTTGATACGTTGAGTATTCTTCTCAGGAACCTCATTTCTGTTGTTGTGATTTTTCTTTTCTCTTTTTCTGTCATTGTCCAGGTTTGGCATTGGTAGCATAGAGTTGGTAGGAAGATTGTGTTGTAAAGTGCTTTCTTAGTAGTTACTGATACATGTTTGTTCTTTAGTATTGGTGCCATTTGTCCAATGAGTTGATTTGCCTTATTGCACCTCTTTTCGATCTCGTCTTCTGATCTGCCATTTGATGATATTATACTTCCCAGGTACTTGAAACTCTTCACTTGTTTCAAGGGATGTTCGTTTAGGTGAATTGTTGTTGTTTGTTCTTCTTTAGTTATAGTCATTACCTCTGTTTTGCTTGTGCTAATTTTCATATTATGTTCCCTACACATTTCATTTATACTATTCATGTGGTCTTGTAATTCAGCTTCTGATTTTGCTATTAGTGCTTGGTCGTCCGCAAACAGGAGTTCTCTAATGATTAGAGATGCAGATGGTTCTTCTTCTGTGTTCTCGTCATGCGGTATTCTTGCTATCTCTGCTTGGCTGGTTTCTTTACATATGTTGTCTATATTTGTTATGAACAAGAGAGGGGACAGGACACAACCTTGTCGTACTCCAGATCTTATGGTGAAGGGTTCTGAGTGTCCTCCAGTTGCTCTCACTATGCATTCACTGTTGTTGTATAACTCACTCCATATTGTTTAAGGATTTGCCACAACTTGTTTCTATCTACTCTATCGAATGCCTTTTCTTGGTCGACAAAGGCTAAGTAGAGTGTTTCATTGAATTTGATTGATTTTTCTATAAGTTGTCTAAGAGCAAAAATTGCATTTGTGTATCCTTTGTCTTTCCTAAATCCAAGTTGTGTTTCGCTTAGCTGGGGTTCTAAAGTAGTTCGTAATCTTTTTTCAAGAATTTTGCAAAATATTTTCCCAGTATGACTCAACAGTGAAATGCCTCTGTATTGTGTGCAGTCTCTTTTGCTGCCTTTGTTTTTCCAAATTGGGATAATTATGGCATTTCCCCAATCTCGTGGTGTCTGTTGTTCTACCCAAACATAATTGAATAGTCTAGGTAGCCAAGCTGTTCCTACTTCTCTTGCTGCTTTAATTAGTTGATTTGGTATTTCATCCTGTCCTGGTGAAAGTTATTATGCCTTTTTGAAGCACAAACAATTGTCTGTCAAGACGGCAAGGTACCAAAGATGATTATAATGTATACTAAATGCTGCGATAAGTTATTGAACGTTCTATAGAAGTAAACAAAGACATACATCTTTGCTTTATTGACTACACAAAGGCTTTCGATAGAGTAAGACATGTCAACATGGTAGATATGCTTGCAGATCTACAAATTGATGGGAAAAACATTAGACTTATAATAAACATATATTGGAAACAACAAGCTGTCATAAGGATTGATAATAAAGTGGGACAATATCAGCCTATTAAGAGAGGTGTTAGGCAAGGATGTGTAATGTCTCCAGATCTTTTTTCCCTATACAGTGAAAATATTTTCAGAAATGTAGAAGATATAAATGGAATCAGCATTGGAGGACGAAACATCAATAACATTAGATATGCAGATGATACAGTATTGATTGCAGACAATGATCAGGATCTGCAACAATTAGTAGATGCGGTTGTTACACACAGTGAACAACGGGGGTTGGAATTAAATTGTAACAAGACACAGATTATGGTCATCACTAGGAAGAACGAAATACCACGATGTAATATACAAGTAAATGGGAATATACTTCAACAAGTGAATCGGTACAATTATCTCGAAACAGTCATAATCTCTGATGGGAGCTACCTTGAAGAGATTAGAACAAGAATCGCCATGGCGAAAGTAGCCTTTAGCAAGATGAAAAACGTACTGAACAATAAAAAGATGTCAATTGAAACGAGAAAAAGAATGTTCAGATGCTACATAGAGCCTGTTCTTTCGTATGGATGTGAAACTTTGACAATAAGCAGTCATGCTGAAAAACATCTGATGGCTGCAGAAATGTGGTTTCTGAGGAAAATGCAAAGAATACCATGGACAGACAGAAAAACCAATGACCAAGTACTACAGAAGACAAATGAAAATCGTAAATTGATTAGAGAAATTAGATGTAGACAGTCAAAATTGTTTGGACATGTTATGAGAAGAAATGGATTTGAGAACTTGGTGACGACTGGCAAGATCGAAGGGAACAGACCAAGAGGAAGACCTAGAGGAAAATACCTGGATGGCTTGGCCACATGACATGGTCGAGACAGGAACACGGAGCTGATCCACTACTCTGGTGATCGAGTGAGATGGCGAGTCATGACCGCCCACGCTTTCTGGCATGGCACATGATTGATTGATTGAATATAATATTTAATTGTTTACGCCATCAAGTTGTTGCTCCACTCTTTCTGTCTAATGTAAGTGTTACACATATTCGACTCCTGGGCTCGTCGCTTGTGAAAGTGAAGGAAAGATTGACCACATATTCTTCCGTGTATTCAGGCCTACGGATTGTGATGACTTTCTCACATTACAAAACCAAGGCAAGAAACTGCCTAGGAACAATACAAAACAAATATTTTGTTTCGTTCACACTGTCTCTCATTTACTTGCAATCTCAGCTGTTTCTATGTGACGTATCTTGGCTGTTTCTATGTCACGTAGTTTTATTCTAGTTGTTTCTATGTCACCAAATGTATTTTAGCTGTTTCTATGTCATGTACTTGAATGTTAGCTGTTTCGGTGTCTCGTAGTTGTATTTTAGTTGTTTCTATGGCACCTTGTTGTATTTTAGCTGTTTCTATGTCCCGTAGTTGTGTTTTAGCTGTTTCTATGTCACGTAGTTTTAATTTAGTTGTTTTTATGTCACCTAGTTGCATGTTAGCTGTTTTTTTGTGTTACGTAGGTGTATTTTAGCTGTTTCTATGAGTTGTATTTTAGCTGTTTCTGTGTCGCACAGTTGCAATTTAGCTGTTTCTATGGCACGCTGTTGTATTTTAGCTGTTTCTGTGTCACATAGTTTTAATGTAGATGCTTCTATGTCACGTAGTTATATTTATGCTGTTTCTATGTCACTTTGTTGTATGTTAACTGTTTCTTTGTGACGTAATTAAATTTTAACTGTTTCTTTGTCACGTAGTTGTAATTGTAGGTTAATTTTTCGCCCAGTTACAAAAACACACCTCAATGAGGATTCGAACTGTGTCAGAAGACAAGCGGGCTACCCACTACACCACTGTGACTCCTGAACAAGTAGTACAGCCATGAACTGTTACTGAAGCCATAGAAGAGGTTGTACAGAATGACTATGATAATGCTACCAACAGCCAGAATGTACATTTAAGATTTTCTTAACAAATTACACACGCCTACATCTGCTGTTTTTCATTCCCAACTGGAGGATATCCCCCAACGACCCCAATCTCATTAAGGTTTGTTGTCTCCTGTACTTCCATGTATGTCCTTCTCAATCTGTTCATCCTTGCTCCAAATTCTTTTTTCTCTGGTCTGCTTATATTTTTACATTGTTTTTATGTTTTTGTGTTTTTTTTAAATTGTTTGTTTTGTTACATTCTTCTTTTACATTGTGGTTTCCAGAAGGAAGTTTTCTTGTTACACTAAAACCTCTCCCGCCCTCCCCCCAGATGCATGCCGTATATGGTTGCAGTCGTGTTTACCTGGTCTTTATTGTCTGGTTGTCTCCATGAGCATTACCCTCATCATCACCACCATCATCACAATTATGTGCTTTGGCCAATAGTGTATGCGTTCATGTCTCTTCATATATCTCGCTGTTTGGTGTTTTTGATAAATCATTTTGATGGTATCCCTCCATGCCATGTTCTTAGTCCAACCAGGAAGCATAATTTCTTTCCATCTGCCTTTTTGTCTCTTGTACCGCTGATCTTTCCAGTCGTCGCGATTTTGTCCGCTGTCATATTTCTGATGACATCACTGTTTGTATCTTTCTTATGGTTGCATATTGTCTTCTACTTGCATCTACAGGCAATCGTTGATAGTTATACTGGCAGTTCAAGGTATTCACAACAATCGTCTCAGAAACCAGATCTTGGCTGCATCTAAACTTTTCCAGGTTTGTTCTTTCACATTCCAAGATTCACAGTCCCACAACAGAACAAGTTCACTATAACATGTCAAATCTCTCTTTATGACATTCGATGAAGGTAACTTGTATGATACGATACTCTTTGTCTTCTGAAATGCAGGTTTTGCTTAGTATATTCTGTTTTTAGTTTCTGTCATACACCTTCCATTTGATGTTATGATTGTCACCAAATATTTGAATACACTGGCTTGGTTAAACATGTCACATTATATTGTGATGTCATATTTATACGTCATCACGTTCTTTGATATAACAATTGTTTCTGTTGCCATGATATTCACCGAAAGTCTGGTGATATGGGGGAAACAAACATGAACAAATAATGACTAACGAACACAAGCGAAATAGTTCAGATACGACAAAGCATAACGTTCAACATTATTTCGCTTTATGATGTAGAAAAACGATGCCGGTAGTAATTATGAAAGCTCACGAGTTTATTAGAAAACATGCATAGACTACTGCAGATAAACAGTACTAGATAGTATGTCTGTGTATTGGATGATATAAAGGCTGACACAAACACTTAATCGAAATGAATGTTGCAGTGAGACACGGCTGCTCAACCCATTCAAGTAGGCACTCAAAAACGTATAGTAGCTAATTAATTTTCATTTGTCACTTTCCAAAATATCTGTTGCTTGATAAAACTTAGTGTGCATTTCTTAAGAGAGAGAGAGAGAGAGAGAGAGAGAGAGAGAGAGAGAGAGAGAGAGAGAGAGAGATGGTTTGTATGGATATCATTGTGGCTAGTATATTCGTCTGTAGAGATGATGGCCAAGAGTTCAAACCTCGATGGAGGCGTTCACCATTTTCTCGTTAACATCCTCTATCTCTCTTTTCTCGACTCTTTCCAGTTGTTGTATTATGTTGCAGTTGTTGTACTATGTTCCAGTTGTTGTACTATGTTCCACTTGTTGTACTATGTTGCAGTTGTTGTACTATGTTCCAGTTGTTGTACTATGTTGCAGTTGTTGTACTATGTTGCAGTTGTTGTTACTATGTTCCAGTTGTTGTACTATGTTCCACTTGTTGTACTATGTTGCAGTTGTTGTACTATGTTCCAGTTGTTGTACTATGTTCCACTTGTTGTACTATGTTGCAGTTGTTGTACTATGTTCCAGTTGTTGTACTATGTTCCACTTGTTGTACTATGTTGCAGTTGTTGTACTATATTCCAGTTGTTGTACTATGTTCCACTTGTTGTACTATGTTGCAGTTGTTGTACTATGTTGCAGTTGTTGTACTATGTTCCAGTTGTTGTACTATGTTCCACTTGTTGTACTATGTTGCAGTTGTTGTACTATGTTCCAGTTGTTGTACTATGTTCCACTTGTTGTACTATGTTGCAGTTGTTGTACTATGTTCCAGTTGTTGTACTATGTTCCACTTGTTGTACTATGTTGCAGTTGTTGTACTATGTTCCAGTTGTTGTACTATGTTCCACTTGTTGTACTATGTTGCAGTTGTTGTACTATATTCCAGTTGTTGTACTATGTTCCACTTGTTGTACTATGTTGCAGTTGTTGTACTATGTTCCAGTTGTTGTACTATGTTCCAGTTGTTGTACTATGTTCCACTTGTTGTACTATGTTGCAGTTGTTGTTACTATGTTCCAGTTGTTGTACTATGTTCCACTTGTTGTACTATGTTGCAGTTGTTGTACTATGTTCCAGTTGTTGTACTATGTTCCACTTGTTGTACTATGTTGCAGTTGTTGTACTATGTTCCAGTTGTTGTACTATGTTCCACTTGTTGTACTATGTTGCAGTTGTTGTACTATATTCCAGTTGTTGTACTATGTTCCACTTGTTGTACTATGTTGCAGTTGTTGTACTATGTTGCAGTTGTTGTACTATGTTCCAATTGTTGTACTATGTTCCACTTGTTCTACTATGTTCCACTTGTTGTACTATATTCCAGTTTGTTCTGTCTCATAATATGCAAGAAATGACGACTGCCTCTTAATAACGTTTGTGATCAGCTGTCTTTGTAACTTAGCCTCTTCCAAACAATATATATTGCTGATTTCCGCTGTCCGCATTACAATATTACCTAAAATTATAAGCTATTTTTACAGAACATCTCATTACGTACTCAAATAATAGATGTGTGTGGAACCTCGGTATTTCTCGATGTGGCTGTCAGATGAAGTATTCAATGGAGAATTGTGGAAAGCTATCTAACAACATCAACAGAGATCAAAGTCTGTTCAGTTATTCATCCGATCAAGCCACAGAAGGCAAGACATCGTCAACCCCCATAGGACCCAAACTCACAAGGGAAGGGACATCTATTATGAAGAAGACTGGATGTTGATTCGACCCAAATTGGTACAGTTGAAGAAGAAAGGACAGAATATAAATCAATGTCGAGTGACTGTCGTTGTCACCACCCACATGAGCAGGCACGCAGTAGATAATAAATATGAAAATGTTTATAAAAACAGCCTTCATTCATGGTAGTAAATATGAACATATTTATGAAATGATCTTCACTTAATGTAGTTAAATCACTGTAGTGTATCTTCCGGTTGTGTGGTCTCCACTGATTCAGGTTGATTTTAAAGGACCTGACTTGATTTGTAAAGGCACAATTATCTTGTCAATGTATACTCCCTCTATAGAGCGGTGAGACCCTTGTCATGCTACGTTTGTTGATCGTCTATGATTCAATTTTCGGTACTGCGGTTTTAAACGGCGATATAATGTATAAATTACCTCTATAATATATAGCATCTGGTATTACTGTAACCGCACTGTGGTTTTACAAGGCTATATATAGAATGTATGGATTGCCTCTATTGCATATATCATCTGATATTACTGTAACCAGCTCTGTGGTTTTACAAGGCGATAGAATGGATGAATTGCCCCTATAACATATAGTGTCTGGTAATACTGTACCCGGCATTGTGGCTTCAGGGATAGTGAGAAGCGCACTTTTATAATTGCCCGACATACCGTGTCGAGGGTTTGAAATCATCTACAGACATTTTGGAAGCTGACCGCACTATGGTACTTTCGATGGTATGAGCGTTGGTCGTTCTGAAAGCCATGACAAAATACCGAATTAACATTGCCTATTAAATAACAAACAGCTATTATATGTTGGGGTTGATTGCATCTTCCTGCACAGGGCATACAACTAACTGGGTGAGTAGCCTAGTTCGTCTCAGCCTAAAATGGGTATCAAGAAATGCCGTCGGAAGTAAATGTGTGGTATATGTATATAGTGCCCCGTGTATATGTGATTTCATTTATATATGTAGTATTGTGTCTGGTGTGTATGTGGTTACATTTCTATATGTGGTATAGTGTCCGGTGTATATGTGGTTACATTTATATATATGTAGTATTGTGTCTGGTGTATATGTGGTTACATTTATATATGTATTTATATATTATTTTTGGTGTATATATGGTTACACTTCTATATGTTGTATAGTGTCTTGTGTATATGTGGTTTCACTTCTATATGCAGTGTTGTGTCTGGTGTATATGTGGTTACATTTCTATATGTAGTAGCTGTATTTACAATATTTCAACAATTTATACTTCGCGTGTTGTTAATAGCTGTGAAATATATCGACATAATGTGTACGGACAGAAAATATATGTTTTATATGAGGATAATTTATGCCTATCTGCGGGTGATGTATGGATTATTTGTGGATATTGAATACTAAATCCGTTGACACTATACTTTAGCATCTATAGTAACGTACTGTCCAGCACGCTTGCCTTTGGACCCGTCGGGCTAGTGTTCAAATTCCCATCAAGGCAGATTGTTAAATGACCTGGGATCCGAGGCTAGACTCAGCCTATAATGTTGTTTGTCCATCAAGAATGATGATGACCATTCATTTCATCCAGTGGGGTTGACAGTATGGAGTCGTGAGTTCTAAGATGGCTGATAAGGCCAATTTTGGCTCGAAATGTTCTTTCACAATGTGGGCAAAGAATGTTAAATATCATAGTACATAGTGGGATGCAGAGGTGTTTCCAAGGCACCAGGGCCAGGTTCTATACTGGCCAAGACCTACTAACACGTCCTCGCCGTGCGTCCTGGGCAACAGGTCCCTTCGGGATCCTGGCTAACGTGATAGGATCGCTGATTATTCCGAAGTCGGAGAGTATCCTGCACGGCGAGGAACCACCAGTCTGCACAAAAATAAGCCAGACGTGGGGCAACGGATACTCAAACCTCAGTCCGGTATGACATCACACTGATGTTGGACAACAGGATGTCTTCATCCGAAATACAGGACTTCACGCTGGAGTTCACAGCCAGCGAACACAAGCAAGCATAGCACATAATTAAATATGTTAATGTATTAAATATAATATATAATATATAATAATGCGTTAAATATGTTAATATGTTAAATATGCTAATTATAATAGTACATAGTATTTCACAGCTATAAACAACACACAGAGTATAAATTGTCGAAATATTGTTAATACAGCCTATAATTGATGTAAGGAAATGTCCTGGGCAGCAAAGACAACTGATGTGAGTCTATCAACAACAGCATCGTGTTCCGCTATCAACAACAGCATCGTATGCCGCCGACTGGTCTACAAATCTATGGGCTAGCACCGATTCCCCAACACACCTCACGACGTTTACATACGACCTTTACCTTCTTTGTTGTATACTTTATCTACCAATGTGGTATGCTACATTTGTCACTGCTGTGCACTTTTTTGTGGATAGAATATCATCATCATCAAGTGCCCTGCCGGCTGGCGTGGGCGTTCATGGCTCTCCATAGATCTCGGTCTTTGGTGTTCTGGATCAACTCTGCTGAAGATACTCCTCCATGCCACCATCTTAATCCGTCCAGCATCATTTCTCTTTGTCTGCCTCTGCCTCTCTTCCCCTCGATCTTTCCAGTTGTCACGATGTTCTCCAATATCTTCTCATCACATGACCAAAGAAAGTTGTTTGTCTCTTTCTTATTGTTGTATATAGTGTTCTAGTTTCATTAGCCTTTTTCAGGTAATCATTGTTAGTTTCTCTGGTAGTCCAAGGAATTCGCAACATTCGTCTTAAAACCACATCTCTGTTGCTTCTAAGTTCTTCCTAATTTGTTCATTTACATTCCAAGATTCGCTGCCATACAGAAAAACTGGTTCTATATAGCATTTTAGCACTCTCTTTCTTACATTCATTGATAGCGACTTATTGCATAAGATACTCTTCATTTTCTGAAATGTGGCTTTTGCCTGCTCTATTCTTATCTTAATCTCTGTTGTACATCTTCCATCTGGTGTTATAAGTGCCCTTAGGTATTTAAAATTATCCACTTGGTTGAGAATTTCCCCTTCTATTTCTATGTCATATTTTGGTGTCCCCATAGAATACACTTTAATATATTTTAAGTTTTGTGTGTCCATAATGTATTTCTTCCTGCTTTTTTCCGTAACTCACTTTGAACTCAAGGGTAGTCTACATATGTGCTATTACTTCTAGCATGCTGGACTGATTTTTGCAAGTGGATTAGCTTTCCCTATAGAAGGTGGAAATCGTACGAAGAATAACCAGCAGTTTGTATGCATAGGCAAATTAAAATTGTTCGCGTTTGTGCAAAACGTTTCCAGTGGTGCTTATTAAGTGCAGGTGTGACAATAATGTCACAGGAACAAGTTGTTCATCGTACATCTTGGCTGGAGCAGGGCACCCATGTCAGATGTCCTGACAGCAGGAAATTGCTCCCAGAGTCGGGTGTCTGTAACTAACTATATGGTTGTGGTAGGAAAGGGGACACCACTACATTATTTCCCCAGAGTAAGTTTAGAAGCGTCTGGGCTGAGAAGTCACATAATCTATTACTTCAGACCAGTCTTTGAACTAAGTAACCTCACTGATATAATGTCATACAATACTGGGCATGTCATAAAATAACATAACGTGTCAAAAGGGGCTACTGACAGATATAAGTCAATCAGGCATCATTTCCACAATGAATGTTGGTTGAACTGGGTCTGTCTAGTTTCCATACCTCGCCCTGCCCATAACTCTGACATGGATCCACAAAAAGACGTAAATAGTTACATTTTACATGGATCCACAAACAGGCGCAAATAGTGACACTTTACATGGATCCACAAAAACACACAAATAGTGACACTCTACATGGATCCACAAAAACATACAAATAGCGACATTCTACATGGATCCACAAACAGACGCAAATAGTGACACTTTACATGGATCCACAAAAAAGATACAAATAGCGACACTCTACATGGATCCACAAAAAGACAAATAGCGACATTCTACATGGATCCACAAAAAGACATAGCGACACTCTACATGGATCCACAAAAAGACAAATAGCGACATTCTACATGGATCCACAAAAAGACACAAATAGCGACACTCTAAATGGATCCACAAACAGACGCAAATAGTGACACTTTACATGGATCCACAAAAAGATACAAATAGCAACACTCTACATGGATCCAGAAAAATCACAAACAGTGACATTCTACATGGATCAAAAAAAACAAACAAACACACATAGCGACACTCTACATCAGTGTTTCCCAACGTGGGGCCCACGCCCCACAAGGGGGGCAATTCGATTGGTAAGGGGGGCAATTCGAAAATGGAAGAAATCGGTTGGATATAACAAAACGGGGAGACTTGAGACTGAAGTTAACTAAATTGGAACCTGACATAAAATCTCTTTGCAGCAAGCATCAAGTGCAAGGATCTCCTTAAATTTAAATAATTATTAATAATTAAAATAATATAGAAACACCTTTCATTAAAATTATTTTGCAATTGAATTTCAGTTCTCCATTATATGTTTTGAGAATTTACTTACTGTGTTTGCTCAATAATTTCTTAGTGATTTCTTCCTAAAACCTATCGGTCCTTTGGCTAGGATTCGGTGCATTTCCTGCTCTCCCCCCAGTAGTGCGCCTGGTCTGGTCGGGGGCCGGGATGATCAAATAAAAACCCATCACATATCTTCACCTTAGATGTGGGCCTGGTGGACCACTGTGGGCAATAGCTCACAGTGAGACTAAGGGTCCACACAAAAAAGGGGGAGGTGGGAGAACCAGCTTGTCTGGGGTAACCGCAAAAAAAAAAAAAAAAAAATTCACCCAACACAACCGGCAAGTTTCTTTAGTGAACATTTCAATTTTTGAATATTAAAAATGATGCATATGTGGGGGAGGGGGGGGGGCATAAGAATTTTAGAAAGATTAGGTGGGGCATAGCACAAAAAAGGTTGGGAAACACTGCTCTACATGGATCCACAAAAAGTCATAAATAGTTACATTTTACATGGATCCACAAAAAGACGCAAATAGTGACACTTTACATGGATCCAGAAAAAGACACAAATAGCGACACTTTACATGGATCCACAAAAAGACACAAATAGCGACACTCTACATGGATCCACAAAAAGACACAAATAGCGACACTCTACATGGATCCACAAAAAGACACAAATATCGACATTCTACATGGATCCACAAAAAGACACAAATAGCGACACTCTACGTGGATCCACAGAAAGACACAAATAGCGACACTCTACGTGGATCCACAAAAAGACACAAATAGCGACACTCTACATGGATCCAGAAAAATCACAAACAGTGACATTCTACATGGATTTAAAAAACAAACAAACACACATAGCGACATTCTACATGGATCCACAAAAAGTCATAAATAGTTACATTTTACATGGATCCACAAAAAGACGCAAATAGCGACACTCTACATGGATCCACAAAAAGACACAAATAGCGACACTCTACATGGATCCACAAAAAGACACAAATAGCGACACTCTACATGGATCCACAAAAAGACACAAATAGCGACACTCTACATGG
Source organism: Cepaea hortensis (assembly GCA_963921405.1). Lineage (NCBI taxonomy): Eukaryota > Metazoa > Mollusca > Gastropoda > Stylommatophora > Helicidae > Cepaea > Cepaea hortensis. The sequence goes on from OY992891.1 coordinate 53,938,565, forward strand.
ATCCACAAAAAGACACAAATAGCGACATTCTACATGGATCCACAAAAAGACACAAATAGCGACATTCTACATGGATCCACAGAAAGACACAAATAGCGACACTCTACATGTATCCACAGAAAGACACAAATAGCGACATTCTACATGGATCCACAAAAAACACAAATAGCGACATTCTACATGGATCCACAGAAAGACACAAATAGCGACACTCTACATGGATCCACAGAAAGACACAAATAGCGACATTCTACATGGATCTTCAAAAAGACACAAATAGCGACATTCTACATGGATCCACAGAAAGACACAAATAGCGACACTCTACATGGATCCACAAAAACACACAAATAGCGACACTCTACATGGATCCACAAAAATCACAATTAGGGACACTCTACATGGATCCACAAAAAGACACAAATAGCGACACTCTACATGGATCCACAGAAAGACACAAATAGCGACACTCTACATGGATCCACAAAAATCACAAACAGTGACATTCTACATGTATCCAAAAATACACACAAATAGTGAACCTCTACATGGATCCACAAAAAGACACAAATAGTGAAACTCTACATGGATCCACAAAAAGACACAAATAGTAACATTCTACATGTATCCACAAAAAGACACAAATAGTGAAACTCTACATGGATCCACAGAAAGACACAAATAGTGATATTCTACATGGATCCACAAAAAAAACACAAGTAGTGAAACTCTACATGGATCCACAAAAACACACAAATAGTGAAACTCTACATGGATCCACAAAAAGACACAGATAGTGACATTCTACATGGATCCACAAAAAGACACCAATTGTGAAACTCTACTTGGATCCACAAAAAGACACAGATAGTGACATTCTACATGGATCCACAAAAAGACACAGATAGTGACATTCTACATGGATCCACAAAAAGACACAAATTGTGAAACTCTACTTGGATCCACAAAAAGACACAGATAGTGACATTCTACATGGATCCACAAAAAGACACAAATAGTGAAACTCTACATGGATCCACAAAAACACACAAATAGTGAAACTCTACATCGATCCACAAAAACACACAAATAGTGAAACTCTACATGGATCCACAAAAAGACACAGATAGTGACATTCTACATGGATCCACAAAAAGATACAGATAGTGATAGATCTACAAATTGATGGGAAAGACCTTAGACTTGTAAAAAACATATATTGGAAACAACAAGCTGCCATAAGAGTTGATAATGAAGTAAGCCAATATCAGCCTATTAAGAGAGGTGTGAGACAGGGATGTGTAATGTCTCCAGATCTGTTTTCCCTGTACAGTGAAAATATTTTCAGAAATATTGAAAATATGGAAGGAATCAACATTGGGGGACGATGCATCAATAACATTAGATATGCAGATGATACAGTCTTGATTGCAGACAATGAACAGGACCTGCAAAATTTAGTAGATGCGGTTGTTACACATAGTGAACAACAAGGGTTAGAATTAAATTGTAAAAAGACACAGATTATGGTCGTCACTAAGAAGAACGAAATACCACAGTGTAATATACAAGTAAATGGGAATACTCTTCAACAAGTGAATAGGTACAATTACCTCGGAACAGTAATAACATCTGATGGGAGATGCCTTGAAGAGATTAGAACAAGAATCGCCATGGCAAAAGTAGCCTTTAGCAAGATGAAAAACATACTGACCAATAAAAAGATGTCAATTGAAACGAGAAAAAGAGTGTTGAGATGCTACATAGAACCTGTACTTTTATATGGATGTGAAGCTTGGACAATGAGCAGCCAGGCTGAAAAATATCTGATGGCTGTAGAAATGTGGTTTCTGAGGAAAATGCAAAGAATACCATGGACAGCCAGAAAGACCAATGAACAAGTCCTTCAAGAAACAAATGAAGATCGTAAACTGATCAGAGACATTAGACGTAGACAGTCACAATTTTTTGGGCATGTTATGAGAAGAAATGATTTGGAGAACTTGGTGACAACTGGTAAGATCGAGGGGAACAGACCAAGGGGAAGACCTAGAAACAAGTATCTGGATGGCTTGGCCTTGTGGCATGGTCGAGACAAAAACACGGAACTGATCCACGACTCTGTTGATCGAGTGAGATGGCAGAACATGACCGCCCACGCTTACCGGCATGGCACATGATGGATGGATGGATGGAGTGACATTCTACATGGATCCACAAAAACACACAAATACTGACACTGTACATTGATCCACATAAAGACACACAAAGTGACATGCTACAAAATGTGAACATGCAAGAATTCTAGCTCAAACACAGTATCATCTCTCACAAACTAAAACATGTGGGTCGTGTTACACGTCACGCCGTTTAGACAACACCTGATAGAAAGCCTGGTTTGTGGAAGCCGTGGCACTGGCCGACCAGCACAACGTGGACACTGGACAGTATAAACTCCCTGGTCATGGGAATACTGAGGACAGGAGGACTGGTGAAGACTGGAGAGTATTTCCGGCCAGTTATGATCGTGATCACATGCTGCCAGTGACTTGTCTCGTGATTTTGCTGATGTAATAAGTTTTATGAATCAATAATTATGTGTCGTGTGTTTGGGTTGCATTATTAAGTGTTGACTTAATTAAATGTTTCCCATTTCAGGAGCGATGGTCAAGTATACAAGTCTTAAAGAATCTGAGCTGTCTGTAATAGATACCATTTGGGGACACCCACCAGGTGATCAAACTAGCCTAGCTGTGGTTTCCTCAAGCTGAGGGAGGCAAGACTAACCGTTGTGATTACATAACGACTACAGTTCGTTTGAACCACGGTACCTGAAAAGTCGACTTCAATCAAACAACGTTCTATATTACTTCTACATAGTTTCAGGGACAACGCTGAATACGCCTGTAATACAATTGAATACGATCGGAGAAATACGGCAGAGCATAGAACAGAGAAATGAACAAAAGTGATAACGTAGAAATTACTGCTTGAATTTACATAGACCGTGAAAAAGAATACGGTGAACGGACCCTGGGAAACCCGAACATAAAGCGAAGACAGGTGTAATTTTGTTAATTACCTCCTATTTCAAGGTTGTCTGCCTGGAGACATCAGTTCAGGCCTAACAAGACACACAACGCCAACACAAAGGTAGGAGCCCAAATGTGTTCTTATGCCGATTTTTCTGTTTGAAAGTTGTGTTTGCTTTTTTTACTTTCTCGGTTCACTGTTAGATGTTTGAAAATATGTATGATTTTACTGGGTGTTTGTTTGTTTGTTTTTGTGTGTTTTTTTTTTAATTTTAGCATTCGCACGCTTTGAACTCAAACGTAGTCCATATCGTAATAATACTTTTAGTGCAGTTAACTGATTTTTTGCGTAGGGATTAGCTTTCTCTATTACCAGTGTCCCTCGCCATAAGGCGAATCCACTCAGACTTCTGAGGTTCTTGTAATTTAAGTTCTTTTAATCAAACACGAGAAGTCAACATTTTAATCCAACTGGCGAGTTTGATTTCTTTACTGGCCCGCTGTTGATGTGTATGAATGTACGCACTTGAGTGTGCTCGCCAGTGTGAGTAATGAGTGTGAGCCGTGAATGATTTCTGCCTGATTATGATGGTTACCTGTCTCGAGTGGGACCTGGGTGGGTTGTGCTGAGCAAATGTACGGGAATGTTTATTTACAAGTGTGAAATCATGATTTTATTTCCAGAAAAGCACATTGTATTGCAATGTCATTGGAATTACCTGAGATTATAGGATGTAGAGTATAACATCACATAGACGATGTATGGCTGAGATTATAGGATGTAGAGTATATCATCAGATAGAAGATGTATGGCTGAGAATGTAGAATGTAGAATATAACATCACATAGAAGATGTATGGCTGAGATTATAGAATGTAGAGTATAACATCAGACAGAAGGTGTACTGATGAGATTATAGGATGTAGAGTATAACATCACAGAGAAGATGTATGGTTGAGATTATAGAATGTAGAGTATAATATCACATAGAAGATGTATGGCTGAGATTATAGAATGTAGAGTATAATATCAGATAGAAGATTTACTGGTGAGATTATAGAATGTAGAGTATAACATCAGATAGAAGATGTATGGCTGAGATTATAGAATGTAGTGTATAACATCACATACAAGATGTACTGATGAGATTATAGAATGTAGAGTATAACATCACAGAGAAGATGTATGGCTGAGATTATAAAATATAGAGTATAACATCACAGAGAAGATGTATGGCTGAGATTATAGGATGTAGAGTATAGCATCACATACAAGATGTACTGGTGAGATTATAGAATGTAGAGTATAACATCAAATAGATGATGAATGGCTGAGATTATAGAATGTAGAGTATGACATCAAATAGAAGATGTATGGCTGAGATTATAGAATGTAGAGTATGACATCAAATAGAAGATGTATGGCTGAGATTATAGAATGTAGAGTATAACATCAGATAGAAGATGTACCGCTGAGATTATAGAATGTAGACTATAACATCAAATAGATGATGTATGGCTGAGATTATAGAATGTAGAGTATGACATCAAATAGAAGATGTATGGCTGAGATTATAGGATGCTGAGTATAACATCAGATAGAAGATGTATGGCTGAGATTATAGAATGTAGAGTATAACATCAGATAGAAGATGTATGGCTGAGATTATAGAATGTAGAGTATAGCATCAAATAGAAGATTTATGGCTGAGATTATAGAATGTGGCGTATGACATCAAATAGAAGATGTATGGCTGAGATTATAGAATGTAGATTATAACATCAGATAGAAGATGTATGGCTGAGATTATAGAATGTAGAGTATAACATCAGATAGAAGGTGTATGGCTGAGATTATAGAATGTAGAGTATAACATCACATAGAAGATGTATGGCTGAGATTATAGGATGTAGAGTATAACATCAGATAGAAGATGTACTGGTGAGATTATAGAATGTAGAGTATAACATCACATAGAAGATGTACTGGTGAGACTATAGAATGTAGAGTATAACATCACATAGAAGATGTATGGCTGAGATTATAGGATGTAGAGTATAACATCACATAGAAAATGTACTGGTGAGATTATAGAATGTAGAGTATAACATCACAGAGAAGATGTATGGCTGAGATTATAGAATGTAGAGAATAACATCAGATAGAAGATGTACTGGTGAGATTATAGAATGTAGAGTATAACATCAGATAGAAGATGTACTGCTGAGATTATAGAATGTAGATTATAACATCAAATAGAAGATGTATGGCTGAGATTATAGAATGTAAAGTATGACATCAAAAAGAAGATGTATGGCTGAGATTATGGTATGTAGAGTATAACATCAGATAGAAGATGTATGGCTGAGATTATAGAATGTAGAGTATAACATCAAATAGAAGGTATGGCTGAGATTATAGAATTTAGAGTATGACATCAAATAGAAGATGTGTGGCTGAGATTATAGAATGTAGATTATAGCATCAAATAGAAGATGTATGGCTGAGATTATAGAATGTATACTATTACATCAAATAGAAGATGTATGGCTGAGATTATAGAATGTAGAGTATGACATCAGATAGAAGATGTACTGCTGAGATTATAGAATGTAGATCAGGGGTGGCCAACCTTTTCAACAGGCGGGCCACATTTCAGAAATAATATTTCCTGCCTGGCCACGCACTTAATTTTGTTTTGTTAATTAAAGTAAACAAGCAAGCGTGCTACAGCCCCGACCTCATCGTCGCTTCCCACTCCGCTTCCCACTCCGCAACATGACTCCCGGCGGGCCGCATGCGGCCCGCGGGCCTCGTGTTGGCCACTTCTGATGTAGATTATAACATCAAATAAAAGATGTATGGCTGAGATTATAGAATGTGGAGTATAGCATCAAACAGAAGATGGATGGCTGAGATTATAGAATGTAGATTATAATATCAGATAGAAGATGTATGGTTGAGATTATAGAATGTAGAGTATAACATCACATAGAGGATGTACGGTTGGGATTCAGAGCAGGTTAGGTCAACAAGAAACTGCTTTGTAGAAAATGTAAAATATGCAGTAAGTCTCCATCACTGAATGTAAGAAAGAGAGTACTGAAATGATATCCAGAACTTTTTTTTTTTCATGTATGGCATTGAATGGTAGAACGTTGGTGGACAAATTAGGAAGCTCTTAGAAGCAACAAACATGTGTTGCCTGAGACAAATAGCATGTTATAACAGTGTGATGTGATCTCATATAGACGACATGTTGTAACAGTGTGATGTGATCTCATATATACGACATGTTGTAACAGTCTGGTGTGCTCTTATGTATGACATGTTACAACAGTGTGATGTGATCTTATATATATATGACATGTTATAACAGTGTGATGTGATCTTATATATATGACATGTTGTAACAGTGTGATGTGATCTCATATAGATGACATGTTGTAACAGTGTGATGTGATCTCATATATATGACATGTTATAATAGTGTGATGTGATCTTATATATATGACATGTTATAACAGTGTGATGTGATCTTATATATATGACATGTTGTAACAGTGTGATGTTATCTCATATAGATGACATGTTGTAACAGTGTGATGTGATCTCATATCGATGACATGTTGTAATAGTGTGATGTGCTCATATGTATATGACGTGTTGTAACAGTGTGATGTGATCTTATATATATGACATGTTGTAACAGTGTGATGTGATCTTATATATATGACATGTTGTAACAGTGTGATGTGATCTTATGTATGACATGTAGTAACAGTGTGATGTGATCTTATATATATGACATGTTGTAACAGTGTGATGTGATCTTATATATATATATATGGCATGTAGTAACAGTGTGATGTGATCTTATATATATGACATGTTGTAACAGTGTGATGTGATCTTATATAGACGACATGTTGTAACAGTGTGATGTGATCTTATATATATATATATATATATGACATGTTATAACAGTGTGATGTGATCTTATATATATATATGACATGTTGTAACAGTGTGATGTGATCTTATATATATATATATATATATATATATATATATATATATATATATATATATATATATATATATATATATATATGACATGTTGTAACGGTGTGATGTGATCTTATATATATGACATGTTGTAACAGTGTGATGTGATCTTATGTATGACGTGTTGTAACAGTGTGATGTGATCTTATATATATGACATGTAACAGTGTGATGTGATCTTATATATATATATATATATATATATATATATATATATATATATATATATATATATATATATATATATATATATATACATATATATGACATGTAGTAACAGTGTGATGTGATCTTATATATATGACATGTTGTAACAGTGTGATGTGATCTTATATAGACGACATGTTGTAACAGTGTGATGTGATCTTATATATATGACATGTTGTAACAGTGTGATGTGATCTTATATATATATATATATGACATGTTGTAACAGTGTGATGTGATCTTATGTATGACATGTTGTAACAGTGTGATGTGATCTTATATAGACGACATGTTGTAACAGTGTGGTGTAGTCTTGTGTAGATGACATGTTATACTAAAGTGGTATTGTCTTATAAACGACAGTTTATATCGGTATAAAGGCTTTATATAGATGGCATGCTCGTCAGCTGTTTCCAGCCATCATTGCCATTGTTCTCGGGAATGTTAAACAATGTCATTGAAATAAATGCATTGAAAAGCATTAGTAATTTTTCTCAAATATTGTTTCTACGCAAGTGGTCGACTGCGCATCTATTACAGCAACCGGCGGCGTAGAGGTTCGCGCCCTGCTGTTCTCATACAGTCTCTGCGGTTCAATTCCCAGTCTTCACTATTATCCGGTAGCCTGTCCTGTGGAGACAAGTGCTCTCATAACGGGTGTTCGACTGTCCTCTCTGTTACAAGCGTGATGTCCTACCTCTTCGCCGGCATGTGCCAGTTATCTATCACATCTTAAATTCACCTACGTTGTTGTCTTTACATTCTCTCCTCCACAGAATCTCCCCTCTCTCTCCCCCCCCCCCTCCCGCCTTCTCAATCATTTCCCTCTTACGTTATCTTTTCCAGACCATTTATATACCTGTAAATGTCCGAATATTTAATGTTCCTCGGATTTATGTGTCTTAATAATAAGTCTTCTTCAAAGTGGTCTTCTTTCTGAATAGCTCTCTTTGTTCTCTGTATGTTGTGCAATGAATCCGTGATAAGCCTTTTTTTAATATTTATACTCAAAGATCCATATATGCTTTCCAGCTAATTTATTAATTACCCCAGTTTCACACCCTTATGTCGCCACAAGAAATATGCAACCAACTGTTGTTGTTATTCTCTCTATTCCATTCCACAACGGTTGTCATTGCATTAGTATTTGTAGAGTGTTGTTCTTCTCTTAATTTATGTCGTCACATTCTCATCGCCCGAGAGCATAGATATTCCAATTTGCTTGCTGACTTTCTGTTATTTCTCTCCATTGATAAATATGAATGTTGACTTGTTTATTTTAGTGACAGTGAGTATTTCTGTTTCTGTTGCACTTGAGATATATATTGTGTTTTTCCAGTTCTTATTTAACAAATCAACTGACGAGCCTATGAATAATTATTCATATAAATATTCCTTTAAGTATTCTGTTTGTCGTCCGCTCGCTTTGAACTAGAGTGTAGTCTATACCCGTGCTATTACTACTACTAGTGCAATTGACTAGTTTTTGCGTATGGATTAGCTTTCCTTACTATCGGTGTCCGCCATCAGCGGAACCCAGTCCGACTTTTGAGGTACTTGTAATTTACGTCAAGGACGAAAAGTTAACATTTTAGTCCAACTACCGGTGTAGGGGTTGAACACGCTACCTCGGAATCACCACACCGGAAGTTTACGAGCGAGTGTCATTATCCATTCGGCCATGATGACCTTTGCCTTTAAGTATACATGTCACCGAAGAGTTTTAGAATACAAGGGAAGAGACATGGCAATAAACAAATCCTTCCTGGAGAAACTCAGTCACGAAGAATATTGGTCAATATTACTTTTAGAAATTGTGAAAATGAAATATTTTACACACTTTAAAGGATATGAACATACTGAAAATATTATGTATGGGTGGAAAGGGGGGGGGGGGTGTGTACCGAGGAGGTGTAGAAGGGAAAAGTCGCGTAAAAGTCGAGATGATCGACTTCATTGCACCGGGTTTTATCCCTTATGACTCAGTCCCTTTCCGCCATGCGGCCTGTCGAAAGCGTCGTACAAAGCGCGAACTCCGTAGCTCCAGCGACGACCCCCAGGAGTCTCCGAGAAATAAGCACTCGTGAACCGAAAGACGTAGCTCGGAATCAAACCCACGATCTTCGGAGCTTGAGGCAGACGGGTTGACCACTTCGCCAAGGAGACGAAAACGACCACAACATCCATCGAGGGATTCAAGTGGTGATCGGTGATTGACAGATGCCAGCAGCAGAGGCCAGGTATTTGGCGCATGATGGAGACACATTTCGATACGTTGCAATAGGCACGAAGGTCTACACAGGTCAGGCCACAGGATGATGATAACTCTGAATCGACCAATCCTAGCCTGATTTTATGTGGGAAGATAGCGCCACAAGGAAGGCAGGAACATATCCCCCCACCCACACACACACACGCACTCACACATATCACACACACAAGCACGCACGCACAATCACTCGCACTCTGTCCAAACAGTCCTGTAATTTCGTGCCCCAGTAAGACTTCGCATTCCTAGGTCAATATCTGCTTCAATGTCCTTCAGCCAGAGCATAATGAATGCATTCATAGACTGCAACTTTGCAGACATTTTCTTCACCATAAAAGCCTTCCGGGTGAAAAAGTTCTTTTCCAATTCTATTGTTTGTTTGTAATTTTATTCGATTTTAGACTTCAAAACAATTTTACAGTTAGTTTACTTTGACGTAGTGTCTTCTTCCTGCTAGGTGGCTAGTCTTACAGAAGTTGTCTTTTAGTTGATTGGACCTAGCTTTTTCTACATGCTATGTCGTTAGTCTTAGAGAAATTATCTTTTAGTTGATTGGACCTACTGTCTTCTAATGCTAGGTCACTAGTCTTAGAGAAATTATCTTTTAGGTGATTGGAATAAGCGTTTTCTTCGTGCTAGATCGCTATTCTTACAGAAATTATCTCTTAGTTGATTCGAGTTAGTGTCTTCTCTACATGCTAGGCCGCTAGTCTTACATAAATTATCGTTTAGTTGATTGGACCTAGTGTCTTCTACATGCTAGGTCACTAGTATTACAGTATTATCTCCATCTCATTCAACTATCGATGCGTGGATGTGCATATTCGGGGTGGCTGGCGGGCGTGTCTGTCCCAGTTGTGTTGTAACTTGTTGCTGGTTATTGACTGCACCTGTGTTTGGCAGCTTTGTGAATCTTTGACTTGCTCGGTTATGTTCTGAGGTGTTTCACTATCTATTTTTAAAAACAGCGCCACACTTGAAGTCTGGCATAATGAGGGAGGTATGCCGGAGTAGGGAGAAGAAAAAGACCGCAACGTAGCTGGGTTCAAAATATGGTGGATTCAAGATATGATAGATTCAAGATGTGATGGATTCAAAGTCTGATGGATTCAAAATATGATGGATAATTGACACATGATTGCAGCATAGTCAGGACACTTGGGTTATGATAGAGAGGAACGACGAACGATTGTTATCGGCGTAAAGTTCTTCACTGAACAAGGCACTGGATGATGATGATGTTAATGATGGTGATGATGATGCTAATTATAGTGATGATGGTACAGCGTTATTACTGTGTTGATTTATTTAAGTGTTTTGCAGTCTCCACTTGCGCTGCTTTGTTTTCTGGGGCGCTTGGGATTTACATTTTCGAGTCAAGGACGAAAAGACAAGATTCAAGTTCAACTGACCGCAGTGTCGAACTTACCCACTAGTCCGCGGTCATGATGATGATGATGATGATGATGATGATGATGATGATGATGATGATGATGATGATAAAAATAATAAACATATTACTATTGTTATCGCTGTGTTGCAGTTGCTAAGGCGATATTCGTGTATTTTTCTATTGCCCCACTGTAGTACACACGTACATGGTGTTTAATTAAGACTAACTCCTCAGCAACTCATCGTTTACTCTAACATTTGTGAGTGATGTCTTCGGCATAGCCTCACCATGTCACTCTGGGCGAGTGGGTGTTTGGGTGTGTAACAGACAAACCCGTATACCTGGTGTTGTCTTCCGTCACGCACGAGTTGGCACAAGAAAACGGTGAAGAGAACGTTGCCTTCTTTTGTAGTTCATCAGAAACGCCACCATTGGGTCGGGTGCACAGTTGATGATGGCAGGCGTCCAATACCACGGCAGGCATCTGGCGTGTTGGTGTGAGGTTCTATATACAGACTACCTGTCGGTACTAACGCAGTGTGTTGTACAAGTGAACGCTCAAAGACAAGATGGAGGGCAGTTAAAGTGGGCGTTTAATCTGCTAGCAGAGAGTTAAGTTAGGTGTTTAATCTGTTGGCGGAGAATTCAGGTAGTTTCAGCGAACGGTCAGTTAAGTTAAACGATACTTCTGCTAGCCGACAGTTAGGACAGATACTACATCTGTTAGCGGTCAGTTGCATTAGGTATGGCATCTGTTAGAACAGTGGTTCTCAACGTTTTTTTACCCTTGCCGCCCCCCTTTACCATATGTTCAGAACGTCACCCCCCCCCCTTTTCGAATTTCCTCCCTATAAATCCCCCCACCCTTACACAGTATACATAAAAATTGAAGCTAAATTTAATAACACATACTAGAAGAAGTCTAGACATCTACATAAAACGTGATTTGTGGGTCTATTTACTTTATAAAACGAACTTCATTAGGGCGAGAAGTAAAGAACCGTAAAATATTGAGGGAAAAACAACATTAAGTAACAGGCTCTTGTATTAATGCGATCTTGAAATAATCTTAATTCCCCTCCCCCCACCCTGGAAACCCTAAAATTCCCCCCTTGGGGTGTAAAGGGGGGGGGGGGGGGGGTTCCCACCGGTTGAGAACCACTGTGTTAGATGATAGCTAGATTAAATAGTACGTATGTTACCGAACAGTTAAGTTAGACGGTACATCTGTGAACTGACAGTTAGATATTACTCCTGTTTGCTGACAGTTAAATTAGATGTTACATCTATTAGTCCACAGTTTAATTAGTTGTTACATCCGTTAGTCCAAGGTTAAATTAGATGTTACATCTGTCAGCAGGATGTCGAAAACACGTGAGCCATCATGGTCTGAAATCTCGTAAGGCCACCAGAGTTTTAGATAAGTTCTGCGATCTTGTCCCGATCGTGTTGTCGGAGACATCTAGTCGTTATGTTGATCTCTTTGTCTACCTCCAATTCTTTTGATATCAAGTTCACCAGTTGTCACTAGGTATTCAAGTTTATTTGTTTCTCATGACATTGGCAAAACTTCTTGACCACCTTCATCTAATGTATGTATAGAATGTGAGATTCTTATCTACTTCATCAATGCAACATGTGATATTCAGACAGTTCTTGTAATTGTTAGACCTATTCGCTGTTATGTCATCTACTTCATCAATGCTACATGTGATGTTTAGACAGTTCTTGTAATTGTTAGATTTATTTGCTGTCATGTCAACTAAACATGCAGATGTTGACTGAAAAGCCTTCAATTGTTACATTATTACAGTAAAGTAATGGACGCGTTACCACCATTTGAAGAAGAAGAAGAAGAAGAAGAAGAAGAAGAAGAAGAAGAAGAAGAAGAAGAAGAAGAGGGAGGAGGAGGAGGAGAAGCAGGAGGAGGAGCAGCAGCAGCAGCAATAGCAAAAGCAGCAACAGGAGAAGGAGACGAAGAAATAGCAGAAGCAGAATAAGAAGAAGACAAGATGCAGCATGAATACACCTTTTACTGAAGATAAATAGACGTGGAAGACTTCAACAAGGAGAACATTCACTGAAGCACCCGGCCACTCAAGGATAAGATTATGGGATACAAGAAGAGACAGACGTCAACTGTTAGAAATGTGAACAAGAGGCGATAATAGTTTTATATATGATTGTGAACATCCTTGCACATCCAATACTCAAGTTTATCTAGGCCACACTCCAATCATATATGTTGGTAGGTTATGAAAACTCTGCAATGTAGAACAGTTTATATAGCTATAAGAAAGGGATTAATCATATTGTTTGGTAAAGAAGAGAGGCATTGGAAAACAACATTCCCACTGCAAAGAACAGTTTCGAAAGAGGCAAAGGCAGCCCGACAGATATGATGCTGGATGGCCGAAGACGGTGGTGTGGAGGGAAATCATGACACGGATTTCTCCACAAGGATGCATCTGGGTGGATACATGAACGCTGTCGCCAGTTGCCAGGGAACACAAACACACCATCATCATCAAGTTACTTTCCTACTGGAAGGTCATGCTTCTCCACATCTTGCCATCTCCAACGGCCTGTATAAATTAGTGTATTGACACCTTTCCGTGACGCAAGACTCAAGCGTTTTCTCTCACTGTCTTCCCCTATATCTCTTTCCATAAATGTTTCCCGTTGTCACAACATGTTCTAGTTTTGTGTCTTCTCGTAATGTGGCCAAACATTAAAACTGCCTCTTTCTGTTCTCTTCTTCTTCTTCTTCTTCTTCTTCTTCTTCTTCAGCTTTCCGAGCCATTGAGGTTCTTTGCTGCAAATACAATCCGTCTCCATTCGTCTCTCTGGTGGACCTTCTCTTGCCAGTCGTTGATTCCAAGTGCTTGTAGGTCTGTACATATATTATCTCTCCACCGCCTTCTTGGTCTACCTCGGGGTCTACGGTCATTTAATTCCTGAGTGTAAGCGAGTTTTGTTTCCCTATTATCTTCCATTCTTTCTATATGCCCCAGCCATTGTAGTCTATTAGCCTTCATGATACCAGTGATTAGCGGGGACTTAAACAGATCATAAATGTCTTTGTTACTTCTTCTTTTCCACTCTCCACTTTGTGTATCCCTAATGGGTCCAAAGATGCGTCTTAAAATTTTGTTCTCAAAGGTTTGTAACAAGGCTTCGTCTCCTTTCGTTGTACTCCAGGTTTCAGAGCCATACAGCACAACTGGTCTGATCAGTGTTTTGTATATTGTGATTTTGGTGTTACGAGATAGCGCCTTATATTTTAGTAGATGTTGTAGTGCATAGTATATCTTATTTCCAGAGTTGATTCTAGTTTGTATTTCTTCCCTTATGATGTTGGAGCAGTTGAAGATTGTACCCAGGTATTTGTATGTTTCCGTTCTTTTAATGGTCATATTATCTATTTGTATGTGGCCAGAGTTTTTAGCCATTCCCTCTCTTGAAATTACCATATATTCTGTCTTATCTTGGTTGATAACCAGCCCCATCTGTTGGGCTTTTTCCTTTAAGTGAGTCAATATTTCCAATGTCTTTTGTTCACTTTACCCTATAATATCTATATCATCTGCATAGCCAAGCAGTTTGGATGTTCCTCCAATATCACATTCCTCCTTTATCTTCCTTACAACTTTCTCTAGAGCCAGATTGAAGATTAGCGGCGATAGTGCATCACCCTGTTTCAAGCCAGATGTTATTTGGAAGGGGTCTGATTTCCTGCCTTTATATGTTACTATATTATAAGTATCTTCCATGCATATTCTGGTCATGTTGATTAACTTCCTTGGTATTCCAAATTCCTGCATAGCATTCCATAGACTACTCCTATGGACACTATCATAAGCCTTTTTAAAATCCACAAAATTGTTATGGAGATCTCTTTTATATTCCCAATGTTTCTCGGCTATTTGTCGTAAGATAAATATCTGATCTATTGTTGATCTGTTTTGTCTAAAACCCGCCTGGTAGTCACCTAATATGTCTTCTGAATATGGTTTTAGTCTATTTAGTAATACTGCGGATAGTATCTTATAGCTTGTGGACAGTAGTGATATTCCACTATAATTTCCACATTGGAACTTGTCTCCTTTCTTAAAGATAGGTATCAATAATGACTCTTTTCAGTCATGGGGTAATTCTTCTGTCCTCCAGATTTTTATTATTAGTTCGTATAGCTTTAGATGTAATGCATGGCCACCTGCCTTTATAAATTCAGCAGCAATTCCATTAGTCCCAGTTGCTTTATTGTTTTTAAGTCGTGTGATTACATATAGGATTTCTTCAAATGTAGGTTCTTCAATTTGTGGTTCGCATGTTAGAACCTCTTCCTGTGGGAAAATGTTACTTGGAGATTCACAATTTAGTAATTCAATAAAATATTCTTTCCATGTGTTGCACATTTCCTCATTGGTATTTATCATATTCTCATTTTTGTCTTTTAAACCATATGTGTTTTGTTGGTGTCCTCGTTTCATTGACTTCAGTTCTTTAAAAAATTTTCTGGATTAATTTTTCTGGTTAGTTTCCATATCTTTGATTATATTACTCATATATTCTCGCTTCTGCTGTCTGACTATTTTTGTAGCCTCTTTACATTCATTTCTATAGTGCTCTTCCTTCTGGATGTTATTGATGTCATTTAACCATACATGTCGGCATTCTTCTTCCTGATGACTGCTTCTTCACATTTTTGATTGAACCATCTGTTCTTTCTATGCGTGGTTAACACACCGAGACATTCTTCTGCGGTAGATTGAATTGTATTCTTGATGTTTAACCAAGTTTGGTCAACGCTTTCCTCCGAAGGGTTTTGCAGAGTTTCAAGTTTACATTTTATTTCATCTGTAAATTTCTCTTTGACTGTAATGTCTTGTAGTTTTTCTCTGTTATATGTTGGGTGTAATCTTTGTAATTTAGTATAGAAAGCTCTCTTAAGTTTTATTTTAAATTTTGCTCCAACGCGGAAGTGGTCACTGTGGCACTCAGCTCCTCTATAACTTCTGACTTGCTGTATGTTTGATGCATTTCTGTTGTTAATTAAAATGCGATCTATTTGATTATAGGTTCTCTTGTCACATGATTTCCAAGTTTGTTTGTGTATATCCTTTCTTTGTAGTCTGGTACTGCTAATCTGCAGTTCTTTGGCTTCTGCCAGGTTGATGACTCTCCATCCATTATCATTTGAAGTTGTATGTAGGCTTTCCATACCGGCCACTTTTTTATTAGTTTGCTCTCTACCTATTTTTGCATTGAAGTCTCCCAGCACAATCAGGATGTCCTGTTTGGGGGTTTCTTCTATGACATCTTCCAGATCATTATAAAAGTCTTCTTTAATATCATCTTCTTTCTCTTCAGTAGGTGCATGTACATTAATCATCGTTATATTTTTCCATTTACCTTTTATTCGTAATTTACTAATCCTGTCATTAAAAGCTTTAAAGTTTAAAACATTCCCCCATAACTCTTTTTTGATGACAAATCCTGTTCCTAATTCATGTTTATTTTGGGTGTTTCCTCCATATATTATAATCATTCCATTTTGCTCTAAAGTACCCTCTCCTGGCCACCTTATTTCTTGAATTGCTGTTATATCCATTTGATATTCAACCAGCTCCCGGGTTAGTTCTTCGGCCGCTCCAGCTCGATATAGTGTCCGTACATTCCATGTTCCAAATCTCAAAAGTCCTTTAACGTTCCAAGGTCGTTGTCCAGATAAGTCAGTCCGATATCGAGGCTCATGTATTTGTTTCGTAACAAAGAAAGGTTTTTACAAAGGTGGGGATGTTAACCCCACGCTTCAACCCCCAACCTGGAGGACCAGGGTGTTTCTCTTTGTCTGTTCTCTACCCTTTGACCTGTCCGGCTTGGGAGGCCCTGCTGGTAGCTACGCTACCGCCGGCATAGCTCTCAGGGTCATTGAGAAACTCAAGCTCCCCCACCACGACAAGGTGGAAATACCATCGGGGGAGGCCTCTTTCTGTTGTGTGTGAAAAATTATCTTTGCGACTTAGCCTCCCTCAAAGTGTCCAGATTGCTGATTTTGGCTGTCCAAGGAATTTTCAGCATTTCTCAGTAAAGCCACATATAACTTCCTCGTCGTAGGTGGCGACTGAGGAGGATATGGTTCCGTCGCCCTGCTACTGAGTGAGTGCGTGGCGCGACACTGTGAGCATGTGAGTTTCGTGTGGAATGCTTTTACATCTGTCCGCAGTTGTGTGTAGCGTGAACTGCATGTTCGGAACGATGGCGGCCGGCTGTTGCTGCATTGACTGGTTTGCCTTTTCAGCTCACGAGTGAATTTTTAAGGAGACTCCTGGGAGTCGCCGCTGGAGGTACGGAGTTCGTGCTTTGTGCGGCGCTTTCGGCGGGTCGTCCTGTGGAAAGAGACCAAGTCATATGGGATAAAACCCGGGTCAATGAAGTCTTTCTGGTGACTGCCATTTCCATCGACGATGAACTGTATTTTTCATGGAGGACTTTTGTGTTGGCATTCTGGCAGCAGCATTATGCACAGTGTACCTGTGCGGGCTGTTGGCTTCCCGATACTCCTGTCTGTTCCATTGTTCACTTTTGGCAATGAGGAGCAGTTTGTGTGATATTCACTGACACAGGAACGGAGCAATATGGGGACAACCCGTTGCCGTGAAGTTGGAACCACGACTAACTAACTAACTAAATAACTTCCTCGGATTATTTTTCGCTTATTTAATAATTGCCCATGATTCGCATCCAATGTTAGAACTGGTTCTGTGTAACATGCACGAATTATTGTTATAATTTCCATTGATAAAAAAATTACACTTTCTGTGTTGACAATTATAGCTTTTTTTTAAAATAAAAAAAAACGTAAATATCAGTTGGTGAAACCTTTGAGGTCACTAAACAGCTCATAAATAAATTCCCAAGCATTGTTTGGCGCTTATAGAAGTAGAAAAATACAACGAAGTATAGATTAGAGCAGTGCTTCCCAAACTGGTCGTCCGCGGACCAGTGCCGGTCCGCGAGCCCTTCTTTGCCGGTCCGCAACGTATGTTGAAAAAAGTAAGAAAAAGTTGAATATTTTCTCCTTTGAGGATTGTTTAGAACTTTTTAAAAACAAGATTGTCCTTTTCTCAACACATGGTATCCGCACCGTTTTTATGGTGATTTAATTTTAAAATAAATTGAGCCTGCAGCCGTATAGCCCAAGGAGTGTTTATTTTTAAGGAGAAGCGAATCATTGGTTCAATGGGAAAGTTACAAATAGTAACCAGCTGAGACCGATACTTAAAAGGCCGGCCCGGTCGAAGTTTGTTTGTTGATGACGTGCGTCTCTTTTGTTTCCTATGTGACGAAAAGTGAGAAAGATGCACATTATAATTTGCTGATTGTCATAAGATGCAGAACATACGTGATTTTCGTTGTACGATTATAATGCGTTTTGCCATCGTCTGAGCTAGTGAAGGTGTTAGATACATCTACAAAGTATTTTTCATTACAGCTGGACAAAAGCACGGACGTCGCCAACTTAGCGATTCTGATGGTGTATGTGAGATATCGATACAAATAAAACTTGAAAGAAGAGTATTTCTTTTTCATCAATGCGCATTATTAAGACACAATACAGAAACAGTATGGAAATTTAATCTCCTTTGCGGGTAGCACTGTCTACAAGCGAGCCACGATTTGATAAGCTTTAAATAATAAACAAGCCCACCCTTCGCATTAAATAGTTACTGTTAGCAGCTGATCATTAAATCATTTTTATGACAACACTAGCTGACCCTGCCCGGCTTCGCCCAGACCCTGGTGGGGAGCATCTCATTTAATTCATATAAGTAGTCATATAAGTTCTCGTTCCCGTTACCGACTGACTGTCTGTCTGTCTGTCTGTCTGTCTGTCTGTCTGTCTGTCTGACCCGGCCCGGCATTGCCCAGCTCCTGGTGTGGAGCATCTCATTTAATTCATATAAGTAGTCATATAAGTTCCCGTTCCCGACTGTCTATCTGTCTGTCTATCTGTCTGTCTGTCTGTCTGTCTGCCTGACCCTGCCCGGCTTCGCCCAGTCCCTGGTGGGGAGCATCTCATTTAATTCATATAAGTAGTCATATAAGTTCCCGTTACCAACTATCTGTCTGTCTGTCTGTCTGTCTGTCTGTCTGACCCGGCATCGCCCAGCTCCTGGTGTGAAGCATCTCATTTAATTTATATAAGTAGTCATATAAGTTCCTGTTCCCGACTGTCTATCTGTCTGTCTGTCTGTCTATCTGTCTGCCTGACCCTGTCCGGCTTCGCCCAGTCCCTGGTGGGGAGCATCTCATTTAATTCATATAAGTAGTCATATAAGTTCTCATTAAATTCATACAACAAAAAAAGTAACTTAAAAGAATGTCCTCACCATCCATTATTTTTAATGAAAACTCTTTCTAATCACCTGCATGACTACAGTAACTTATTAAGCAAAAAAAGATGAGTTACAATGTTATGCATTGTGCATCATTTTTATGATAACTTTGAAAATGCCTTACAGATTGTATCATTATTTATTATAACTCATATGCCGGTACATAACTATGGACAAAGAGTTTATAAATCTTTGAAAACGATGCCACAATATGACTATAAGTTATACAGAAAAGTTATGCCCCTTGAAATAACTTTTACAGAGTTAGGTCCCCTGAGATATATGAAATTATGATGAAAAATGAAAAATGAAATAATACTGAGTAAGCAGGCGATTTCACACTAACAAAATATCACAGTTGGCAGCGCTGGATTAAAAGGAAGGCGTGTAGAAAATTTCATCTCAATCGGATGGGCCGTTCGCGAACAAATAAAGGCCATACATACATACAGAGATACATAAATACGCACATCCTAATTTATATATAAGATACTGTAGTTTAGTCAGCTTGTTTAAAATCTGATTTGGTATCGTTTTCCAAGATATATTTTATGTTTATTTTATATTGGTGTTCAATACTTCGGTGTATACGAGTATATACACCTTTACAAGAAGCCTTAAATGAAGTTTAGACATGTGAAACATTTTTTTTTAATTTGTAAATCTCTACAATAAAATATTTACTCATTAAACTGGGAATACCATTAAATAAATCACCGTCATCCAATAATATTATGGAGCAGTATTTAGTGCACCGAGACAACACCCACAATTACGTTAAATCTTATATTTATATTAAAATGTATATTGAGGTCGTATAAAATTCCAGATTACAAAGAGAACAATTTTTTACTTAAACGGCACCGGTCCCTGCTGGTGCAAAAGGAAAATTTTATGTCGGTCTGCGAAAGTGAAAAGTTTGGGAAGCACTGGATTAGAGGACGCACTTGGTAATATAAATATTGCAAGCTACAGTTACCCCCCCCCCTTCTTTTTGATAACACCCCCTCCCTTTCCACTCTCCCCAATGTTTACTCCTGGGATTCGAACCTGCACCTCCAAATGACGACAGCGACTGGCTAGAGCAGTTGTTCTCAACCGGTGGGGAATTCCCCCAAGGGGGAATTTTAGGGTTTCCCGGGGGAGGGGAGGGGAATTAAGATTATTTCAAGATCTCATTAATACAAGTACCAGTTACTTAACATTGTTTTTCCCTCTAAATTTTACGGTTCTGTATTTCTTGCCCTAATGACATTCGTTTTATAACGTAAGTAGACCCGCAAATCACGTTTTATGTAGATGTCTAGACTTGTTCTAGTATGTGTTATTAAATTTAGCTTCCATTTTTATGTATACTGTGTAAGGGTGGGGGAATTTATAGGGATGAAATTCTAAAGGGGTGGGGGGATGGCGTTCTGAACATATGGTAAAGGGGGGCATGGGCCAAAAAACGTTGAGAACCACTGGGCTAGAGGAACAAGTGTACTTCGACGCATGACCAACCAGACACCTGTACTTTAAATATCGACTGCCATCACCTCCCTCTATCTATGTACACCCGTTCTTTAGCAACCACATCACCTCACATTCATTCTTGACTTTACATTTTTCAACTGTATTTATTAACTGTTTCTGTGCTCTTGTTTCTAACGAAAACTGAATGTTATTTAGTTTTTAGTCTTATACAAAGTGCTGTCATCTTACAAAGTGTTCTTGCTCTCCATCCATCCATCATGTGCTATGACGATAAGCGTGGACGATCACCAGAGTCGTGGATCAACTCCGTGTTTCTGTCTCGACCATGCCACGTGGCCAAGCCATCCAGGTCTTCCCCGTGGTCTCTTCCCTTCGATCTTGCCAGTTGTCACCAAGTTCTCCAATTCGTTTCTTCTCATAACATGCCCAAAAATTTTTTATTGTCTACGTCTAATGACCCTAATCAGTTTACGATCTTCATTTGTTTCTTGAAGGACTTGCTCATTGGTTTTTCTATCAATCCATGGTATTCTTTGCATTTTCCTCAGAAACCACATTTCCACAGCTATCAGATGTTTTTCAGTTTGTCTGCTCATTGTCCACGCTTCACATCCATACAAAAGTACAGGTTCTATGTAGCACTTCAACACTCCTTTTCTCGTTTCAATTGACATCTTTTTATTGGTCAGTATGTTTTTCATCTTGCTAGAGGCTACCTACCTTCGCAATGACAATTCGTGTTCTAATTTCTTCAAGGCATCTCCCATCAGATGTTATGAATGTTCCGAGATATCTGTACCGATTCACTTGTTTAAGAATATGCCCATTTACGTGTATATTACAATGTGGTGTTTCCTTCTTCCCAGTGACGACCATAATCTGTGTCTTCTTACAATTCAATTCTAACCCTAGTTGTTCACTGTGTGTAACAACCGCATCTAATAAATGTCGCAGATCCTGTTCATTGTCTGCAATCAAAACTGTATCATCTGCATATCTAATGTTATTGATGCATCTTCCCCCAATGTTCATTCCTTCCATATCTTCAATATTTCTGAAAATATTTTCGCTGTACAGGGAAAAATGATCTGGAGACATTACACATCCCTGTCTCACACCTCTCTTAATAGGCTAATATTGACCTACTTATGGCAGTTTGTTGTTTCCAGTATATGTTTTTTACAAGTCAAAGGTCTTTTCCATCAATTTGTAGATCTTAAGCATCCTTATAATGTCGACATGTCACACTTTATCGACATCCTTTGTGTAGTCAATAAAGCAAAGATGTAGATCTTTATTTACTTCTATAGAACGTTCAATTACTGTTCTCAGTATATACACAACATTTTTTTCTGCAGCACAATGATTGAATTCTTCAACATGTCCCATTGATTATCCACATCCATCGATCAGACAATATATCAGATTTGTTCTTTACTTCTATGTTAAAATTGTCTTGTATTTCTTTGTCAGTTTTCAATTTGCACAAAGGGTTTCCTGTTGTATACTTAACTTTCTTTAACTTTACCCTTAATGTGCCTGTAATGAATCTGTGATCACTGTAACAGTCTGCATTGGGGACTGTTTTTACGACTGTTACCATGTTACGACTGTTCTTGCTCTGGAAGGCATATAATGATACTTTGCATATACCATAGCCGCTCTTTCGTTTTGTCTCGGGTTTTCCCATCAATTCAGTTCCTGCACATATCTCGGTTTACTTCCTATTGCGTGACGCCCGCTTATTTGAAGTCAATCATTGTTTTAAAAGCAGTCGCATAGTTTTATTTACTTCTTCGTTTCGCTGTACAAGATGTTGGGAACCTAACTTTACCCGGGTATGTTTTTACATTTCGGAGTCGAGTGGAAACACGGCTTTTGGGGAGCCAGCAGCATCGTTAGGGGATCAGAAAATAACAGTAACAATTACTATGATGCCAGCAAGTGGAGCGACCTACCCGCAGACTGTTGTAAGTCACGCTATTGTCTATGTCACAAAGTGCTGTGCGTCTCTGCTACTAAACACACGCACAGCAAACTAAAATTATTGCTTGAAAACTACTGTAAGAAAACGCTTCTGACATTTACGACGCACGTGAAGTGCTTCGCGAAGAGTATTATGCGAGAACTGTGTTTCAGAATCGCTTGTTAATCAATTGAGACAATGACAAAGGCGGCCTTTGAGGGGTTAAATTATCACGTTTGGTAAATCAACTATCAACTTTTTATGTGATAAAGTACTGGTGTTCGGGTTAAAAAAAAAAAAAAAAATTGAAAGTGTCATCATTATTGCGGGGGAAAGTAAGCATTTACTTCGATGGAAAATTTGAAATGTCGTTGCAGACATAGTGATGAAATTATTGTTGTAATGACAGTTCAAGTTGTGACTCAAGCTAATTCTTGCCAGAATCACGTTTAAGTTCCATGTAAAAGAAGTCAATACAGTAGTAGGTGTTGTGACCGAGTGACAGCATTGTGATGTTAATGGTAGTAATAACGTTAGGTATAAGAATAGTCATTCCCAAGAAAGTTACAGAAAGGCAGTTGCTGGTGAGACAGAAACAGGGCCATGGCAGTCTGTTATGGGGCGTTTGATGTATCGTTAAACATCATGAACTGCGTGTTATCCAGGGAGCGAATGTAATTGTCTGTACCATCTACGCGAGTGGTTCTCAACCAGTGGGAAATTCCCCCCCCCCCCCGGGGGGGGGGGGGGGGTGAGAAGGGAGAAAGAGAATTTTAGCATTTCAGTGTGGGGGGGGGGGGAGGAATTAAGATTATTTCAAGATCGCTTTAATACAAGAACCGAATACTTGATATTGTTTTTCCCTCCATATTTTACGGTTCTGTACTTTTCGCTATTCTGAAATTCGTTTTGTAACGTAGGTAGACCCACAAGTCACGTTTTATGTAGACGTCTAGACTTGTTCTAGTATGCGTTAATAAATTTAGCTTCCATTTTTACGTATACTATGTATGAACAAAAAGGGGGGGGGGGATTTATAGGGAGGAAATACGAAAGGGGGGAATGACATTCTGAACATATGGTGAAGGGTGCATGGGCCAAAAAAGGTTGAGAACCACTGATCTACGTGTTTAGTGGGAAGGGCTAGTTCTTTCTGAAATATGTAATGTGTTTGTTGCGTTGTTTGTGATCTTAGGTACATATCTTTCGTGATAGGGAGCATTAAATATGCTCTATGATATCTTATACCGCATGTAGGCAAGAAGCGTTAGTTAACTAACCGATCACACTCATGGCAGGGAGCGTTGATTTTCTGTGTGATATCGAATACGGCACGCTGGATAGAAGCATTAGTTAACTAACATATCACATTCATGGAAGGGGACGTTAATTATCACCAGTATTATACTGCATGTATTATAGTGAGAGTTAGTTATATTCTGTAATACATTACATGCTAGTAAAGTAGCGCCAGTTATTCTATGTGACATCTGGTATAATTAGACGGGAACGCTTGTTGTGATGTGTAAAAACCTATGCCACATGTATGACAGGAGGCGTTTATCCTGCTCACATGTCATCTCCGAACCAAAGGTCGAATGAAGTGAGTCTCCAGCAATCTGTGCCCGTCGTCGTCAGTGTACGCTTATACACTTCTCCCAGTCCGTATGTTGACGCTGTCTACTACCAGCTAACGCTGTCTTCCTTTTGCACGTGTGTCTCTTTATATGGCCGAAGAACTTTAATTACCGAACCTGATCACATGCTTGCTTGCTTGCTTGTGTTCGTTGGCTTGAGCTCCAACGCGAAGTCCTGTATGTCGGATGAAGGCATCCTGTTGTCCAACATCAGTGTGATGTCATACAGGACTTGAGGTTTGCGTGAGTATCCGTTGTCCCATGTCTGGCTTATTGGTGTGCAGACTGGTGGTTCCTCGCCGTACAGGCAGACACTCTCCGACTTCGGAGGAATCGGCGATCCTACTGACTTTAGCCAGGACCCCGAAGGGACCTGTTGCCCAGGACGCTCGACGAGGACGCGTCAATAGGTCTTGGCCAGTATATAACCCGGCCCTGGTGCCTTGGAAACACCGCTGCGTCCCCTGATCACATTATTTAGCAGATTCCGCTGTGAGTGACTTGTGAGGCATAAAATGGCAGATTCCCTGTTTATTTCCCCATCCATATGACTGTGAACTGCGTGTACAGCATTTAGTAATCTTTTAAGTTTGCCAGGTTAACTGTCGTCTGTGGAAACCTATGGTGTTGTTCACTATTTGGCAACACCAAACAAGAACAATTGGCTTGTTTGAGCTCAAATGTTGCGGGAAAATTCTTGGAATATTATGGACGAAAAGGAATAGAACTACTGAAATTCTGCAGGACGTGAACGTCGAGGATATCTGAGTCATAAAGAGTATCACGTCTGAGAAAATTAAAGTACGTTGGCCAGTTTAAACGGCGCAGTGGCTTGGAAATTCAAGCAATGGAAGCCGTGGTTTCTGCAAGAAGAGACAAGGGAAGACCAACAGCAAGACACGGGACATTGCAGACACCTTGCGCATGAGGGTGCATGATACGGGAGACATGGCCATAGATGCACAGATATCTTGCGCATGAGGGTGCATGAAACGGGAGACATGGCCATAGATGCACAGACATCTTGCGCATGAGGGTGCATGAGACGGGAGACATGGCCAGAGATGCACAGGCTTTTCGGTGCGCCTAGATAAGAGCTATTTTGTGCACAGATGATTGGTGATGATGATTATTATGACATTCGTTGTTTTTCAATCCCAGTTCCTGCACGGCTTTCTTGTTTTGCATTCTTCGTCTGATATGATATCCCCGATATGCATCTGTATAACCACATGTGGAAAGCTGAAATGTTACTTTCACTTTGTTCATTCTGCATGTTTCTGCACCATATAAGAATGAAGAATAAATATGACACTTCATCACCCTTCATTAAACTTAGCTAATTGAAGGCGTTTAAAGCTCGTTCATATTGCTGTATGCTGCTTTAACGATTCATATGCTCTGTCTTGTCTCTGATCACACCTACCATCATCTGTTATTTATTGCCTCAGGTAAAAAAAAAAAAAAAATAAAGCTATTGACTTGTACGAGTGTCTTCTATTCACGTTATATTTCTTAATTGCAATGGCACTTTATGTATTGATAATTACAGTTGTTGTCTTCATTGTACTTCAGTCTAAGCTATTCCATTGCGTGTTGCTGCTGTATGTTTTTTTTCCTAACCTAATTTGCCCATTCTTGGAGAATCCTGCTGATGTTTAATCCAACAAAACGGTGTCGTTTGTGTATCTGATGTTGTTTATTGATTTTGCAAAGATATTGAGTGCTAGTGGTTTCTTTGTCTGTTTGAATATATTCTCTTTATAAATATAGTACATGCATGAGAATAATGGACAGCCTGGTCCCACACCTCTCTTTATATCTATAAAAGACGATCTAGACCAGTGGTTCTCAAGCGGTGTTTAATCTCACCCCCAGGGGGTGGGAGGGGGAATTAAGATTATTTCAAGATCGCGTTAATACAAGAACCGATTACTTGATATTGTTTGTCCCTTCATACTGTACGGTTCTGTACGTCTCACCATTCTAAAATTCAATTTATGAAGTAAGTAGACCCACAAATCATGTTTTATGGTTTACACTTAATTCAGGGAAACCTTTTAGTCAAGTAGACATTAACGGACCCTTTGAGAGGAATTTGGGCGTACTGGGTCTATGGCAAGTGTGTTAACGATCCTGTATACTTGTCTTTAATCGCATTGGGTTACGGTTTTGGCCTAGTGTTTTATAGAGACCAATCGCCACTTGATGAATGATGGGGTCATTATCACTTGTGCAGCACATTTCCTGGTTCCAATTCAGGCAGGGTTAATCTACAGCCCAGGTCAATAAAACAACAACAAAATTCGGCCCAATGGTAATTCTAACACATAACGAAACGAGGACAGGCAGATGTGCTAGTTACTGCGCTACACAGCTCGCAGTTCACTATTATACAATGGATTCCTTCACATTGCAACACACCTGGAAATGACGAAGTCGACATATTGGCAAGAGTAGGCCTAAGACTACCGCAGCCTAATGCAGACATAACCTACGAAGAGACCAAGCGATTTATAAGAAGCAACGATAGAAGAGAGGAAGAGAAAGGCCAAAGAGAAGATGAGTTCAGGATGTGGCGGATGATATCCAGATGGGTGTATGACTCTGGACATCTTGCTTATGACCGAGAGGTTTTCCTCAAGGTTGTTCTGGGAGCGAAGTTCCGCAAAGGATATGATTGAAGTGAGTGGCCATCAGAACATGCAGGTCACTAGACAGGTATCTCACCGGCCGCCATTACTTCCGAAGGAATGTCCTGGTTTCCATTTTAGGCTGTGTCGGCCTGGGAGCCCAGGTCAGTTGACAAGATCCACCCGGATTTAAACCCCTGGCCACCGGGCCTGCATGCAGACTTCTGTGGCTTAGGGGTTAGTAAATGCCCTTTCACAGTTCCCAGACACGCCAGATCAAGGGTTCAGTCGCTGGCGATTTGGAAGCAAATGCCTTTGCGTTGGTTACGTTGATATAAGCGTCAACCGTTCAGAAATAAATGGCAGACTGCTGAACGTAAACTTGCCTAGTAAACCACAAATAGCGAATAAATGCTAGCGTATGTTGCAACATCCTGTATAGAATATGCAACTGACTTGACTATTGTATAGAGAGTCATACATCCAACTCTTGTTATATTGAATGAGTCTTTTGTTTCCTGGCAACCATTGGGCACTTGTGATTTGACCCTCACACTTGTCAACACTGTCCCATCCACACTTGTGATTTGACCCTCATTCTTGTCAACATTGTGCCATTCACACTTGTGATTTGACCCTCATTCTTGTCAACATTGTGCCATTCACACTTGTGGAACAATGCAGGAACACTCGCCTCTTAGGTCGCGAATAAGCTCTGATCGCTGGCCACTTGAAAAAGACGTCATGAACTCAACACTTGTAGGTTCCGTTAGCGCTTGAAGGACTAGGAAACAGACGTCTCTTTCACGAGTGTTGACATTCAGTCTATTGTCTTGTACTACAGTGCAATTAAATACTTCGTGTCATTGAAGTGAACTAAGACATACTGACCCGGCGTGATTTAAGTGTGTTATCCAAAGTGTATGAAGGACTGAAAGCTTTCAGAACGACTTTCAAGTTCTTTCCGGAACGTGAACCGAAATCTGAGAAAAGACTCAAGAGGAAGACGGGGAAGAAGAAGAAGCTGGCCATATGGTGAAATCTGTACTTTTGCATTAATTAATTCTATACCAAGCAGGTCACCCTACGTTGACGAGTCCCTCCTTAAATGGCCAATGTTAAAAGTTGGTTGTATGACCTTCACGGGACGTCGCAATAAACCCCTGGATGTATATGACAAGAGCAACACAGTTTTAGTTACTACATCGCCTACCACAGTTGGTGCCCGCGATAGTGCCATGACTAGCATGCTTGGGTGCCGGCTTGTTGGTTAACTGTCAACTGTCATTTACTGCCAATATAGTACCTTGCTGTGTATGGCAGAGGGGCCTTTGAGTCTGAAGAATTCAGGCCGCCTGGCTAGTGCAGTCGCCGCCAACTGTGCAGGTTAGGATTTTCTTTTTGCGTTGTGAGTTCGAATTAGCATCAAGGCGGCTTTTAAAATTAAACTAGTCTCTGGGGTCGACCCAGAACTAAACTCGCTACTAAGGCATTTCTGGAGAAGTGAATGTGGCCCTCTCATAGCAAGTGTCGATAACTGAAGAGGTGGTGGAGGAGGAGGCGTAGCACGAGGGAGAGGAAGAAGAAGAAGAAGAAGAAGAAGAAGAAGAAGAAGAAGAAGAAGAAGAAGAAGAAGAAGAAGAAGAAGAAGAAGAAGAGGAAGAGGAGGAAGAAGCTTATTATTACTCTCAGCAGAAGCGATGTTCCAGTATCGGTCTTGGGCACCCCGCTATTGTCCAGACTTGAAGAGAGGAAGCCAGCTAACAAACGGTCCCCTTGAAGATTATACTTCGGTAGTAGGTCAGGAGCCCGCTCCGTGACGAAGAGGTTAGGACGCGGTTCGTGATCCCGCATACCCGCGTTCGAAATCAAGCTGCGCGCGATTTGGCAGCAGACCGCGTTGCGTTGGTTGTTTATGAAATGGTATGGGTGCCAGTCGTTCAGAAAGCAATAGCAAACTACTGAACGTAAACTTGCCAAGACATCACAACAGCAAACAATTCAAGTGTTGACTGCAACGTCCTGTAAAGGATATGCAGCTAACTTTAACCGAGTAGATCAGGAGACAAGGCTCTACACAAACCAGACTCCCACAGATGCGTGTCATCTTCAGGAGCCCAACGACCTGAACTATTGCAGTAGACGTCAGATTTAAAAACGCCCAGTTTCCCAGAGGCTTCACAACCAACCAACCATCCAAGCAACAAACCAACAAACCAATCAACCAACTAAACAACGAAACAACATCAATATAAACTATTTATGAAGAGTATTCAACCCCTGTTACAATTGTTTGCGTTTCATTTGTTGAGGACATTACCTATTTTTGTGTTATTCCGGTAAATATGTTTGTTTCGAAGTGTCAGTCAGTTTATTACGGTTTTATTTATTTATCTGATGTTTTTTTCCCTTTCTTCTGTAGGTATATGAACACACGAGACATCGCTTTCCCACGCCCGCTGTATCATTAGTATACTCGCATTTCATTACCGCTCGTACCTTTTTTTTTTTTTTCAAGCTGTCTTTTTTATCATTAATATACTCACATTTTCATTACCGCTACTATCCCTCTTTTTCAAGCAGCCCCCCCCCCACCCCCTCAACTCCACCCCTCACCCTCCTCTTCATAATTCCTGCCTTGATTTGACATCATCATTGTTTTCATCCTTAATTATGTCTCCCCCTTCACACTAATGACGTCATTACACATAACTAGCGTAGGCCCGTTTTATGTTCAGGTTATAGTACCAGGTAACTAGATCAGCCTGACCTTATTGATTGATCGATGTGGGGGTTTCATCTCGCTCTTACCTGTTTCCCAGATGCCACTATCCACGTACGAGAATTACTCGCGGCGTTCGTGTTGCCGCTTTAGCAGCAAACAAAGCCACGGTCTGTTCTGGCCAAGAATGTGCACATACACATACATGACGACACTATGGTTTTCTTCAATGACAGACCAGGCATTATGTTGCTATTCAGAATTTAGTTACAGCGAGTAAATACCAGAGCAATCCGATTTTATCGATGCAACTCACGGCATGTGAAGTAAAATGCTGGAGAAAAGATGTCGGTTTCTCTATAAGGGACATGATGTGAAATATGATACTACAGAAAGGTTATGACCATAAACATGGAAGATGTAAATCGATTTTTTGTTTTAAAACCTTGTTACAGAAACGTTCTTGAATATTGTGAACCACAAAGTCGAACAATGTCCTCTCCAGGACATTGTAACCATTACATGTCCTCTCCAGGACGTTGCCATTAACCTCAGGTTGATGTTCTTGGCAGTTTTATGTTTATTAGTACGCGATTGCTGTCCGTATACGTCCAACTTAATGCCGGTGTATGGATTGAACCCTCTACCCCGCCATCAGGGCTTTATCATATCGGTCATGTTGTCATCTAGGCAGGAAATGTACATGCTGTTTGAGTTCTGGCCGTTGCTCCTTTTCATGAAAGAGAATAATTTGCCACGTTAGGTAATTGAAAGAGTAATCTCTTTTATTGTGATAACTACTAGAATACTTTGGAAAGTATACTCTCTGTAATAATTTATATTGCACACTACTTGTATAATACATAAGTAAGTAGAATCATTGCTAGCATAGATTGCCTAAAAATGTATGTTGCATACTACTCGTATAATACTTAACTAAGTAGAATAAACATTGTTATTTATACAATAAAGCGTTTAGTACAATAATCACCGCAATACGTTGTTTATGTAAAATAAAATGCAGGTGTCAGATAAGAGTTAAATATAATAATGTGTTTATTACAACTGGTTGTTGGACAATATGATGTGTTAAGAATATTATTTTGTTTAGTAGAGTAGTTTGTAGGGTAATTTTAACAATAATAATGCGTTTAATTTATTGAATTATTACTGTAATAATGTGTTTAATATTATAATACGTTGTTTAAGATAAAATAGATTATTTTGTTAACTATACTTATTTATTTTAGATCATATTTTGTTTAATAGATTAATTTGATATGTAGAATAATTTGTTTAATAAATTACACCAACGCGTCCGCTAGTAACTTATAAAGGTAAATTGAATAACCTTTGAAAAATAATTCTGTGGTCAGTAAAAGCGCTATATTTGTTTACGTAGAATAATTGCTGGAAAAGTACATAAACCCGGACTACAGTTGCTGGAAGACATGTAGTGCTGACTGCGTCTAAGTACATAATTAGACACACACTAGCAATCAACATTTGCATTTTTGCGTTTATATTACGTGTGTTTTTATTTACACTATTAATTGTTTCTTTAACCCTGTTAATGCCGGTCCTGAAGAAGGTCATTTGGATCGAAACGTCTGATTGATGTTATGGGATAGTTTACTTGCTTTACATTATTATTATTATTATTATTATTATTATTATTATTATTATTATTATTATTATTATTATTATTATTATTAGTATTATTATTGCCGGTCTCTCTGGCCGAGGGGTTACAACAGTTTCTCCGTAATCCCATTTATCACGCAGAGTCTCGTAACGTGCGAGAACTGGGAGCGGTTCGTCCCCCGCTGGTGACTTGCGGGATAACTGAGCCGGCCGCTCAGAAAGCAATGGCAAACTACTGAGCGTAATCTTGCCAAGAAATCAACAGACAGCTGAAAGATGCTGCTGTTGACAGCAATGTCCTGTAAAGGATATGAGAATTTAAAAATAATAATAATAATAATAATAATAATAATAATAATAATAATAATAATAATAATTATTATTATTATTATTATTATTATTTACTTACATTTTTACTTCATTGTTTATTTTATTTTTATTATTTTTTGTTTTTGCGTATCCCTTACAGGTCGCTGCAGTCAACATCGGCATTTTAAAGCTGCTGTTGATGTATTAGGCAAGATTACGCTCAGTAGTTTGCCATTGCTTTCTGAGCGACCGGCTCACATACCCCGTAAGTTACCAAAGCGAGGAGAACCGCTACCGATTCTCGCGCAGGTTACGTTACTAACGAGAATATACGGGATTACGGAGAAAGACGTTAACACCTAGTCCAGGGAGGACGGCTGTTTATTTATAACTATATATTTTCCCATTCTGACCTCTGTCCACTGGACTTGGTTAGCTGTATGGTGTATGCACTCTGCCTGCCTGCCTGCCTGTCTGCCTGCCTGCCCGTCCGTCCGTCCGTCCGTCTGTCTGTCTGTCTATCTGTCTGTCTGTCTGTCTGTCTGTCTGTCTGTCTGTCTGTCTGTCTGTCTGTCTGTCTCTCTCTCTCTCTGGTTCTACATATGCCTATTTGTGTCATTGAACAAGGTCATATCCTGCCACAGTCATAATTTCTCTTACTTGTTCATTACCCCCTATGGTGGACATCAATCCCCTTCAAATTAATAAGCGTGTGAGGGTAAACCCGTAGGCAGCTTCTTTTGTGGCTGACTCAGTCACAGGCTTTTTAATCTGCGCCAGGGATGGACCCTAATATAACTTCTCTTTGAGGTTAGACTGGGTATGGGTGATATTGGAAGGTCAGCACTCAGCCAGTGAGTATGTCTCTGTTTTTATGGCCTCAAATACGCCTCATTTAATATCGCTTGTTGTGAAAATAGAAATGAATAAGTGAACTAATGGAATAACCAGTTGCGGAGAATAGTTTGTGGGATAATATGATTGAGTGGAATAATTGTTTGAAAGGCTTAAGTATAATGCTAACGTAGATTATTTTTGAAAAAGATAAAATGTTATGATAATTTATAATGTAACTCCTGGATTGACATAGTAAATTGTTAATATGTCGTAAACCACTTGAAAGTTCACGAAAAAAAAAAAAAAAGAAGCTAGAAATGCAATGGACAATAGCAAACATTCCACAAACAATATCCAATATTGCACAGACAATACCAAACAGTGTGCAGGCAATATTATACGTTCCATGAACAGTACCATGATTTTCACGGACAGTACTAGAAATTCCAAGGACAATATCAGACACTCCAAGGACAATACCAGAAATGTCAAGGACAATACCAGAAATGTCAAGGACAATACCAGAAATCCCATAGACAATACCAGAAATCCCATAGACAATACCAGAAATCCCATAGACAATACCAGAAATCCCATAGACAATACCAGAAATCCCATAGACAATACCAGAAATCCCATAGACAATACCAGAAATCCCATAGACAATACCAGAAATCCCATAGACAATACCAGAAATCCCATAGACAATACCAGAAATCCCATAGACAATACCAGAAATCCCATAGACAATACCAGAAATCCCATAGACAATACCAGAAATCCCATAGACAATACCAGAAATCCCATAGACAATACCAGAAATCCCATAGACAATACCAGAAATCCCATAGACAATACCAGAAATCCCATAGACAATACCAGAAATCCCATAGACAATACCAGAAATCCCATAGACAATACCAGAAATCCCATAGACAATACCAGAAATCCCATAGACAATACCAGAAATCCCATAGACAATACCAGAAATCCCATAGACAATACCAGAAATCCCATAGACAATACCAGAAATCCCATAGACAATACCAGAAATCCCATAGACAATACCAGAAATCCCATAGACAATACCAGAAATCCCATAGACAATGCCTGAAATCCCATAGACAATGCCTGAAATCAAATTAGATAGCGTATGTAATCCTCGAATTTTCACTAAGGTTAAGTAAGCTTTCTATACGTAGTTATATTGGCGAATAGCATGGCTTTCATGTCGGAAGAAGAAAACAAAGAATTATAGCAAACACTGCAGTTAAAGGAAACATTACTAGTGAGTTCGATCTGTGGAAGAAAATGTGGAGGTGAAGTGTGCAAGAGGAAGACAGTGTTACTTGGGAGAGGGCAGTTTTATAACTGCACTGAAAGACGTCTGCATGAGTACGAGGTGAAGATAAGCGACTCATTACAGTCCATCTTTAGTGACACTTGATGACGATGATGATGATGATGGTGATGATGATGATGATGATGATGATGATGATGATGATGATGATGATGATGATGCTGATGACGATGAAACACATATTCATTCATATTTAAAACTAACTACTGTATCTGTGTTCTTGCTGTCTTTGTTTGTATATTTAGCTTTTTCAAAAGGGCACACAGAGCATACTTTTTCTTTCCATTTAAGAGTAATTTTTTATTTCGCATTCGGTCGGGCTGCAGCGCTTGTTTGCTTTATTAAATTACATTTAACAAATACATTTGATAAGGCCTATACAAAGTTCTCCCTCTACAATAAGGTCAAGCTAAATGCCGAAAGAACCCCAGAATTCAGACTAGTTGTTCCCATTCGTGAACGGCAAAATAAAACATGTCTGCAGTCAGTACAGCCATGGACCCAAGAAGGTTGAGAACCACTGGGCTATAGGGTGTTTTTTAATGGCTGTGGGGTTTTTGAAAATATAGCCGTTCCAAGTTTTTTATTAACCTTTTATGTTGCATAAACTCCACAGAGGGTGAGTATAAAACTTGGAACGGCAATATTTAAAAGAAAAACACTCAGTCATTAACAATACACCCTATATTATATAGTTCTTTTGTTGCCTGCTTTGTATAGTATATAGTTCTTTTGTTGCCTTTTGTTTATATTGTGTAGTTATGTTGTTGCCTTTTGTTTATACTGTGTAGTTCTTTTGTTTATATTATGTAGTTTTTTTCTTGCCTGTTATTTGCAGTATGTAGTTCTTTTGTTACCTTTTGTTAATATTACGTAGTTCTTTTGTTTCCTTTTGTTTATATTATGTAGTTCTTTTGTTTCCTTTTGTTTATATTATTTAGTTCTTTTGTTGCCGGATGTTTATATTATGCAGGTCTGCAAATACACCAAGCCGTATAATGAAGTGTTGGCGACAAGCAATATTATCACTCCTTTAGAATTGTTAACAAATGTTAAGTATTTTGCTGGACACACCTCTGTGTGTGTGTGTGTGTGTGTGTGTGTGTGTGTGTGTGTGCGTGTGCGTATGCGTACGCTCGATTTCTTGTACTTAATCTCGCTCCTAGACATCTACAAGTGGGTTCCTCTATATTTTTCCTGCTTTAAAATCACATTTTTAGATATGCGTACGACAACATAAATCACAGTCAGAAAATTGTCCCTTTAATAGTTAAACAACGTTTAACTTTTGTGGAAATCAATATGGTGGTTTGGAGAAAATTATACCCGCAAAATTATATTGAAATTAAAATTGTGTAAACATTTACTTTATCTGTTTGATATCGACCGCCAACAAGCGGTATGCTGTCTCTACGCTTGACTTGTGCTTAAGTAGATAATTGATTCCACAATTTGTGAACATAAAGTTGAACGCATACTAAATTATATTACCTTTGTGGTTGTTCCGTTTTGGTAATTGCGTTCATTTTTCGTGATTGTAGTTCAGCTGTTATTGGTAAATATGTCTGCTGTAGAGGTGGTTATAGAGTGTGCTGAGACACGTGGCTGTTGGCATTTGAACCTTTCTTTGATTGTAATCATATCTTCTTTGTATGTCCTGGCTTCTTTGTTTTTATGGCATGTCTTCTATGTTTGTAAGTCTTGGCTTCTTTGTTTTTATGTCTCGACTTCTGTGTTAGTATGTCCTGTCTTGTTTGATTGCATATTAAGTCTTCTTTGTTTATATGGCATGTATTTTTTGTTTGTATATCATGTCTTTTGTGTTTGTATGTCATGGATGCTTTATTTGTTCGTCTTTGTCTTACTTTGCCTTGCGTGCATCACCAGTAGTCACCATTATTGCCCGTTGCTCAACGAGTTGCTCTTCGGGCAGTAACCCAGTCCATTCGTCATATTCCTAGTTAGTTGTGGCATCAATCACTAGGGGTTCTAGATCTGTTGGCTACCCTCACTTGATGTATCCGGCCTTTGCGCTGTATGTGAGGGATGGAGGTTGGTGTCCCCATCTCTATGCACACATGGATGGGTATGCAAGACAGCCGAAGTCATCCAATAACATGGCCGTGTGCTTAGTCAGTTACAGACTCAAGATAAGAAACAGACAATCACACGAAGCAATTTAGGAGTCTTGATGAATACTTACATCTAGTGAACGGGGCGTGTTAAACATGATTATTAATCTAAAGATATGAGATATCATTGAGAAATCAACATGTATTGCAGAAGTGCCCATCATATGCAGAAAAGAGAATAGCATGTTTGTCTACAATCGCTCCACTTGAAGACAACCTGTATAGCGATCCCAGCAAGCTAAAGTAGACTGCTGCTTTCTTGTAATATATTTATGTTGACGTGTGAAGGTTTACATTCTACAAGATTTGAACATCGAAGGAAGTCAGGAAAGAACCCATTTTTACAACTTAAGGCCCATTGAACATATGGTGCTCAACTCATATTTTACTATTACCTCTCTGCTCTTGTTGGTGATGTCATCAGTATCATGCCGACCGCTTTTACTTCTCAAGACATGTCCTGGTACCCATTTTAAATATCGAAATCTCTCCGATGAGGATCGAACCCAAGACCACCGCTGGCAGACCAGCCTCTAACCATAACACTATCGCGGCTTCACATTGACGAAAACTGGGTCTAAACAGTATCATATATTTTTTTTTGTATATCCCTTTACAGGACATCTCTGTCAAGACCAGCATGTTAATGTTGTTGTTGACGTCTTTGCAAGTTTATGTTCAGTAGTTTGCTATTGCTTTCTGAAATACCGGCTCCCATACCAATTCGTTAGAACGCAGCACAACGCGGTCTGAGGCCAAATCCAGCGCATATGTGCTTCGAATGCTGGTAAGCGGGATTACGAACCGCGACCATAACACCGTCGCCACGGAGCCCGACGTATCATGTTTGGGAAGCTGGAATACTTTGGTCGTATGAAACGTCACAGTGGCTGTGTCAGTTACGGAAGGCATGGCTAGGGAAGAAGAGGCTGGCATCGACCAGCACGAAGGACACAGCACATGGCAGATACCTTGGGCATGAGATAGCCGACATGGCAAGAGATGGAAAAAAACTTTGGGCGGGCCGTGATGAGAATGACATTTGTGAAAGGGTCTACTACATTTCTGAAGGTGTAAGAAGAAGAAGAAGAAGAAGAAGAAGAAGAAGAAGAAGAAGAAGAAGAAGAAGAAGAAGAAGAAGAAGAAGAAGATAAGAAGAAGATAAGAAGAAGAAGAAGAAGAAGAAGAAGAAGAAGAAGAAGAAGAAGAAGAAGAAGAAGAAGAAGAAGAAGAAGAAGAAGAAGAAGGAGAAGAAGAAACAGCAGCAATAGCATCAGCAGAAGCAGCATGGGCTAACTAGCAGAAAGAGAAGAAATATGCTGATGTTCAAACAGAAGAATAAAAATCAAACAGCGGCAGTATTTGTACTCGGGAATAAATCCCTGCTGGCGTGACAGATATGGCTGCATGTTTTCTTCTAGTTTTTTTTCTTTTTCTTCATGCCAAAACAGGCGACTAGTTATAAAGTCTGTTGTAGAAAAACACAAGTTTAATAGTGAGTGTGCAGTAAAATAAACACAAACAAAGACACACAAACAACAACCTGTGGTTGGTCTGCTTTCTGGAATACAAGTACTCTATGTAGTGGTTTTATTAAACAACACTTTAGATCATTTGTGAGTCAGAAAATTTATTCGACGCTTGAAATCCGAAGTTAGCGATAAAAGCAAGACAGAAGAAACACACCATTTTTTCGAGAAGTTGTATACACAAGGGGAAATTAGATAGGAATTGCCTGGACAAAAGCCTCTCGGTGTTGAAGAGCTAACTTGAAAACCTGTCTGTTTTCGTGTGGCGTTTTTGTGGTGCGGTTGTAAACTGCGTCAGTAGCCAGTCGATGTGAATAATATTAGAAAAGATAATGGACAGAGAGGAATGGAGTGGGGGAAGAGTTGTGTAGTACATGGTAAAGACGAGTGGTTTAAGAAGAGCTCTTCAGTTTCATTTGTCAATCTTCCGGTCTAATTACAGTTATTGCCGCCAGTTAACAATGGCTGCATTTATTTTGCTGTCCCATAGACTTTCTGTGCATGCAAGCATGTTTGTTTTTGTTTATTTTTCTGATGTATACAATAGCATATTTCACATTATTTTAGTACATCCTTCAGTTGTTTTAGCTGATATTTCTAGTCTTTATTCAAAAATGTAATTACGATTATTGTGTAGTTGTTAACTTAATTTTTTTTTTTTTTTAAATACAAAAATAAAAAAAAATAAAAAATAAAACAAACAAACAAACAAACAAGCAAACAAAACAAAAAAAGAATTAATTATAATTTATATGGCCTCTATATCACTTTGCAGTCAACCCCAGCATTTATTGGCGGCTTTTGATTTCACAAGGCAATGTTTGTTCAGGAGTTTACCATTGCATTACGCAAAGATATCTGCTTTCGAATAACCAGTGGCAGATTTTCAGTCCTCGACCCGGTTTGGGACAAAATTATGATTACGCGTCTCATTATCCCCTAATTCATAGCTCTGTTTTGTAAACAGAAAGATCATGGCTCTGGCGTTGACCCTGCCAGCCTCACCATATACTCTATGGACATGTCAACAAGCTCACGGTGACTGCTGTATTTGCTGGTGCGTGAAAGAAGATGATGATGATGTTCTATCTATATGTCTATCTATCTATCTATCTATCTATCTATCTATCTATCTATCTATCTATCTATCTATCTGTCTGTCTGTCTGCCTGTCTGTCTGTCTGTCTGTCTGTCCGTCCGTCCGTCCGTCCGTCCGTCCGTCCGTCCGTCCGTCCGTCCGTCCGTCCGTCCGTCCGTCCGTCCGTCCGTCCGTCCGTCCGTCCGTCCGTCCGTCCGTCCGTCCGTCCGTCCGTCCGTCCGTCCGTCCGTCCGTCCCTCCGTCCGTCCGTCCCTCCGTCCCTCCGTCCCTCCGTCCGTCCGTCCGTCAATCCGTCCGTCCGTCCCTCCGTCCGTCCCTCCGTCCGTCCGTCTCTCCGTCCGTCCGTCTCTCCGTCCGTCCGTCTCTCCGTCCGTCCGTCCGTCCGTCCGTCCGTCCGTCCGTCCGTCCGTCCGCCCGCCCGCCCGTCCGTCTATCAACATACCTGCTTGTTTGTCTACATACCTGCTTGTCTGTCTACATACCTGCTTGTCGGTCTACCTACTCAATAGATGTCTCTTTTTTCGTATGTGCCATAAAACAGTAAACACCTATTCTAATAAAAACCTCCCGGCCCCTCCCCCCTGCTTCCCATCCCATATATGGATGTTCTCCGCGTTCTACCCTCTCTGGCAGTCATTAACTCTCTCCCTGCCTCATTAACCACGCACATCTAGAAAAGTACATAACCACCACGTGTATAGGTAAACAATCGATGGTGACTGAATGGGGAGTGTTGGAATGTCAAGTGCAGGACTCTATTCACGGTACTCCTTTCTAAGACCTGTGACCTTTTCTTAACAGTCCCTGCCATCAAACCCTACCCATCTCCAGGAACAATTCAGCCTTATCCAACTGAGAATTGAAATACCCTATTAGTTTTACCCTGTTAGCATATCACGTGGTCTAGTACATGTGCTGTTTTAGTCTGCCTTGGACGTGGTCTTGTACATGTCCGGGTTTTGTCTGTAAGCTTACCGGCTTCCTCCTTGTTTTAGTCTGTTCGCTTTAGACGTGTCGTGCACATGTGTTGATTTAGTCTACTAACTGCCATACGGTCTCTTACTTGTGCTGTTTTAGTCTATTAGCTGCCATGCGGTCTCTTACTTGTACTTTTTTAGTCTATTAGCTGCCATGCGGTCTCTTATTTGTGCTGTTTTAGTCTATTAGCTGCCATGCGGTCTCTTACTTGTGCTGTTTTAGTCTATTAGCTGCCATGCGGTCTCTTACTTGTACTGTTTTTGTCTATTAGCTGCCATGCAGTCTCTAATTTGTACTGTTTAGTCTATTAGCTGCCATGCGGTCTCTTATTTGTGCTGTTTTAGTCTATTAGCTGCCATGCGGTCTCTTACTTGTGCTGTTTTAGTCTATTAGCTGCCATGCGGTCTCTTACTTGTACTGTTTTTGTCTATTAGCTGACATGCAGTCTCTTATTTGTACTGTTTAGTCTATTAGCTGCCATGCAGTCTCTTATTTGTGCTGTTTTAGTCTATTAGCTGCCATCCGGTCTCTTACTTGTGCTGTTTAGTCTATTAGCTGCCATGCAGTCTCTTATTTGTACTGTTTTAGTCTATTAGCTGCCATGCAGTCTCTTACTTGTACTGTTTTAGTCTATTAGCTGCCATGCGGTCTCTTACTTGTGCTGTTTTAGTTTATTAGCTGCCATGCGGTCTCTTACTTGTGCTGTTTAGTCTATTAGCTGCCATGCGGTCTCTTACTTGTGCTGTTTTTGTCTATTAGCTGCCATGCGGTCTCTTATTTGTGCTGTTTTAGTCTATTAGCTGCCATGCGGTCTCACACTTGTGCTGTTTTAGTCTATTAGCTGCCATGCGGTCTCTTATTTGTACTGTTTTAGTCTATTAGCTGCCATGCGGTCTCTTATTTGTACTGGTTAGTCTATTAGCTGCCATGATGTCTCTTACTTGTACTGTTTTAGTCTATTAGCTGCCATGCGGTCTCTTTTTTGTACTGTTTAGTCTATTAGCTGCCATGATGTCTCTTACTTGTACTGTTTTAGTCTATTAGCTGCCATGCGGTCTCTTATTTGTACTGTTTTAGTCTATTAGCTGCCATGCGGTCTCTTATTTGTACTGGTTAGTCTATTAGCTGCCATGATGTCTCTTACTTGTACTGTTTTAGTCTATTAGCTGCCATGTGGTCTCTTTTTTGTACTGTTTAGTCTATTAGCTGCCATGATGTCTCTTACTTGTACTGTTTTAGTCTATTAGCTGCCATGCGGTCTCTTATTTGTACTGTTTTAGTCTATTAGCTGCCATGCGGTCTCTTATTTGTACTGGTTAGTCTATTAGCTGCCATGATGTCTCTTACTTGTACTGTTGTAGTCTATTAGCTGCCATGCGGTCTCTTACTTGTGCTGTTTTAGTCTATTAGCTGCCATGATGTCTCTTACTTGTGCTGTTTTAGTCTATTAGCTGCCATGATGTCTCTTACTTGTACTGTTTTAGTCTATTAGCTG
Organism: Cepaea hortensis; assembly: GCA_963921405.1. Classification (NCBI taxonomy): domain Eukaryota; kingdom Metazoa; phylum Mollusca; class Gastropoda; order Stylommatophora; family Helicidae; genus Cepaea; species Cepaea hortensis. Next base: position 53,979,753 of record OY992891.1, read on the forward strand.
CCATGCGGTCTCTTACTTGTGCTGTTTTAGTCTATTAGCTGCCATGATGTCTCTTACTTGTGCTGTTTTAGTCTATTAGCTGCCATGCGGTCTTTTATTTGTGCTGTTTTAGTCTATTAGCTGCCATGATGTCTCTTACTTGTGCTGTTTTAGTCTATTAGCTGCCATGCGGTCTCTTATTTGTACTGTTTAGTCTATTAGCTGCCATGCGGTCTCTTATTTGTACTGTTTAGTCTATTAGCTGCCATGCGGTCTCTTATTTGTACTGTTTAGTCTATTAGCTGCCATGCGGTCTCTTATTTGTGCTGTTTTAGTCTATTAGCTGCCATGCGGTCTCTTATTTGTGCTGTTTTAGTCTATTAGCTGCCATGCGGTCTCTTATTTGTACTGTTTTAGTCTATTAGCTGCCATGCATGTCTCCTTCCAAGTTTAGTTTAGTCGACGGATCAACATCGCGGCACACGGGTGTAACCCATAAGTGCTCCGTTATACTCCTAACTCAAGCTTGAGTCAGGAAAATCTCAGCTCAGTGCACGAACTCCGTAGCACCGGCGAGCATCATTAAATATTTTGGGTAGATTTTTAACTTGAAATTTTGCCCGGGTAGCGCCATTAGGCTACACTTTTTCGATTCCCATTTGGCAAGGGATTTTTTTACTTGCGCAACCCAGAGACCAAGGGGAATTTTGTTACTAGAAGTCCACGTGAAAATATCCCGGTCCTAACCGCGGCGTGAACCCGGGACCTCCAGCACTGAAGGCGGATACCATACTTTGTTAGCATACAGGCAGTCTCTACTTGTACGCTTGACAATGTTAATATATTTTAATATTGTAATATATTTTATAGATGGGCTCCTGCGTGTGCTGGTTTAATCTGTGTCCTTATATATTCATGAACTTGTGCTGTTGTCGTTTATTAGCTTACATCTGGTCTTGCACTTGTTTATTGAATGTAGTATTGCGACTCGATGTGCATTACTTGTACATCTTTTCTATAACATAAATTAATGGCATCAACTTTTAACCTCTAAAAATAGTTGGATCGAATCTAGTTGTGGACCATGTTTACATACAACTCGAATTTGTTGCGCTCTGTGCTGATCAAGGAGTTGTTTACTCACCAACCATGGATACATACAACTAAACCTGCGTGTATTTGTTGATTTTGTAGATATTTTCTATCACACGCTGAGGAAATCATTGTTGATTGTATCTCGTTGCTGTCTCCAAGCACAACCGTTAAAATGTATTGGCTTCTGTTTGACCACATACTAAGATATAAGTGGTGGTAGTTATAATGAAGAAACATGTAGCCAACTTACATAGGATGGTCCATATGGACCGGGGTCTGTTGATAAAGACATACTTAAAACCCATCGAGGAAACATTAGCAAAACGCGACGAACACAGAAGGAAAAATATCACCAGTCCTGTTTAGGACTAACTCGAAAGAGAGCAAAGAAAGAAGAGATAATCAAAATCCACAAAACAAATAAAAAATGGACCTCAATTATAACCGATGCTGAAGAAGCAGGTTGAACGAGACGGAATTTACTTTCTTTGTTTCGTAAATACTGAACTGAATATAAGTAACCTAAGCCCAATCCCAGCCTATCCGTACCTGCTGTACTCAGTCATGACCTGGTGACATTCTGACATGCCTCTCCGTCGATATGAAGTTTCAATATCAAGATTACACAACCCGTTTTGTTGTTGTTGTTGTTGTTGTTGTTGTTGTTGTTGTTGTTGTTGGTACTTTAGTATGGAATCGGGAGAAGACTCTGGACACCAACAGCACCTACACGTTAATATACCGAACTTAAGAGTTAAAACTCGGTCTTCGGGAGCAACTCCCAGCCACCAGGAGAGTCGTGTATTGAGACTTACCGACACTCACGCTATATGACGCCGTCTCGACACCCGTACTTTTAACTTGTTTCGCACTGCTCTTCCCGATGATAGCATCTTTCAGACAACTATGACCATAAATGACAGCTGTGGGATTTGTATTTCCCAAAAGGCGACTATAGCACATAATTTCGTCGTCTAGTTTTGTTTTCATTCCTTTCGTCTTACTGACTGTTTTGACGACAGTCTGTCAGACAGGTTTCTGAGAATCGATGTATCTTTGGATGTGTTTCAGTGAAATATGGTTATTACAAGACTTGCAAATAGCACGTGGGCTGCCAAATAAACAGTGTCTGCTGTCAATACTTGCATATCCACTGGGGCTGCTTGTCTTACTTTCTCGTACTTCCATCATCACGCTTGAAGAAAGCATCCTGTCATCTCACAATACAGACACGAGCCGGCCAGTAACAGCTCTACACTGCTGTAGTCTTGGCTGGAATACAGAAAATAGAGTATCAGCGATTACCATCCGGTCAAGAGATCAGTAATGACCAATGTCTCAAGAGGCCAAGAATTGACACTTTAGGATAGCGCGAACTAAGGACGAATGATTACAAAAATTAAGGTGAACTCTATTAGTCGAGCGTTGCGGCGAAGAGTTTACGGGAGCTATATATAATCCTGCATACGGTGTTCGAAACACAGCCACGGGCGACTTGGAAGCATACCGCCTTGCGTTGGTTTTCATAAAATAGGTGAGTTCTGGTCTTTCAGAAAGACTGAATTCTTTCAACTTCTGAACATAAACGTGCTAATAAATCACAGTAAAAAATGCTGGGGTTATCTGTGACGTCCTGTGATGGATATGCAATTTACTTTTGTTTTGGGGATATTAGTCGAGAGATTATTAAGTGACAATGAGTACAGACTCTATCTGTCGAGATTTTACTATAGTACGTTCACACATGTTTGCTCCCGTATAAAAATCCGTAACTCAGTAACCAACTGGGACAATGAGATTTAGCATATAATCTTATCATTATGTACACCCAACAAACATTTTTTTTAAAATCTGGAGATTGTGCAACAGATCTCAATGTTTGCTTATATGAGGTATATGATTCGCGGGTCAGAGATGAAGTGCATATTATTAAATGTATTACATCCTGGCATTTGATAAAGTAAAACATGATGAACCGATTAAAATGTTGGAAGATATTAACATTGATGGGACAGATTTCAGAAAATAAAAAAATATAAATATAAAAATATTTACTGGAACCAAACAGCAGCAATTAAAATGGGAAATAAAGAAGGAAATTATTAACAAATAAAGTTGGGAGTAAGGTAGGGATGTGTTTTGTCATCGGATCTCTTCTCCCTCTATAGCGAAGTAATAATGAGAGAGATCAAAGAAGAGCCAGGAATAATATTTGTAGGTTATAATATAAATAATATACACTATGCAGATGACACAGTATCGAAAGCGGATAATCCAACAATTGTTACAACAATTGTTGGACATTGTAGTAACAGAGAGTGCAAAGAAAGAACTCTCCTTGGATATCAAGAAAACAGTAACAATGGTGATATCAAAGAAACAGGTGACACCCAAATGTGAAATACAGATAGAGGGGAAAACTCTTCACCAAGTGGATAGTTTTAAATATCTAGGGACTACACAAAGGCTTTTGATAAAGTGAGACATGTCAACATGATAAGGATGCTTGAAGATCTACAAATTGATGGAAAAGATCTTAGACTTGTAAAAAACATATATTGGAAACAACAAGCTGCCATAAGAGTTGATAATGAAGTAAGCCAATATCAGCCTATTAAAAGGGGTGTGAGACAGGGATGTGTAATGTCTCCAGATCTGTTTTCCCTGTACAGTGAAAGTATTTTCAGAAATATTGAAGATATGGAAGGAATCAACATTGGGGGACGATGCATCAATAACATTAGATATGCAGATGATACAGTCTTGATTGCAGACAATGAACAGGACCTGCAAAATTTAGTAGATGCGATTGTTACACACAGTGAACAACTAGGGTTAGAATTAAATTGTAAAAAGACACAGATTATGGTCATCACTAGGAAGGACGAAATACCACAATGTAATATACAAGTAAATGGGAATATTCTTCAACAAGTGAGCAGGTACAATTATCTCGGAACAGTAATAACATCTGATGGGAGATGCCTTGAAGAGATTAGAACAAGAATCGCCATGGCAAAAGTAGCCTTTAGCAAGATGAAAAACATATTGACCAATAAAAAGATGTCAATTGAAACGAGAAAAAGAGTGTTGAGACGCTACATTGAACCTGTACTTTTGTATGGATGTGAAGCGTGGACAATGAGCAGTCAGGCTGAGAAACATCTGATGGCTGTAGAGATGTGGTTTCTGAGGAAAATGCAAAGAATACCATGGACAGCCAGAAAGACCAATGAACAAGTCCTTCAAGAAACAAATGAAGATCGTAAATTGATTAGAGAAATTAGACGTAGACAGTCAAAATTTTTTGGGCATGTTATGAGAAGAAATGGATTGGAGAATTTGGTGACAACTGGTAAGATCGAGGGGAACAGACCAAGGGGAAGACCTAGAAGCAAGTACATGGATGGCTTGGCCTTGTGGCATGGTCGAGACAGAAACACGGAGCTGATCCACGACTCTGGTGATCGAGTGAGATGGCAGAATATGACCGCCCTCTCTTACCGGCATGGCACATGATGGATGGATTTATAACATCAGATGGAAGATGCACAACAGAGATCAAGAGCAGAATAGGGCAAGCAAAGGCTGCATTTCAGAAAATGAAGAATATCTTATGCAGCCAGTCACAATCATTGAATGTAAGAAAGAGAGTGCTAAAGAGCTATATAGAACCTGTTTTGCTGTATGGCTGTGAATCTTGGAATATAAATGAACAAATTAGGAAGAGATTGGAAGCAACAGAGATGTCGTTCTTTAGACGAACGTTGCGAATTCCTTGGACTGCCAAAGTAACTAACAATGAATGCCTTAAAGAGGCTAACGAAACTAGAACATTATATACAACAATAAGAAAGAGACAAACAGCTTTTTTTGGTCATGTGATGAGACGAGAGGCGCTGGAGAACATCGTGACAACTGCAAAGATCGAAGGGAAGAGAGGCAGAGGCAGACCACGAGAAATGATGCTGGATGAATTGCGACGGTGGCATGGAGGAATATCAACGGCAGAGTTGATCCAGACAACCAAAGACCGAAATCTGTGGAGAGTCATGAACGCCTACGCCAGTCGGCACAACACTTGATGATGATTAAATCCTCACACGGATTCATCAGTGTTTAATAATGAATATTCTCCGTCTTCGGGAATTTCCTTATGAGAAGCACGCCACATAATGGAAATGGAAGTGTTCAGAGATTGGTACCCAAATTGACGTCCATTACTGTAAAACAAGTTTGCTAGGGTCAGTTCAATACATTTTCGCCAAAAAATTAGAGACACTTCTCCGCTTTCTGTAATTTAAGTTGCCTTTGGGCCAATCAAAGACATATTCCTTGGGTGGAAGTAAATATAAGACTGCAGGAAAAAATTCTCATAAAGATGCAACATATACTTTTCAAACAAATTGAACGTGAATGAGGGAAAACATTTGTGAACGGACTATAAGTAGCAATGCATACAGAAATTAAGCTCAACTCTATGAATCGCGAGATTACGAAGGACTAATGAGTATAGAGTCTTGAGTCGTAAGATTACAAAGATAAACTCTATGAGTTGAGAGATTGCTAATTACCACTACGTTCAGAAATTAAGCTAAACTTTGCGAATCGACAGGTAACTAAAGTCAGCTCAATAGAAAACACGTAAGCTTTAACCAAAATACAATACTGTATCAAAATACAACACTGGATCAAAATACAAGGATCTCTAGCAACTGACCAGCATAGTTATTAAAATGCAACACGAGAGCAGATAACATTATTAGCAAGTAATATTAGAATGTGATGGGTTTCCTTGCCTGAAATCATTAACTTGGGCTTCTGTCAGTTTGAATTTAATTGCAAGAATATGTGCTAGGGTCTCGATTATATACATGTATATGGGTGTCTGTGTTTGTGTGCGTATCCGCGTATGCATGTATGTTTGTGTGCGTATCATCCATACTAATCTTGGGAAATTAATCCTTTCCACTGAATTATCTTGTGCAAGATTTGAGCTTTTCTGATGCACAATTTTCTCGTCTTGTCCGTGATCTCTTGCCTATAACCCAAATCCCCGGAATTCTCCTTGTCACTTCAGATGTCTGCGATATGCCCAGACCTAGATCCCATGTGTCTAACTGTCATATCTGAATGCCCATTGCCTCAGTTTTCCTTTCGGCTATTAAAGCTGACCACACGCTGATATGGCCAAAGACCTTTGACTCATAAATAAACGAAGACATATTTTCATGAAAATAGATAAACAAATATATTACAATTAATTCCATATCTCTGTCGGTTATTTAAAATTATGTCAAAGATGAAAGATGGAGTAATGATATTATACAGTTGAATGGATGTTTATTCGTGTATTTACATAGATATTTGTTAACGTTCTCTAAATCATGAATTTATTCCTAGGTGAATGACAATTTTGGGGGCACAAATTAAGATTGAAATAAGTTTATTTATTTCTGAATGCGACATTGCAGTCTGTTTACAGCACACTGTGTCTTCCCGGAAGTGGCTCTACTGTGAATCTAATGAAGCCAGGGATTCGGGGTCCTAAATGCAAGAAGACCCACATAATTAATCAAAACCAGATGCAAATTCTAAAGTCCCGTGCCGTTCATTCTCATGGGCATTGCCAATATTTTCCTTTGGATCTCTGACCACTAATGCAGTGACAAAAGGAGTTTGTGAATATGCTGTCGGTAAATGTAGAAGAACAAGCTGTCGGTAAATGTAGAAGAACAAAAATTAGATTTTTAAGAGCATGCATCTTTCCCATTGCAACATACACCTGTGAGACCTGGACAGTACTAAACAAGCTGAACAGCACATACATGCTTTTTAATATAAATGTTATAGACGAGTTCTAAAAATATCTTGGATACAGAAAAGAACACATGCATCCATACTTCAAGAGCTGAATATTGAAGAAGGTTGGCTATTAAAGACGATAAAACAAAGAAAATTGATATATTTTGGTCACTTGAAACGTCATGAAAGTTTGGAGAGAAAAATAATGAAGAGGTATATGCCTGGGAAGAGAGGAAGAGGAAGGCCAAAGAGAAGATGGAAGCAGGATGTGGCGGAATATCTCCAGATGGGTGTATCGGACGCGGAACATCTTGCTTGTGATCGAGTTTTCCGGAAGGTTGTTATGGGAGCGAGGTTCTGCAAAGGGACATGCTACTGAATGAATGAAAGAATGAAATGTAGAAGAAAAATATTTGTGTTAGTGAAGATAATTAATGTCAGTTATGTAATAGAAAAACCCATAGTTGTAACCTTTACGAGTATTTGTGAATGGGACAGAATGCCGAGGAACCGCTGGGATAGTTATGCACAAGCTCGCTGATTCCATAGCCTAGTTTACAAATACGTCACATTCTAAAGTTGCCAAACATTATTACTTTATGGGAAGTAACGACTGGTAATATAATGATGGTGATGATGATGATAAAACAATGGTAACACTGTAAACCTCCTGCGCATGTCGTAGAAGGCGAATAATGAGGGTTGGTCTGATACTGGCTGTGCCGCTCTGTGGAAGCAACTAGCCGACAACCAAGCAACTATGACTGGTCAACACAGGGCTTGACATGAATGGCTGTGAGTCTATACTCCACTTGAGGTCTCTCTCTCTCTCTCTCTCTCTCTCTCTCTCTCTCTCTCTCTCTCTCTCTCACTACAAGGTGACTGATATGGTTAATACGGATTTGAAACTATCTTGAAGGGATTTTAATAACAGTTGGCAATGTCCCAGAGATGGTGGTCAAGCAGAGGAAGACAGTTGCTGCCATTCACGACGCCACTATACGTGTAGGTTGTTGGGTTCTTTATTTGGTGACCAAAGACAGCTGCAGCAGTAGAAGAAGAAGAAGAAGAAGAAGAAGAAGAAGAAGAAGAAGAAGAAGAAGAAGAAGAAGAAGAAGAAGAAGAAGAAGAAGAAGAAGAAGAAGAAGAAGAAGAAGAAGAAGAAGAAGAAGAAGAAGAAGAAGAAGAAGAAGAAGAAGAAGCAGAAGCAGAAGCAGAAGAAGGAGAAGAAGAAGAAGAAGAAGAAGAAGAAGAAGAAGAAGAAGAAGAAGAAGAAGAAGAAGAAGAGGAGGAGGAGGAGGAGGAGGAGGAGGAAGGGGAAGAGGAAGAAGATGTTTCTTCTTGTATTGCTTGTTAAGTCTATGCAGCTTCATATTTATATTTACTGCATGTCTGCCCCACCAGCCAACAGTTATTGTATCCAAGTAGAACCCTGTTGCAGTTCATGTAGCATGTTTGTTGTCAAACGCTATCTCTTCCATAAGCCATGTGCGGACAGAAATCATGCATAGATGGCCGTTTGTGTGATTAACTTGTTGATTTCTAAATATACGTGAGATGTGCCGCTGCACCCCGTTCCCCAACCTCTCTCTCTCTCTCTCTCTCTCTCTCTCTCTCTCTCTCTCTCTCTCTCTCTCTCTCTCTCTCTCCCTCTCTCACCTACTCCCTCTCTCTTCCGTTCAATTGTCTCGAGAATTTGAGCTTAAACGCCGAGCATCTCTGCTCATCAATAAATTAATCCACAAATGAGCACAACAGGAACTCGTTTGCAACATTTCTGTTCGAAGCAAATTCAATGCATGGTTTAGTGGGGCGTTTTAGTGTAGCGGTTAGGATGTTGAGCAGGTAATGACAGGAGAAGCAAATTCAATGCATGGTTTAGTTGGGGCGTTTTAGTGTAGCGGTTAGGATGTTGAGCTGGTAATGACAGGAACGCTATCTGACCAGGGCTGGATGCCACCTTGACGTTCGCCAAGTGAGTTAAAGACGGGCCCCTTTATTCATCCATGCACTCGGCCGACAAAATGTAATGGTCCTAATACTTCACTAACCAATGGCATGTCCCTGCTCAGGGACTTAGTCTCGTGACAGTTGCTGCCATTGCAGTGGGTGTCAAGTGTTACCCTTTCGCATATTCTCGGCCCCACTTTGGAAGTGAGATAGCCAGTTCTCTTCTAGTCGCTTTTCTTTCTCAGACAATTCTCAGACAATTCTCAGAACTGTCTGGTAGCCACTTTGATGAGCTTGGTTTGTCGTTCAAAGCTGTGCTGGTCAGGCCAAAATGCTAACCCGTCTGCTGAGGACTGAATGCGGACCACTCTCTGGACAGGCGGGCGTGCGAACCACTCTGCCACCGCGGCTCTATACGTACATGCCCACGTGCGTACATGTGCAAGTGTGTACAAACACGAGTATGCGCAAGAGAGCACATGTGTCATGAATAATGCAAAGATTTAATTTCTTCTTGCAACTACTCAGGATTGATTCCCCTAGGCGAGTAACATGGCATGGGGGACATGATACGGGAACGAAACAGATTTGAGATGCTGTTTAAAATGTTAAATACCGTCTACTTTATCTACATATCTGTCGTTTTGCAATGTGAACTCTTCAATGATGAGATTCTCTCCGTGTCCAAGTGGGTAAGCCGCTTGCCTCTCGATTCCACGGTTGTCGGTTCGTTTCTGCATTCTTTCAGTCGGTTCACGTGTGCAATTTTCCCGGAGACTCGGAGTAGGGGATGGGAGGGTGGGTTGGGAGGTGTAGAGACAGAAGGGGTAGTTGTTGGAGCTACGGAGTCAGTGGTCTGTGAGAGGCTTTTTGCAGGCCGCTCTGTGGACAGGGAACCAGCGATATGGGGTACAATCTGGTGCTGTGAGGTCGACCCTCTCGCCTGTAAACCTCCTTTAAATTGCTGATGACGAGACCAAGGGGATGATTGAATGATGAAGGGATCAAGGGGAGAACTGGCTGATGAGGATATCAAGGGGACAATTGGCTGATGAGGAGATCAAGGGGACAAGTGGCTGATGAGGAGATCAATGGGACAGTTGGCTGATGAGGAGATCAAGGGGACAGATGGCTGATGAGGAGATCAAGGGGACAGATGGCTGATGAGGAGATCAAGGGGACAGATTGCTGATGAGGAGATCAAGGGGACAATTGACTGATGAAGGGATCAATGAAACAATTGACTGACGAGGAGATAAAGAGGACAATTGGCCGATGAAGGGATCAAGGGGACAATTGACTGACGAGGAGATCAAGGGGACAGTTGGCTGATGAGGAGATCAAGGGGACAATTGACTGATGATGAGATCAAGGGGACAATTGGATGATGAAGGGATCAAGGGGAAAATTGACTGATGAGGAGATCAAGGGGACAAGTGGCTGATGAGGAGAACTGACGAGGGGATAAAGGGGACAATTGGCTGATGAGGGGATCGAGGGGACAATTGGCTGATGGGGAGATCAAGGGGACAATTGGCTGATGAGATAAAGGGGACAATTGGCTTATGAGGAGATAAAGGTGACGATTGGTTGATGAGATCAAGGGGGCAATTGGCTAATTAGGAGATAAAGGGGACAACTGACTGACTGTCTGTCTGCCTGCCTGCCTGCCTGCCTGCCTGTCTGTCTGTCTGTCTGTCTGTCTGTCTGTCTGTCTGTCTGTCTGTTCCCTATCCTTCGATCGATCTATCTATCTATCTTACGATTAAGTCCGAATGAATGCTGGTGTAGGGTATCTTCTTCTTCTTCTGCGTTCATCCGTAGTTTTTTTTTTTTTTCTTTTTCGGGCGTTATTGCGTTGTGCCTGTTTACAGCAGAGCTTCATTCTTGCACCGTTAGGCCGACACATCCGACTTCTGCGGGCATTTGTTGACCGGGTTAACCTTCCTGGGGAGTAGAGTATGAACCGCCTGCGTCGACATCAGTGAACCGGAAGTGTTTAAAAGCCAGCGCTCTGATCCTTTCTACCACGTCGTTTGGCGGAGGTTGTGATCAGTCCCAGGGTGCAGGACTTGACAGTGTTAGGTTCAGTAGTTTGCCATTGAATTCTGAACGAGAAATCAACGTTAACGTCCAATTTAATGCCTGTGTATGGATTGAACCCTAGACCCCGCCATCGGTGCTTTCGAACCTCACCAAAACACCCCTACACACCTAAAATCACTCACATACACTCAATCACACACACAATCACGCAAGCACAATCACACGCACACAATCATACACACACGCACGCACACACACACATACACACACACGCACACCATTCATGCTCTCATCACACCCTCTGTGTTTCGTGACCTCGCTAACACAAAGTATTTACTGACAATTGCCCGATTCTGGTACCGCTGCACACTGCCATTACAGGGGGGGGGGGTGGCTGTGTGCGCTGTATATGGTAGCTCTCACCCCTTCCCTTTCCGGCCCGTGCCTCTGTGCCTCCACACAACCACACATACACACCCACTCACACACCGCACACACTCACCCGCCACGATGCACCAGTGCAGCAACACTGGTACTAAAAATACACAAAGTAGAAAGAAAGAACAGAACAACAGCTCAAACTGCCTGGGACAAAGAAATGAGGGGGGATATGGGACATAATTTAGGTGCAGACTGCAGGATTAAGGGCACATAATTCAGATGCAGACATGACTTGCAGTCAGTGACACCACTATTAAGGTGCAGGAGCCTCGACTGCACTCCAGTAAACGCTGGCCAAACCCCTAGCCTTTTCTTGGTCCCGGCAGATGGTGGCTTGTTAGTTGGCCGTTTGAGATGTAAGTTGAATGAGAGGCGGGATGAGGGGTACATGAGGGATTACCGGAATCAGTAAAAGATATGGTTGAAAAGACCAGCTTCAGGGGAGGGGTAGCTATAGAGTAACCGTGGAGTTGGAATATCGGGTGTTGTGTAGTACCAGCATGATCCTAGCATGGGCGCATGTCGGCTTGGTAGTTGATACACAGATGGTTGGAGAGATACTTGGTCGCCCGGGACTGTCGACAGTACCTACAGAAGGGAAGATGGAGGAGAAGAGTAGGAAGAATAAGAAGACATGCAGTATTTGGCCATGCCACTCGTCGACTCCGGATTTATGTCAAGCCAGCGGGGTAATGGGTTCATTCCAAACACTAGTCAGTTGAACGTAAACTTTGGTTTGTTGTTCAGAAAGCAGTGGCAATCTACTAAACTTAAAATTGCATAGAAAATTAACACGGTGTTGATCACAACGCAATAAAAAAAAAAAAAAAAAAAAATAACTAACAAAGCTCATACACACCATTTGCCAGGTTCTGAAAAAGAAGGTAGTTTGCCATTGTTATATATATGCGTATTTCCATGGAGGACAGAAACAGTAACACAGATATCTGGATAGAAGCTAACTCACAAAGAGAAGTGATTACTAGCATCAGATCAGATGAAGACAGTCCACTTTCTTTGGGCGTGTCATGAGAAGGGAAACTGCTGAAGCATGTCGTCACAACAGGACAGTTTGAGGGGAGTGGGAGGCAGAGGGAGAGAGAGAGAGAGAGAGAGAGAGAGAGAGAGAGAGAGAGAGAGAGAGAGAGAGAGAGAGAGAGGGGGACAGTGAGGGCAGAGAAAAGGGAGAAACGGGCTCATGAAGAGGGGAGAGAGAGAAAGGGATCCTGCACCAAGCATAAGACACACACACACACACACACAAACACACACACACATACACACACACATACAATCACACATACTCAACACTTTCATTCACAGACACACGTATGTTGATCATGTGGCTGAATGTCCAAGTTTCACACATGTATGTTGCCACATGAGAAACGCACACAATTGATATTCTAGCTGTTGTCGGTCTAGGCAACAATAGAAGTAGGAAAACGACGTCAAAAGATGGACACAATCTCTCTCTCTCTCTCTCTCTCTCTCTCTCTTTCTCTCTCTCTCTCTCTCTCTCTCTCTCTCTCTCTGGGTGTCTGTCACTCTCTCCCATCTCTCTCCCTTCTCTCACCCTCACTCTCTCTATATTCCCCCATCTCTCCCTTCTCTCTAATCTCTCTTCCTTCTCTCTCTCCTTCTCTCTCCCTCTTTCACCGTCTCTCCCATTTCTCTGTGACTTGTTATATATAATTATAGTGTGTTCATTAACTGTTTGTATGTTTTTATTAACCTTGAGTCATCAAATATTTTGAAAATTAAACCAGAACAAACTACAACTAAAAGTGGCAACAGAGATGGGCCACAGATTGTGACTCCCCGTCACCAACTCTCTAAAATACCAGCCATCCATCTGACACCCCGTCCTGTAAGAGTTAAGTGTCAACCTATTGCAGCCGTAATATAATAACCAATGCCAGACAAGGACAGTCCAGAAACACACAGGCGTAAAATCACATCATGTGAAATTAGATGCACAAGAAACGCAGCTGGAAAAACAAAAAGAGATAGAGACAAATGAGAATTCGAGAACAAGTGAAGGGATAACACCGACTGCCAGCTGTATAGAGCAGAAAACAATTAAATGTTTGAGAATTCGAGAACAAGTGAAGTGATAACACCGACTGCCAGCTGTATAGAGCAGAAAACAATTAAATGTTTGAGAATTCGAGAACAAGTGAAGGGATAACACCGACTGCCAGCTGTATAGAGCAGAAAACAATTAAATGTTTGAGAATTCGAGAACAAGTAAGGGATAACACCGACTGCCAGCTGTATAGAGCAGAAAACAATTAAATGTTTCGGACATTTAGCTAGCTTGGGACAAGATCATTCAGCGGCTAGAGCGTTCCATGTGTCAACATCGGTATTCAAGGCAAGAGGATGACACAGGAAAAGATGGCAAGATGAAGTGAAAGAGATATTAAAGAAAACAAATGCGATATTAGCACAAGCAATAAAAAACGAAAAACAAACAAATCTATAATTACATCTACCTCCTCTTCACGGCAAAAGTAGTAGCACGAAAGAGGTAGACAGCCATAATAATTAATATTATATATTTCAGACATATAATTTTTGATAACGTATATCTGCCCTTCTGGACTCATTAACTGCCAGATTAGACACTATTTACAGCAGATTTTAACATTGGACACTCTTCTTACAGGGGTGTCATTATAACATCAGCTGCAAAGTGTTCAACATATATTACAATGATTATATTTGAAACTTTTGGGTGAGTTGTGGGTGATTTTGTCAAAAATGCAAATGCATTTACATATCAATTATTACCCATACTAAAATATCCAGATATACCCATGTCCGCAAAACGACATATAGTAAATATCATATTCACACCAACCCTACGCTACCAATCTCAAACTTGGACACTATCCAAAACACACTCGCAAAATCAACACCTGTGAGATGAGATGCCTGATGAAAGCTGCCAACTTAATAATCCGAGACTGAGTAAGAAATATTGTTTTCAGACAGACAGTGGGATCAGCACCTTGTGCGACATTTATTGAAAGGCAGAAGATCAAGTGGTTTGGCGATTTTATTAGAATGCAATACCATCACCTACCATCACTGGCTCTACATCAAAGATCATCTACGACAAGAGCAAAAAGACGCTCGTGAAGAAAATGGATTGACATCATCAGACATTGTACAATCACACGGAATGACACTATCCAGTGCTACACATCGGGCGCTGGAGCGACAATTATTCCTCCCCACGACACTTGACGGCACAAGTGGAAGCTGATGATGATGATGATGATGATGATGATGATGATGATGATGATGATGATGATGATGATGATGATGGTGGTGGTGGTGGTGGTGGTGGTGGCTGATTTTACAGCCACTTAAAACAACATACATGGAGAGTTATATGGCCAAGATAAAATAGAAGGAAACATACATATATTATGTTACAATCATGTGGAGACACACACACACACACGGTCGAGTGTTGTATGGCCAAGATAAAATAGAAGGAAACATAAAAATATGTTACAATCACGTGGATCTCACATAAACACACACACACACGCACGCACGCACGCACACACACACACACGCACGCACGCGCGCACACAAACACACACATGCACACAAAGTCGAGGGATATTTAAAGTGCTAGTTATAATTTATAAGCCGCCACTTTGGCGAAGGGGTTAACTCGTTCGAAACACAGCTGCGGCGATTTGGAAGCAGACTGCCTTGCATTGGTTTTCATAAATGGTATGAGTGCCTGTCGTTCAGTAAGCAATGTCAAACTACGGAACATCAATTTGGCAAGAAAACACAAAAGTCCCCTCCCCCCCCCCCCCCCCCCACCAACCCCCGAAAAAAAATGATGGCGTTGACTGCGACGTCGTGTTAACAATATACAACTAACGTTATTTTTTCGTATTAGTGCTGGTTATAATTGTATTAGTGGTGATTATAATTATATTAGTTATGGTTATAATTGTATTAGTGGTGGTTATAATAATATTAGTGGTGGTTATAATTATATTAGTGGTGGTTATAATTGTATTAGTGGTGGTTATAATTGTATTAGTGGTGGTTATAATTGTATTAGTAGTGGTTATAATTATATTAGCGGTGGTTATAATTGTATTAGTGGTGGTTATAATTGTATTAGTATTGGTTATAATTATATTAGTGGTGACTATAATTGTATTTGTGGTGGTTATAATTGTATTAGTAGTGGTTATAATTATATTAGTTATGGTTATAATTGTATTAGTGGTGGTTATAATTATATTAGTGGTGGTTATAATTGTATTAGTGGTGGTTATATTTGTATTAGTAGTGGTTATAATTATATTACTGGTGGTTATAATTGTATTAGTAGTGGTTATAATTATATTAGTGGTGGTTATAATTGAATTAGTGGTGATTATAATTGTATTAGTGGTGGTTATAATTATATTAGTTATGGTTATAATTGTATTAGTGGTGGTTATAATTGTATTAGTGGTGGTTATAATTATATTAGTGGTGGTTATAATTATATTAGTGTGCCTACAATTGTATTAGTGGTGGTTATAATTGTATTAGTGGTGGTTATGATTGTATTAGTGGTGGTTATAATTATATTAGTGGTGGTTATAATTGAATTAGTGGTGGTTATAATTGTATTAATGGTGGGTACGATTATATTAGTGGTGGTTATAATTATATAAGTGGTGGTTATAATTGTATTAGTGGTGGTAATAATTATATAAGTGGTGGTTATAATTATATTAATGGTGGTTATAATTATATTAATGGTGGTTATAATTATTTTAGTGGTGGTTATAATTATATTAGTAGTGGTTATAATTATATAAGTGGTGGTTATAATTATATAAGTGATGGTTATAATTATATTAATGGTGTTCATAATTATATTAATGGTGGTTATAATTATATTAACGGTGGTTATAATTATATTAGTGGTGGTTATAATTATATTAGTGGTGGTTATAATTATATAAGTGGTGGTTATGATTGTATTAGTGGTGGTTATAATTATATGCCGGTCTCTCTGGCTGTGGGGTTATAACACTTTCTCTCTGTAATCCCGTTTATCACGCAGAGTCTCGCAGCGGAGCGAGAACTGAGGTGGTTCGACCCCCGCTCGTGACTTGCGGATACTGAGCCGGCCGCTCAGAAAGCAATGGCAAACTACTGAGCGTAATCTTGCCAAGAGATCAACAGACAGCTGAAAGATGCTGCTGTTGACAGCTAAGTCCTGTAAAAGGATACGCAAAACATTTATAATTATATAAGTGGTGGTTATAATTATAATAATGGTGGTTATAATTATATTAGTGCTGGTTATAATTATATTAGTGGTTGTTATAATTGTATTAGTGGTGGTTATAATTATATTAGTGGTGGTTATAATTGTGTTAATTATGGTTATATTTATATTAGTGGTGGTTATAATTGTATTAATGGTGGTTATAATTATGACACAGTGGTCAGACCCTCACCTACCGGCCCGATAGTCCTGGGTTGGAATCCGCATCCCGACATATTTTAATGTTGGCCTGGACTCTCAAGGAGACCCAAACTAACACGGGAACCAGGACATTTCCTGGCAAATTAAAGCTAGCGACTGGCACTGACCACATCTCCCCTGGGCTGCCAGCTGGTCTATAGAAGGGCTCTAGCACCATATACCTAATACCCTTCAAGGCTTGTGAAAGAAACCTTTAGCTTTATCTGTACCTAACCAATGATCGACTGTCGGAGCAGTGGCAGAGCAACCTTCTGCACATGATATTAGGCCATCTACCCGTCCCCTCAGCAGACCGCTTTGCGTTGATTTTGATGATATGAGACGTCGACGGTTCAGAAGAATATAGGAAACTACTTATATATAATTGTCTAGTAAATCACAAACATTCAATAAATGCCGAGGTTGATTGTAACGTTCTGTAAAGGACATGCAAATAACTGTTAAACCCTGCCCCTTCCAACTGCCCGCCAAATAATGTGTAATGTGGGTCTTAGTTCAACACACCAAGTGTGTGTGTGTTTGAATATGCGCGCGCGCGTGTGTGTGACCTGTGCCAAATATACACAACAATAAAGCCTCATTTCCACATACACCACAGAGTAGAAGAGTACCGGAAAGTAGCCAACTGCAGCTGCATAATAACACGCCAACAACAACAAACCTACCAACCCTACCCCCATCCCACCCACCCCACCCCCATCTTCGCAGAGTCTTGATAGTGTCCTTACATATCTCCTTACCCTTACTTGCGCAAACACACCCTCACAAGGTAGTAGTACTTGCATATCGACGCAGTTGTCGGCAACCAGCCCTCTGCCTATATCTCAAGTATGTTTGTATGAATGTGTGCATATATATATATATATATATATATATATATATATATATATATATATATATATATATGCAGTCGGTTATGTGTGGTGTGCAGTAAGTACTGTGACCTGTTAGATACGCAAGGTGTGAACCGGTAATAGGTAATAGCCTAGGGTAATAAAAACTAGTATGTGTTAAGAAAGAACGGTAATGGGGAACGGTCGAATGACCTACTAACCTATTATCAATACCAGAGATAGTATCTTGTAACAAAAGAGTAGGTTAGGTGCTCTTTCTGTAGTTTTCTTGAGCTGAGCAGGTGTCGTCGACGAGTCTGCGGCGTAATTTGGATAAACGACGTGTAGTACTTTGTTCGGGAGGCTGTTGGTGGCTGGGAACTTGGTGGGGAGGGGGAGGGCACTCGGGGGGATGTTGGGGAATATATTATTGATGTACTCTATAATGTTAACTTGAAGACGTGTTGATGGTCTTCGGGGCTGAATTGGAGGGTTAAGTCATCTCACAGTTAACTTCAGTGTGCTGCCTCTGTCTTTCTGTCTGTCACCTACTTCTTTCTTCATCTCCCTCGCTTCCATTCTGTCTGTTTTCGCTTCTGACATTCTCCGATTTCTCTCTCTCTCTCTCTCTCTCTCTTCTTCTTCTTCTTCTTCTTCTTCTTCTTCTTCTTCTTCTTCTTCTTCTTCTTCTTCTTCTTCTTCTTCTTCTTCTTCTTCTTCTTCTTCTATCGCTCTGAATGTGCCACTTACTCACTCTCTCCCTCCACCTGTCTGTCTCACTCTCCACCTTTCTGCCTCTCTCCCCACTTTTATGTATCTCTCCCTCTCTATATGTCTTCCGTTATCTCTCTCTCTCTCTCTCTCTCTCTCTCTCTCTCTCTCTCTCTCTCTCACTCTGTGTGTGTATGTGTGTTTGCCTTTCTTCCTATATCTTTGTCCCTCTCTGTCTTCTTTCATATCTCTCTCTCTGTCTCTATTTCTGCCTCATTTTCACACACTCTCTCTCTCTCCCCTCTCTCTCTCTCTCTCTCTCTCTCTCTCTGTCTCTGTCTCCCACCTTGTCTGTCTGTCTCCCACGTCTCTGACACTCCCCCTCTCTGTCTCTCTCCTTGTCATGCCTTCTCTCTATTCGTCTCATTCTCTTCGTCTCACACCTTCTGTTGTTCTGCTCTTGTTATAGACCAACCTCCAATCAAAGAGCACTTTGGTCAGTATCACGCCGGCCGCGTTTACTTCCCAGGAACTATCCATGGTGCCCAGGTCAATTTTGGAAATAAAAAAATAATTGCTAGCCTATGAGGAGATTCGACCACCGAACCGGCAGGCAAGGATGCTAGTTGATATTACGAATGAATTGTTTGGACTGGTCACGACTTCGTTCTGGCATCAGGTTCTGGTGTCCGATCTGTTTCCCGAATTATAACTTGCTCCTACCTGTCTGCACTCAGATAAATCACCTGCCTTGTGCTCACAGTTTATACTTGCTTCAATACGCCATCTATAGGTTCGTTATTTGGAACAACAAAACCAGCTCTGGTAATACAGGTTGATAAGGAAGGCAGAGTTGTATGACATGATGGACACTTCTGTATGATGTGAGGGACACATGTGTATGTTATGATGGACACTTCCGTATGATGTGAGGGACACATTTGTATGTTATGAAGGACACGCTTGCATGAGATAAATTGTATGGCACGATGGACTGTTCTGTAGAATAACTACTAGGCCTGATTCTTTAGGGGTATCGTCTAGAATAACTGTCATTAAACTGTCATTTACTGCCTATTGTACCTTGCGGTGTAGGACAGGGGGTCTTAAACCTGGCGAATTAAGGCCGCCTGTCTAGTGCAGGCGCGGCGAACTGTGCAGGTTAAAGTTTTTTTGTTTTTTTGCCTTGGATGGAAAAAATCTCCACATCTTACCGAGGATTCGAACCCAGTTCTTCCGAAAGAGAGCCCGGCATTCTAGCCACTCGGCCTAAAAAAAAAAGCCAGAGTAACTGGTTTGTCGGGAATCAATACCCAGTTGATGTGGCATATCGTTTATTCCGGGATTGATTAATTCCCCCAAAGTGAGCACCTTGGAACTTTTAGGATAGTAGAGAGGCGATGAGGAACAGAAATGGTAATCTCAGATCATAATACCAAGGTGTCACATCACTACAACAGAAACCGCATGATTACTTTAACCTTGGAGTAATTGAAGTCACAATACCAGCTCGCATGATAAAATATAGGCAGCAGTCGATATTGCATACATGCCATATTCTGGCTCTCGTTATCCCTGCTTGTTCATATTCCCATGCTCCTCCATTAAAGTTGTGCATTAATAAGTGATCTGCAATTACTTTCTGCTTTCCTGTCCTTCCAACCTCACTTCCTACGACTTGTGTCAATCACAAGCGACTCCCTACCTCTTTCTGATGCAGCTCGGTCTCTTAGCATATCGTATCCCGGCTGTATGGAGTCGCGTAACCCCTCATTGATTACCTGTATTCTTTAAGTGAACTCTCCTGCAGAGATCTTGACTTCAAATGTCTGTTGTCGTAATGAACACATCAGACTGCATGTTAGTTTGTGTGGTGTTTTTTTCTTCTTGTCGAATTCGTTGTCTTAATTCGTGCGCATATGACTGTCTCTCACTCCCTCTCTTTCTCTCTCACTCTCTCTCTCGCTCTCTCTCTCTTTCTCTGTCTCTCTGTCTCTCTGTCTCTGTCTGTCTGTCTCTCTCTCTCTCTCTCTCTCTCTCTCTCTCTCTCTCTCTCTCTCTCTCTCCCTCTCCCTCTCTCTTTGTCCCACTTCCTCATTCATTTTCCTCTCTGTTCCTTTTTCTCTCATTTATTTTTCTTTCTGTCCGTCTCTCATTTATTTCTCTCTGTCCCCTTCTTTCATTTTTTTCCCTCTTTGTCCCCCCACTGTGTCCTTCCCTGTGTCCCTCTCTCTGTCCCTCTGTCCCATTCATCTCTCTCATTAATCTCTCTCTCCCTCTCTCTCTCTCTCTCTCTCTCCCTCTCCTCTCTCTCCCTCTCCTCTCTCTCCCTCTCTCTCTCGCTCTCTCTCTTTCTCTCTCTCTGTCTCTCTCTGTCTCTCTCTCTCTCTCTCTCTCTCTGTCCCATTTTCTCATTCATTTTCCTCTCTGTTCCTTTTTCTCTCATTTATTTTTCTTTCTGTCCGTCTCTCATTTATTTCTCTCTGTCTCCTTCTTTCATTCTTTTCCCTCTTTGTCCCCCCCCCCCCCCACTGTGTCCCTCCCTGTGTCCTTCTTTCTGTCCCTCTGTCTCATTCATCTCTCTCATTAATCTCTCCTCCCTCCCTCTCCTCTCTCTCTCTCTCTTCCTCCCTCTCCTCTCTCTCTCTCTCTCTTCCTCATTCATTTTCCTCTCTGTTCCTTTTTCTCTCATTTATTCCCTTTCTGTCCCTCTCTCATTTATTTCTCTCTGTCCCCTTCTTTCATTCCTTTCCCTCTTTGTCCCCCTCTGTGCCCCTTTCTGTGTCCCTCTCTCTGTCCCTCTGTCCCATTCATCTCTCTCATTAATCTCTCTCTCCCTCCCTCTCCTCTCTCTCTCCCTCCCTCTCCTCTCTCTCTCTTCCTCCCTCTCCTCTCTCTCTCCCTCTCCTCTCTCTCTCTCTCTTCCTCATTCATTTTCCTCTCTGTTCCTTTTTCTCTCATTTATTCCCTTTCTGTCCCTCTCTCATTTATTTCTCTCTGTCCCCTTCTTTCATTCCTTTCCCTCTTTGTCCCCCTCTGTGCCCCTTTCTGTGTCCCTCTCTCTGTCCCTCTGTCCCATTCATCTCTCTCATTAATCTCTCTCTCCCTCCCTCTCCTCCACCCCCCCCCCCCCTCTCTCTCTCTCCCTCCCTCCCTCCCTCTCTCTCTCTCTCTCTCTCTCCCTCCCTCCCTCTCTCTCTCTCTCTCTCTCTCTCTCTCTCTCTCTCTCTACTTATAACATTCTAGATTCATGTACACCCAAAGACAAACAAGTCCATGCAACATTTTGAAGCTAGCAGACCTGCAATTATTCGCATGTAAAACTTACAAGTTCTGTTAGGACTCCCTGAGTGTATATATGCGCGTGTGAGTTCGTCTTGGGGTGTGACACAATCTGACCCAACGTGCGCGCGCACATCCAGTGTAAATGTTGCATATTTACATATGCAGTACACCTTCGATTAACCGTCACCGTCGCGACCATGTCTGCGACGGATAAATGAATAGACGGATAACATAAATCTCTTAATACATATGTACAGTAACGTGATTTCACTGCGGGTTGGGACAAAAATGAAAGCAAAATCCTTTAAAAGTGAATAACATATACATTTTGTATTTAATTTTACAATAACGATCAATATAAACTTTAAAATAAGAGAAGTAATTTACAGAAATGTAATGTAATACTAAAATCCCCTACGCTACTTTCAAACAATCTATCGTCTCTGTCTCCGTGTTTGTGAGGTTCGAACGCGATGATGTTCCGCATCTTATGCAGAAGTAAGATCTGTGTTGAATTTACCTACTCTTGTATTTCAAACCAGTCGATGCACTTTGATAACATCGTTTCTACTTCTGAGTGACTTGTTGTAGGTTTTTGGTTAAGAATTTATCCTTCATCGTCATCAATTTCGTCTTCTTCAATGTTAGTCACACTAGAAACAATTTCATCGGCATTCAAAATTTCAAAGCCTCCATCCATTTTGTCACAGTCCAACCAATCTATGACTTATTCTGGCGTAATGTTTTCACTGTTCAGTCCTACATTGTTGCACAGTTGCACAATTTCGTCAACACTAACAGTTTCAGTTCCTTCAGTTCCGTCAATAGGTTCAGGCAAGAGTTTATTCCACCCATTCTTTAGGTTAGACACTAAGGTCAGCCCAGGCAGTGTTCACATTGAAAATAGCGTCCTTTTGTTGATACTCATGCATTTTTAAAGAAAGACGATGACGGATAAAAGAAACTGACGGTTAATCGAGTGACGGTTAATCAAAGTTTTACTGTATCAATAGTTAAAGCGACACTAGCGCTTGTATACACTCTGTGTGGCACGCTTGCGTATGTGCGTGTGTATGTATGTATGCATGTGCGTGCAGATATAGACATGCGTGCGAGTATGTCTGCGCGCGCAAGTGTGTGCATACAATTAAATGTCTAAATTAGAAATGAACATGCCACATTTGATGACACGTGTTTATCTTGATTATAAACACTGATGTGTTTTTTATTTTAAACACGGTCTCTATCAATGCTTGGCTGCATTGTTTCTGCAGCACCCCCCCCCCCTCCCCTAGTCTCTCGCCAAGATGAAACAGTATCACATCCTCTTTGCACTGTCCGTCTCTCGCCAAGACGGCAGTTTTGCATTCTCTTTGAACTCCCCGACTCTCGCCAAGATGACACAGTTTCACATCATCTTTGCACTCTCTGTCTGTCGCCAAGATGGCACATTTTTACATCATCTTTGCACTCTCTGGCTGTCGCGAATGTGGGACATGTTCACATCATCTTTGCACTCTCTGGCTGTCGCCAAGTTGGCACAGTTTCATATCAGTTTTGCAGTCTCTGTCTGTCGCCACGTTGGCACATTTTCACATCATCTTTGCACTCTCTGGCTGTCGCCAAGTTGGCACATTTTCACATCATCTTTGCACTCTCTGTCTGTCGCCAAGTTGGCACAGTTTCATATCAGTTTTGCAGTCTCTGTCTGTCGCCACGTTGGCACATTTTCACATCATGAGTTTGTGGGTGGGGGTATGTGTGTGGGGGTATGTGTGTGTGTGTGTGGGTGGGAGAATTGTGTGTGGCTAGGTGGGTGGGTGGAGAGATGTGTTGGTGGGTGGGGGAATATGCGTGTGGATGAGGGATGTTTCTGGGTGGAAATGTGAGTGGGTCGGTGGGGGTGTCAGTGTGGGCGAAGGATGTGTGTGAGTGAGTATTAGTTGGTGGGGGGGGGGGGGTGTGGATGTGTGGGTGGGGGTGTGTGGATGGGTGTGTGGAGATGTGTGTAGGGGGTGTTGGGGATGTGTGTATGGGTTGGGGGATGGGTGTGGCTGATGTGTATTTGGATGGAAGAGGTCTGTGGGTTGGGGATGTGTGTGTGTGGGTTGGTGTTTGTGTGTGGGTGAGGGAATGTGTGGATAGGGAGTGGATGTGTGGATTGTGGAGGTGTGTGGGTGGATGGGAGATGTGTGTTGGAGTATGGGAGAAGTGTGTGGGTGGGGAGCTTCACATCCTCTTTGCACTCCCCGTACTCGCCAAGGTGGCCCAGTATCATATCATCTTTGCACTCCCCGTCTCTCGCCAAGGTGGCTCAGTATCATATCCTCTTTGCACTCCCCGTCTCTCGCCAAGGTGGCCCAGTATCATATCCTCTTTGCACTCCCCGTCTCTCGCCAAGTTGGCACAGTATCGCATCCCCTTTGCACTCCCCGTCTCTCACCAAGATTGCAGTTTCACATCCTCCTTGCACTCCCAGTCTCTCGTCAGGTTGGTACAACTTCACATACTCTTTGCACTCCATGTCTCTCGTCAATATGGCAATTCTATATACTCTTTGCACTCCATGTATCTCGCCAAGATGGCACAATTTCACATCCCCTTTCCAATCCACAGTATGGCATATTCCTCCTGCATGTGTGGATGTATTCCTCTTGGCAATTTACCTTTGGCCTGTCCCACTGTACTGGTTTTCAGCAGGGTCATATGTCTGTCCAGGTAAATAAGTAAAGGCCCCTATGACACACCTTCAGACGGTACGGGACACATGGTGCTAGACACTTATCTTTTATAGACAATCGAAGGATAATGTATTCGATGTTCACGCCGGCCACATTAACTGACTGGGTGAAGACGTCTTCACCCACCAGACTGGTTTGACCTGGGAATTCAGGTCAGTGTGAAACACCTGTCTCCATGTGGTATAATTGGGAAGATGGCTTGGGGACATAAGCGGACAGCAGTCTGCCACAGAACAGTAGTCACATGTCTCATAAAATAATTCAGTCTCCTGTCATGGAAAAGAAGTCAGTGCCCTGTCACAGAAAAGAAGTTAGTCTCCACTGCGTGTTCTGTCACATAAAAAAGCCAGTGCTGATTGTGGATATGGCAAGTGATGAATTATTTGAGCGAGAAAGTCATGTCAGCAAGATGGTACAGATAATAGACACTAAAAATGCGCAAACAAACTAGAAGCTAATATGTTTGATCATTCTGTATTAGTTCAAGTTGGTTGTACTTTACAGAACGTTGCAGTTAACTCCAACGTATATTGGTTCTTTGATATGCAGTAGGCAGTAAATCAGTAATGTGCCTTGGATTTCTAAACGGCCGACGCCTCATACCATTGAAATCAACTCAAAGCGGTCTGCTTCCAAATCTCCCGCGGCTTACTTGGAACCCTCAGCTCGGTGTGTCAGGGAATAATGATACTGCACGTCTCACTCTCCTCTGAGCGGTAGCGCTCTGTCGCACTCACTATACGCCAATATCCCTGACACACTACCCGTACCCCGTTTGGAAACTATGCACATATAATTTGTATCACCATAAATCTTCTATATAGTTCTTATAGGACAAAGGCTGTTAACGAAGGAAGCACACACGTTAAAAATGTGATATGCTCGCATGTTAGACCTATAAGACGCTGTCTCAACATCCGTTTCTCCTCAAACAACCTTCATGGACTGGCGCACTGTCTGAACTTGTAGCTGCCGGGAGACAAAGCCTAGCTACTACAAGGATATTAGCGTCTTCAACAGACTGCCTCATATTTAAGGGACCCACTACGCCAGGGAGCCGCGGTAGTGTAATGGGTAGACACTCGTCCATCGTTTCGGTCGCTAGGTATTCGATCCGCAAATGGATGGATTGGACATTTCTTTTTTTTAAATCTGGGCTCCCTTGTCGACCCTGCCTAAATCGGGTACAATGAAATAACTTGGGAAGAGGGGGCGACCGGTGTGATACTGACTACATACCCACGAGTGTCGATTGGTATATAGAGATGTTTTGTTTGTTTGTTTGTTTTTTGCATTGCTTGCCTTAACTGAAGCGTAGACCATACATGTGCTACTACTTCCAGTGCATTGCGCTGACTTTTACATGTGGATTAGCTTTCCCTATTACCAGAGATCCTCGTCATCTGGTGAACCCACTCAGACTTCTTCTTCTTCTTCTTCTTCTTCTTCTTCTTCTTCTTCTTCTTCTTCTTCTTCTTCTTCGTTTTCTTCTTTTTCTTCTGCGTTCATCCGGAGGTTTGTTTTTCCGACATAATTGCGTTGTGTCTGTTTGCAGCAGAGCTACGATACATGCACCTTTAGGCCGACACATCCGACTTCTGCGGGCATTTGTTGACCGGGTTAACCTCCCTGGGTACTCCGACTTCTGAGGTACTTATAATTTACGTGGCCAAGTCAAGTACATTTTAGTCCAACTGTCCGGTGTAGGAGTTAAATCTGTTAACTCGGCTCAGCACACCGAGAGTATAAGAACGAGCACCTTTGTCCATTCAGCCACGCTGACCTCCAAATATACAAATATGTGCTTAGAAGCCCATGCCCAGTACACCTTACGGTGTGTATGGGGACCTGTACTGACATGTGCTTACTTGATCGGGGGATCACGGGGGCCTCCTTTGCCTCGGGCATGATGACACACTGATCAGTCCGCCACTGCCCCTGGGCCCACATGCACACCGCTTGTGCACAGTTTTCAAGAGGGTGCACCTGGATTTACTTGGCATCTCTCGCAACCCTACCACTCTCACCTGTACAGCGTTCTTGTGAGCCCCGCCGTGGTCTGTGCCGGACTCCAGACCAACTTAAGGCTGCAGAGATACTAATCACAACCTGGCATTGTTCAATGACTTGTATCGATCCCTGCATGTGGGTCATCCTAGCTCATGTTCTTGTATCTGGCGATGTGTGTGCGTGCATGTGTGTGCATGTTGGTGTGCATATATTTGTGTGTGAGTGTATGTGCGTGTGTGTGGGCGTGTTTGTTTTAGAGAGGAGGAACGAGAAGGATGCAGCAGATTGCGTTAGAGGTGCCTGGAGAGGGGAGATAAGCGCTTGGTTTGATGGGTCCGAATTGTTATATGCCTTGTTTGGGAGTCATTTTTATTCCATTGTCTTTGTTAGAAAACGTCAGCTTCTCTTATCTGTATTGTATATTCTTCTTCTTCTTCTTCTTCTTCTTCTTCTTCTTCTTTTCTTCTTCTTCTTCTCTTCTTCTTCTTCTTCTTCTTCTTCTTCTTCTTCTTCTTCTTCTTCTTCTTCTTCTTCTTCTTCTTCTTCATCTTTCTTCCCTTTCGCTACCTCCTCCTTTCTTATTTTCGCTACAATGTTAGTTTTAGTTTAATTTAAAACACGAGACTCTGGTTGGCCGTATATCGCGGTAAGCATGTCCCTCCCCCCCCCCACACACACACACGCACGCACGCACGCACGCACGCACACACACACACACACACACACACACACACACACACACACACATATACACACACAAGATGCTTCTAATATGATTTTGAGTCTGCAGGTCCGAACACGAATGTGCCTTTAACTGTCAACATCCTTGCTGTCGACTGTCCACCACCAAGATATCTTTTATGAGCGCCAATAAATAAATACAAACGTTTCTCTGACTATGACCTCATGAAAATACAATTCACAACAGATATTTTTCACTGACATATCCTGTTGTAGATTGTTTTGTATGGCAGCTAATGCAAGCATGTCTCTATCTTGCGTAACGGTCAGTGATTTAGTAATAGGAAAATTGATTTCTCTGACAGCAGTTTTGCTCACTGATTGAATAAAATGGTCAATTATTGTACGCACGGTCATTAATTGTAGCGAGTTGCTAGTTAATCTGACGGAGATTGATGACACCCTCATCTGGCAGCTAACTAGTTTATGTAGAAATAAGAATTCATTATCATTAAGGCTGTTGTGGTTCAGGTGTCCTGGCTGCGTTGCGGTTAGTGCGGCGGCTTGTTGACAAGGTTGTCCGAGTTTAATCTATGCTATGTAAAGGGCTCTTTTCACCTCCTTAGGCTTATTGAGTATATGTTGCTAGCCATATATTTGGGTGGCGTGTGTTCCAATCCCTTGGGAGAATGCGATTTAAAAAGAAATGTCCCTGGGTTGCTATGTCAACCAATACAAAGCAAAGCAGATCTGACATGAGGAAGCTGCTGTGGGAATGTGATGTGGCAGGACCTTCACTTGTTTGTGGGCCTGAGTGCACAGGGCAGTAGGTTGCCATGGCTAACTAAATGGGTGACATGATTTGTTGTGGGAAGTAAAGGCTGGCCGGCCTGATTTTTGATACACCACCCAGTGGGTGCCGATTTCTGAGATCTATTACAGCCAGTCTTCACTGCAGAGACGGCACATGATAAAGTGACAGACATAAAGACAGACATATATAGATAGTCAGACAGACAGCCAGATAGTTAAGTTAAGTTAGTTGCATATCCTTTACAGGACGTAGCAGTCAACTCCAGCAGCATTTTCTGACTGTTTGTGATTCCTGGGCAAGTTTACATTCAGTAGTTTGCCATTAATTTCTGAACGACCGGAACTCATATCGTTGTATGGAAACCAACGCAGGGCGGTCTGCTTTCAAATGGTTCACAACTGTGATTCGAACGCGGTATGCGAGGTTACGAATTGCATTTGTAACCCCAACGCCACAGATCCGGCAGATAAACAGTCATATAATATATTGATTGATTGATTGATTGATTATAGCATCACCTTTAGAGTATCAACATTATTATACATTTGTATATATCACGATTTCAACCATTGCCTTGTAATGTGAGCTACGTGGCAATGTCCCACAGAAACAACAAATCTATAGCAATATAGACAGTCCACACTCTACGAGTAATCGATTCAAAATGTTAACACCTATTGCCATTCTATAACCATCTGAAATGTTAAATCGACTCTGACTTTTAAATAGGTTAATCGATGCTGTCATTTATCTGGGTGTAATCAGCTCATCTATCGTTAATTATCTAGCATCGTTTAGATGGAACAGTTTTAACCCAGCCACCGGCGACAACCTAAGCTCACTTGCCCGGGTGGCAATGGAAATTACGCGTACCTGTACTTAATCACTGGCGATGTTAATTGGTGGTCTAATGTGAAAGAATAGAGTAATGGGACGCTGAGCTGCCAGTGACATTAGTTTGATGATGTCTAACCGATGTGGTATGATGGTTTGGAAAAACAAATAATTTCCCACTAAGAAGCCGAGATTAAACAATTGTCTCGCGAACAACAGAACACGACCACGAGCTCGTTGTTTCATTCCTATGCTCTTTTAGAAATATTCTCGTGTAGCTGTTTCTATCTTCCTGTATTCAAGTTTTGTAGGGTGTCTTAGAGATGCTGTATCGTTGACACTTTATTTACATCGTTTCTGTCTGTCTGTCTGTCTGTCTGTCTGCCTGCCTGCCTGCCTGCCTGCCTGCCTGCCTGCCTGCCTGCCTGTCTGTCTGTCTGTCTGTCTGTCTGTCTGTCTGTCTGTCTGCCTGCCTGTCTGTCTGTCTGTCTGTCTGTCTGTCTGTCTGTGTATGTTCGGCCCGTTCCCGTTAAAAATATAGATAGAATAGAAGAATATATAGATTGATAGTAGAAAATATGATTGGAAGAGATCTATCTAAAGTAAACTTACCAAGATATCACGAACAGCCAATAAATGGTGGGCGGTGGGTTGACAGCAGAGTACTGCAAACGATATTCAACTAACTTTCTCTCACAAAAAAATACTTTTTTTTTTTAAAGAACGAAAATCTTTCGCAGGCCCGTCCTATATTCTGCCCTTCTTCTCTATTTCCTCTCATACATTCTTTCTCCGGGGCATGCCGGTGTGCTGGGAAATGAACGGGCGGACAGATTGGCTGGCGCTGCAGAACTTGGTGGAGTATTGATACATGATAAGGCAGACGTGGTAGCGGCCTTGTGGGAGCACGTGCACACCTCGCAGGAGCAAATGGATTTCCATGGTCTGGCAAGAATGAGACAACGAGGAGTGACGGAGGGATCTGGCCGACGCTCAACGCTCCGAGGAAAGGCGAGACGGACATATAATCAGATTGCTACTGGTACTATTAGTGTTGGAACTCTTCACTGGCTGCTGAGGATGGGGACGGAGCACTTATGGGAATGCCCCGAATGCTGTGATGCCGATTCCTAAATCAATCAATCAAAAACATTCTTTCATTCAACATATGAAGCAATTCTTTGACAACAAAAGAACAATAAGCATTAAAATGCATGAAAAGTAACTTTTAACATGGGCATCATAAATACCCAATGTGTTTGTAACGCGCCATACATAAGAGAATGTTAAAACAAAAATTAATGTGCTGTTGAAGAAAAATACAAAGATGAGTTAGAAAATTTTCACTATTTAAATAGATGCATTATTTTTATGAAAACTATGAAAATGCCTTAAAGATTATATCATTATTTATTATAACTCATATGTCTGTAAATAACTGTCGACAAAGAGTTTATAAATCTTTGAAAACAATGCAACAATCTATATATAAAATAATAGCAATGTTATTAAAAGTTATGCCCCATGAAATAACTTTTCTTATGTTAAGTCCCCTCGCTATATAGAAATGATAATGTAAATTTAAATATTAAATTTTAGTAAGTAAATAGCTGATTGTACACTAAAAAAAACTATGACAGTTGGTTGCACGGGAATGAAAAGAAAACATGTAGAAAATTTCATCTCAATCGGATGGACCGTTCGCGAACGCATAAAAAACGGACACACATACATACTTACATACATTGTGTTATATATATATATATATATATATATATATATATATATATATATATATATATATATATATATATATATATATATGTAAAGCAGTGGATATTCGAGTATCACTGTGTTTACTTGTTTACTTGTGAAGCCCCTTCCCTCTCTCTCAATCCCCCATCTTTCTCCATCCTCTCCCTCTCTCCATTCCTTCTCTCTGTCTCTCTCTGTCTCTCTCTCTCTCTCTCTCTCTCTCTCTCTCTCTGTCTTTCTATTCTGTGTGATTGTGTGTGCGTGTTTGTGTGTAACGGGGCAGTTATAGACCCTTAGTAAACAATTTGAGTACACTGGTGTTTACTTAATGATGTTATCATTTTCTTATCTGTTATTGTTGTTTTACTTGACTTGGTTCTGCGACCACACACCTGATTGTTATCGCCGCTATTTTGTACACACATCTTTAAGCCGCTCTGCGTTTCCTATTTCAGAACCGGCCTCATTGAATACACGTCAATATTTGCCTGCATTTTTGGAGCGAAACTCCGGGCTTTGTTGGAGACCTGACGGCAGAACCTCAACAAGCAATCACAGTCTGGGCCTGTGGTAAGTTGATTGTCGTAGCTGGAATGCACAGTATCGTGTTTTGTGGGAAATCAGGACCTATTGTGTGACCAGGACCGTGTTGAAAGCAGCTCCAGCTGTGAGGGGTGGCAGTCAAGGGTGGAGAGCCAGAAGTGAAAGACAGCCGTACAGGTGGGGGAGTGAAGGGGGAAGGAGTCAATTCACAGGTATTTATCGGGCACAGGTATGTTGTCCATATACCATTGTTGTCTGTTCAAGTGGTTGGCATTCCTGGCGTCTGTTGACATTGTTTTCGGTGACTAGTTTCCAAGGTGTCATCTTCAATTAATTTATCGCCATTTGACTTGGCCACTTCGAATGTCGGTGTGTATGTTGCATATCATTTGACTTGGCCACTTCGAATGTTGGTGTGTATGTTGCATATCATTTGCAGGACGTTGCAATCAAACCCCACCCCATGTTGAGTTTGTTAGTAATTTTACGTTCGGTAGTTTGCCATTGCCGGCTTCCTGTCCTAGAGGTTTGCAACTTTTCTCCGTAATCTGGTTTACTTTCGTAAGTAACATGACGACGGTGAGAATCAACAGTGGTTCGAATCGCGTCGGTAACTTACGGGGTATGTGAGCCGGCCGCTCAGAAAGCAGTGGCAAACTACTGAGCGTTAGTTAGTTAGTTAGTTGCAGTTCCAACTTCACAGCAACGGGTCGTCCCCATTATGCTCCGTTCCTGTGCCAGTGAATATCACACAAAACGCTCCCCACTGCCCAATGTGAAAAGTGGAAAAGACAGGAGTCTTGACAAACAACAGCCCGCACAGATACACTGTGCATAATGCCGCCACCAGAATGTCAACACACCAGTCCCCCACGAAACACCCTGTTCATCTCTGATGGAATCGGCAGATATTTTCCTATCTGAATGTTTCCTAGATGTTCACCCACACAGTCCACGAAAATACAGTTCATCACCGACGGCTGTGGCAGTCAACCAGAAGCCAAGCAGCCACGCATTTCAGCATAAGGCAAAAACCGGTTAACTCTGGGACATAGCCACCTGCCATCACACCGAACATGCAGTCACGTTCCAAAAAACCTCGGGCAGATTCAAAAGCATTTCACATGAAACTCACAGCTCACAGTGTCGCACCACGCACTCACTCAGTAGCAGGGCGACGGAACCATCAAAGCCTCCTTAGTCGCCTCTTACGACATGCGTGGTAGGCTACAGTGTTGCTATTCTTTGCTTCCCTTATGGGCTCCGGCAACACACGGGGCAACTACTGAGCGTAATCTTGCCAAAGAAATCAACAATCAGCTGAAAGATGCTGATGTTGACAGCGATGTCCTATAAAGGATATGCAAACATTATTATTATTAGTTTCCCATTGATTTGTACACGACATTCGTTTATGGCTAAGTGACCGATGTAATGGCTGAACTTCGTGCCTCGCCATCAACACACCGGGAGTTTAAGCACAAGAGTATTTAGCCTATATTTCTTTATTTTTAATGTGTCGTTTGACTTCGTGTCTTTATCCTTGTCTTGTATTGGTGCTAATTAATCGCCATCATCCTGTGACTTGTCTCATGTAGAAGTTTTCCGTCATAATAGTAGTTCTGTGACGGCTTTAGTTTTTCAGGGAATCTGTAAAGAAGGTAGTTTGTCGATGTTTTCCTTCTGGCCATCAACCGTGGCCATTGTCTCTGTAATCTGTCGATGTTTTCCGTCTGGGCGGTGACCATGCTGGCCATCAACCGTGACCATTGTCTCTGTAGTCTGTCGATGTTTTCCTTCTGGGCGGTGACCATGCTGACCATCAACCGTGGCTATTGTCTCTGTTGTCTGTCGATATTTTCCTTCTGGGCGGAGACCATGCTGTCCATCAACCGTGGCTATTGCTTCCTTCTGGGCGGTGACCATGCTGGCCATCAACCGTGGCCATTGTCTCTGTAGTCTGTCGATGTTTTCCTTCTGGGCGGTGACCATGCTGGCCATCAACCGTGGCTATTGCCTCCTTCTGGGCGGTGACCATGCTGCCCATCAACCGTGGCTATTGCCTCCTTCTGTGCGGTGACCATGCTGGCCATCAACCGTGGCTATTGCCTCCTTCTGTGCGGTGACCATGCTGGTCGGCAACCGTGGCTATTATCTCTGTACAGAGATCCCCCACCTACCGTGGCGAACTTAGGACCATATTCAATAACTATCTGTTGGCTGCTCTCTAACTCAACCCTGGACCTGCAGAGATGGCAATCAGTACCTGGGAATATTTTCCCTAATCATCAGCATCAAGTTCCAGGCCAGCTGGCGTAGGCGTTCGTATCTCTCTTAATATCTCGGGCTTTAGTGTTCTGGGTAAACTCTGCTGCGGATATTCCTCTATGCCACCTTCTCAACCCATCCAGCATCATTTTTCTTGGTCGGCCTCAGCCTCGCCTCCTCTCGATTTTCCCGTACGTCACGGTGTTCTCTAATGCCTCTCTTCTTATAACATGACCAAGAAAGCTGTTTGTCTCGAGGGACTGAGCACGTATGGGAATGTCCTGAGGGCAGTGATGTCGGTTCTTGACTCAACTCAAGTTAACTTATCTCGTCTTATTGTTGTACATAATGGTCTACTTTCATTTGCCTCTTTCAGGCAGTCGTCGTTAGTTACTCTGGCAGTCCAAGGAATTCTCACCATTCGTCATAGGAATCACATCTCTGTTGCTTCCAAGTTCTTCCTAATTTGTTCATTCACATTCCAAGATTCACTGTCATGCAGCAGAACAGGTTCTATATAGCACTTCAGCGCTCTCTTTCTTTTCCTCGTTAAAGTTATGGTCTAAGATGGCCCAAACTCTCCAGTACTTTTTGTGTTTTCAAGTGATGATAAAGTTTAGGACCCAGTAATTTCCAACCCTGGTCGTACAATATAGTTGTGCTACCTGGTTCAGCCAATGTATCACGCGTCACCGTCGCATGTCTGCAGCAGTTGTCCTCAGAAATTTCCTATTTCTTGCTTCTGATGTTAGTTTTGGGAACTCAGTATTTTCCGACCTTGTGAAACACTTTACTATTTTTATTTGATACAATCAATAAATCAAGCGTCGTCTCCACATTGAAGGTCGGCAACAATAGCCCTCAAACACTTTCTATGTCTTGCTTCCAAAGACACGCATCAGTGAAGAAGAATGGGAGATGTTCAAATCAAGCATTTTAACTAATGCAAAAATAACACGTGGAACCACGAAAAAACGCAAAACACGGATACAGAAAATAACAAGTTGGTGGAACGCAGAAGTAAAGAAAGCTGTAACAGACCAAAAGGGGAAAATATAAAAGTGGTCGAAAAGCAAACAGGAATGCGATTACATAGAATATAGATTAGCAAGAAGACATGTGAGTAGAATAGTAAAGAGAGAAAAACAAAAAAAAGACTGGGAGGAGTATGGAGAAACCCTAAATAAAACATACAAGGAGGCAACTAGAAACTTCTACATAAAGATAGGTGCAATGAGAACCAGAGGAGAATCCTATGACCTAACTGAAATAATCAACAGCAAAAATGGAGAACCAATAAATGAATAAAAACAAATTATATTAAGATGGAAACAGTAATTCGAACAACTTCTCAAAATCTCATCAGATGTCACAGGACTTCAAGAAACCTACACAGATGCCACCGAAGAACTAGAACCAGACATACTAAACTAAGAAATTATAGAAGCCATCAGATTAGCCCCATTGAACAAATGGCCAGGACAAGATGAAATACCAAATGAACTAATTAAAGCAGCAAGAGAAGTAGGATCAGCATGGCTACATAGACTATAAAACCATTATTGGGTAGAACAACAGATACCACGAAACTGGGGAAACGACATAATTATCCCAATTTGGAAAAACAAGGCAGCAAAAGAGACTGCACACAATACAGAGGCATTTCACTGTTGAGTCATACTGGGAAATTCTTAGTCAGGTCTTAGTCAGATATGACTGAGCTACCGTATGACAGTAGACGGTACTACCTGCTTCTGTTAGCGCCGAATGTTGGGCGGCGCTTACCAAACTCGGCATCCCACATTGTGCCAACGGCTTCGGGCGAAAGAGAGCAATTGGGAGGGTATAAGCTTTATCCTGGTGTGAGGAAATTCAACCTAAAGACTAAATGTCATGGTAGGGCAGACCATTCCCTAAGCCTTGGTTGGTAACTGGTCTAGGGCCGAAGCTCCGACAGGCGGACAGTTAGAGCATTTGCTTTGCTGATCCGGCAGTTTCTGCAGCTTGTCTTGTTCCAGGCGTATTGGTGTCACCTTTCCTCTTGAGTAAACTAGACAGGCCGAAAGAGGGATCATGCTGCATGGGCAACAGATGGTCTTTAAATTCAGCCCAGGCTTTGTGTTATGGAGATAACCCCGTGTTACTGTCGTCAGTCAAGACGGCAAGGTGCCAGTCAGTCATACTGGGAAAATATTCTGCAAAATTCTTGAGAAAAGATTACGAATTAGTATAGAACCCCAGCTAAGCGAACCACAACTTGGATTTAGGAAAAACAAAGAATGTACAGATGCCATTTTTGCTCTTAGACAACTTATAGAAAATTCAATCGAATTCAATGAAACACTCTACTTAGCCTTTGTCGACCAAGAAAAGGCATTTGATAGAGTAGATAAAAATAAGCTGTGGGAAATCCTTAAACAATATGGAGTACACATCTAACAAACATATGTAGAAGCTTATACAACAACAGTGAATGCATAGTGAGAACAACTGGAGGACACTCGGAACCCTTCACCATAAGATCCGGAGTACGACAAGGTTGTGTTTTGTCCCCTCTCTTGTTCATAACATATATAGACAACATATGTAAAAAAAAAACAGCCAAACAGAAATCGCAAGAACACCGCATGACGAGAACACAGAAGAAGAACCATCTGTCTGCAAATCTAACCATTAGAGACTTCCTGATTGCGAACGACCAAGCTTTAATAGCAAAATCAGAAGATGGATTACAAAACCACATTAATAGTCTAAACGAAATGTGTAGGGAACATAACATGAAAATTTGCACAAATAAAATAAAGGTAATGACTATAACTAAAGAAGAAAAAGCAGCAATGATTCACCTAAACGAACATCCCTTGAAACAGATAAAGAGTTTCAACTACCTAGGAAGTATAATATCATCAAATGGCAAATCAGAAGACGAGATCGAAAATAGATGCAATCAACTCATTGAACAAATGGCACCAATACTAAAGA
Organism: Cepaea hortensis; assembly: GCA_963921405.1. Classification (NCBI taxonomy): domain Eukaryota; kingdom Metazoa; phylum Mollusca; class Gastropoda; order Stylommatophora; family Helicidae; genus Cepaea; species Cepaea hortensis. The sequence goes on from OY992891.1 coordinate 54,016,056, forward strand.
ACAAACATGTATCAATAACTACTAAGAAAGCACTTTACAACACAATCTTCTACCAACTCTATGTTACCAATGACAATAATAGAAAAAGAGAAAAGAAACATTACAACATAGAAATGAGATTCCTGAGGAGAATACTCAATGTATCAAGAAAAGATAAGACCAGAAAGGAAGAAATCAGGACTAAAGTGGGGGTTATAGCTGCATTAGATTTTATTAGAAGGCAGCAGGTCAAATGGTTTGGCCATGCAAGAAGGTTACCAACTAACAATATACCACAACAAGCAATGAGTACAGACAAGAGAGAAGTAGAGGAAGAGGCTGACCACGTAAACGATGGACGCAGGGAATAACACAGTCCGTGGGAATATCGATACATGAAGCCCATAAACGGGCACTCTCCCGCTGTTTATACTTCACTTCGACATCGCAAGGCACAAGAGAAACATGGTGAGATGAGATGAGAAAGACGCACATAGATCAGGCATCTGAAATTGATTTTTTTTTTTTTTTTTTAAATTCTACTTAGGAAAACAGGCAGAAGACTACTAATGGATTCAAGAGCACTCCCAAACATAGACATTAATACTGATAATAAACCTGTTATAATTTTTTCTTTTTTTAAATGAATTCAACACACGCGACAATAGAAAACGAATTGGTAACAATAGACGTTAACAATTTAAGGACGCTTCAGGAAAATACGCTAACACAGTGGTTCTCAACCTTTTTTTCCACCATACGTTGAGAATTTCATTCTTCTCCTTTCGTGTTTCCTCCCTATAAATATCCCCCCCCCCCCCCAACCTGCCCCTACATAGTATACGTTAAAATGGAAGCTAACTTTAATAACACATACTAGAGCAAGTTTAGACGTCTACATAAAACGTGATTTGTGGGTCTACTTACGTTATAAGACGAATTTCAGAATGGTGATGAGTACAGCATGGAGGGAAAAACAATATCATGTAATCGGTTCTTGTATTAACGCGATCTTGAAATAATCTTCATCCCCCCTCCACCCCATTCCCCACTGGTTGAGAACCACTGCGCTACAAGACTAGATATCGAAAAGTTACATAAGAACCTACCGGATGAGTACTCAAGTGTTGATGAGGATGGATAATTTTCAAATCTGCCATCCTTAACCCACTTGAAAATGAAAGTCCAACAAATTAAAAAGAAAGGCCATGACAAAAGATTCAGAACCGTTGAGTGGAATAACGAGGTTAAATTTAGCATATCCAGAAAGAAGGTGGCTTTCAAAAAATGGATTACGTCTAAATCTGAACAAGATTATTTTACATATAGAATAACACGACGAAATGCCAAAAGAAATTGTTAAAGCATCTAAAGATGGCATCTGGATAATATACGACAGATGGCAACCCTCAGCAAAGATTATCCAGGAGAATTTTATAAACGTGCCAATAATGTGAGAAACAGAGATTCTTGTTACAACCCAACTACGATTATACATATTAAAAAAGGACTTTATTTAATCCACAAACAAAGACTGGGGAGGTGGGCAAAATACTTTCAAGAACTGCTTACTCATTTATTATATAGAAAACCTAAATTTGTGCCTTAAAGTTGTGGACAGCAAGAACCAAACTTCGTACCATCAGAAGTGACATCAGTTATACAGTAACGTCCTAAAAACAAATCACCGCGTCTAGATGGAATAACCACTGAAGCTATTAAGGCTTGTGGGAAAACAAGAGTTAAATGGCTAACAAAACATTTAAATATAGCCCTAGGGGGAGAGAATCCAACACGATTGTAGTAGACAGTAATATTATCAATATGGAAAACAGAAAGACACTAAGAGAGTGTGAAACATACAGGGGTATATGACTCTTGAGTCACATAAGGGAAGTGTACGCTAAACTACTGAAACAAAGAGCAAGGCCCATAGTTAAACGACAGTTAAGCAAAGTGCAATTTGGTTTTAAGTTGCAATGATGCACTATTCACACTAAGACAAATATATGCGGGGGGGGGGGGGGAGAGAAGAGGAGACACTCATCAAATACAGTAATCAGTAGAATACTGTGTTTGTAGATCAGGAAAGGGCTTTCGGAAGAGTAGATCGATATACATTATGACCATCCCTGAAGACTACGGAATACGTGGACAATTGCTAGAAAACAGCATAGCCATGTACCACTCGTGCCAAAGTGCAATAAGAACACAAGAAGGTATGTCATGTTCAGTCAAAACATGAGTGAGACAGAAATGTGTGCAAGTTAGCAGATCTCCTGGTTCACTTCGTATACCCATAAATAGTATTTGTGAAAGAAAAAAAAAAAACAAAGTTAAAACATTTCAATAGCTAGGAAGTTTAGTTTAGTCGACGGATCAACATCACGGCACACGGGCATAGTCCATAAGTGCTCCGTTCTACTTCTAACTCAAGCCTGAGTCCCGAGAATCTCAGCTCAGTGCACGAATTCCGTAGCACTGGCGAGGATCCTGAAATACTTTGGGTAGATTTTTAACTCGAAAGTTTTCTTGGGCAGCGCCGTTAGGCTACACTTTTACGATATCCATCTGACAAGGGATTTTTTTACGTGCGCAACAATACACACGGGCGTCCGATCTCACTACCCAGAGACCAGGGGAAATGTTACTAGAAGTCCACGTGAAAAAATCCCGGTCCTCACCGGGGCTTGAACCCGGGACCTCCAGCACACGAGGCGAACACCATGCCTCGTGACCACTCAATGAAGTATGAATACAGAAGATTTCAGAATAGACAGAGAAATAGAAATGAGATGTAAAAAAGCAAGTGTGCTAACATATTACCTGTCACCCATGCTGAACATCCAAATATTACCAATGTCCACAAAAAGTCACATTATAAACTACATATCCACACCAGTGTGATATTATGCAAATCACACGGGCGGGAAATCAACACCTGCGAGATGAGATGCTTGAGGAGAGCTGCCAACTTAACAATCCGAGAGTGAATAAGAACTGCAGTTATGAGACAGACAGTGGGATCAACACCTTGTGCCACATGTATTGAAATGCAAAAGATCAAATGGTTCGGTCGTCTCGTTATAATGCACACCATGAACTACTAGCACTGACGCTTTATACAAGGAGAACTGATTCAAAATGGATTGACGACATGCAAGACAATCTACAATCACGTGGAATGACACTATCCAGTGCCATCCACCTGGCGCCGCAATGTCAATTAATCCTCCCCACGAAGCTTGACGGCAAAAATGGAAGATTATGATGATGGTGATGATGATGATGATGATGATGATGATGAGGATGATGAGGATGATGATGATGATGATGAGGATGATGACGATGATGATGATGATGATGATGATGATGATGATGATGACACACTAGGACATTTTGCAGCTCTTTCAACTCTTGATGTTAACTTCTTCTTGCATCTCTTGATGTTAACTTCTTCTTGCATCTCTTGATGTTATCTTCCCACTTGAATTGCGGTTGACCTCTTGCTTTGTCGACTTATTCTTTGTTATCCCATATTTTTTGTTGTGAATGTCTTTCTTTTAAAATAAAAATGTCACATCTGTTTATTGGCCAAAATAATTGACTTGCCTCTTGTCTACCCGTTTCCATCAGCTCTGTTTTCTATCTTAGCTTCCATCAGCTCACATTTCCTTTCCAAGCTCCGTAAACGTCTACATGTGCATCGTTCTGTTTCCATTACACGCGAGTAACTCCACATAACTAGAGCCTATATTTCTTATTACAATTGCCCACATCAATATAGAGTAAACATGTTAAACATTCTTAGACGCTCGCCTGCCGATCTGGAGGTCATAGGGTTCAATCCACATCGGGACCGATGTTTAAAGTACAACTGAGCTGCCAGGTGGACCCAGCTTCAAATATCTTGGGAAGTAAAAGCGACCGGCTTGCTAATGACCATGTGACCTATCAAGTGCCGAGAGGTCTTTAAACTGTTTCTCTAGCACCATATACACAATGAACCTTATGGCGTGAGAAGGGGCCTTGAATTTTACTCCACTGACCTTCACTGCTTATGGGATATATCAGCCCCAATAGTTGATCTCTCATTACGAACACTTCCGATCCGATCCGATGTGTAGAACACACACACACACACGCACATACGCACGCACGTACACACACACACAAAACAGTTTCTACCTCGTTCAACCTGCCTTTGTAGCCTTGGTTATAATTGTCGTGTTCCATAGCGCTGTCTTGGAAGGAAGAAGTGCCACAATGTAATATACGAGTAAATGGGAATATTCTTCAACAAGTGAATCGTTACAATTATCTTGGAACAGTTATAACATCTGATGAGAGATGTCTTGTAGAGATTAGAACAATAATCGCCATGGCGAAAGTAGCCTTTAGCAAGATGAAAAACATTCTGACCAATAAAAAGATGTCAATTGAAACGAGAAAAAGAGTGTTGAGGGGATACATAGAGCCTGTTCTTTTGTATGGATGTGAAACTTGGACAATGAGCAGTCAAGCTGAAAAGCATCTGATGGCTGCAGAAATGTAGTTTCTGAGGAAAATGCAAAGAATACCATGGACAGAAAGAAAAACCAATGACCAAGTACTACAGGAGACAAATGAACATCGTAGACTGATTAGAGAAATTAGACGTAGACAGTCAAAATATTTTGGACATGTTATGAGAAGAAATGGGTTGGAGAACTTAGTGACAACTGGCAAGATCGAGGGGAACAGACCAAGAGGAAGACCGAGAGGAAAATATCTGGATGGCTTGGCCACATGGCATGGACGAGACAGGAACACTGAGCTGATCCACGACACTGGTGATCGAGTGAAATGGCGAGTCATGACCGCCCACGCTTTCCGGCATGGCACATGATTGATTGATTGATTGTCTTGGTTTCTTTTTTCTTCTGTCAATTGTTTTTACTTGTTTTTGCCGCAGATTTCATGCCTGTAACATCAGCCGGGGGGTTTGGCCGTCGTTGTTTCCTCTGTGTTTGTCTTGTCGTGTTTTTCCGTCTGCCAGTGAAGGCTCATTGCTCGTCTGTGTCAAGTGTACGTAGTCCTTAGAAGGACTCATCCCTTGGTTTAATTACTTTGTTTCCCGTTGTGCAATTTTTTTTCTGTACATTCGTGTCTCGAACCAGGTTCTCCAACAGCACAACCACCTTTTTACCTTCATCCTTTTTTTTTATCTGCCTAGTTGAAAACTGGCTTTCCTTTTAACTTGTTGGTCAATGAAAATGGACTGCTGGCTTCAGCTTGAGGTTTATCGCCTGTCTTTGGTGTGGCTTCTGATGGTTGGCTTTTGGTTAGCTC